>JAMKFB010000786.1:15328-41457 GCA_036247105.1 Cirrhinus mrigala
TCGACTTTTTCTTCGACTTCGACTTCTTCGACTGTTTCTATGGCTTCTGACTCCTCGTATATTACTTCGATTTTTTTCTATGGCTTCTGCTTGTTCGACTTCTACTTCTTCGACTTTTTCTATGACTTCTGCATCTGCGACTTTTTCTTCGACTTCTACTTCTTCGACTTTTTCTATGGCTTCTGCATCTTCGACTTTTTCTTCCACTTCTACTTCTTCGACTTTTTCTATGGCTTCTGTCTCTTCAACTTTTTCTTCGATTTTTTTTTATGTCTTCTGTGTCATCGACTTTTTCTTCGACTTCTACTTCTTCGACTGTTTCTATGGCTTCTGCCTCCTCGTATTTTACTTCGATTTTTTTCCATGGCTTCTGCTTGTTCGACTTTTGTTTTTTTTGACTTTTTTTTTAATTTTTCTATGGCTTCTGCCTCTTCGACATTTTCTTCGATTTTTTTCTATGTCTTCTGCCTCTTCGACTTTTTCTTCGACTTCTACTTCTTCGACTTTTTCTATGGCTTCTGCCTGTTAGAATTTTACTTCGAATTTTTTCTATGGCTTCTGCCACTTCGACTTTTTCTTCGACTTCTACTTCTTCCACTGTTTCTATGGCTTCTGCCTCCTCGTATTTTACTTCGATTTTTTTCTATGGCTTCTGCTTGTTCGACTTCTACTTCTTCGACTTTTTCTATGGCTTCTGCTTCTTCGACTTTTTCTTCGACTTCCACTTCTTCTACTGTTTCTATGGCTTCTGCCTCCTCGTATTTTAATTCGATTTTTTTCTATGGCTTCTGCTTGTTCGACTTCTACTTCTTCGACTTTTTCTATGGCTTCTGCTTCTTCGACTTTTTCTTCGACTTCCACTTCTTCTACTGTTTCTATGGCTTCTGCCTCCTCGTATTTTACTTCGATTTTTTTCTATGGCTTCTGCATCTTCGACTTTTTCTTCGACTTCTACTTCTTCGACTGTTTCTATGGCTTCTGCCTCCTCGTATTTTACTTCGATTTTTTTCTATGGCTTCTGCTTGTTCGACTTCTACTTCTTCGACTTTTTCTATGGCTTCTGCTTCTTCGACTTTTTTTCGAATTTTTCTATGGCTTCTGCCTCTTCGACATTTTCTTCGATTTTTTTCTATGGCTTCTGCCTCTTCGACATTTTCTTTGATTTTTTTCTATGGTTTCTACTTCTTCGACTTTTTCTATGGCTTCTGCCTCTTCGACTTTTTCTTCGACTTCTACTTCTTCGACTGTTTCTGTGGCTTCTGCCACTTCGACTTCTACTTCTTTGAGTTTTTCTATGGCTTCTGCATCTTCGACTTTTTCTTCAACTTCTACTTCTTCGACTTTTTCTATGGCTTCTGTCTCTTCGACTTCTACTTCTTCGACTTTTTCTATGGCTTCTGCCTGTTAGACTTTTACTTCGAATTTTTTCTATGGCTTCTGCCACTTCGACTTTTTCTTCGACTTCTACTTCTTCGACTGTTTCTATGGCTTCTGCCTCCTCGTATTTTACTTCGATTTTTTTCTATGGCTTCTGCTTGTTCGACTTCTACTTCTTCGACTTTTTCTATGGCTTCTGCTTCTTCGACTTTTTCTTCGACTTCCACTTCTTCTACTGTTTCTATGGCTTCTGCCTCCTCGTATTTTACTTCGATTTTTTTCTATGGCTTCTGCTTGTTCGACTTTTGCTTCTTCGACTTTTTTTCGATTTTTTCTATGGCTTCTGCCTCTTCGACTTTTTCTATGGATTCTGCCTCTTCGACTTTTTCTACGAATTCTACTTCTTCGACTTTCTTTTCGAATTTTTCTATGACTTCTGCATCTTCAACTTTTTCTATGGCTTCTGCCTCTTCGACTTTTACTTCGATTTTTTTCTATAACTTCTGCCTCGTCAACTTTTTCTTCGACTTCTACTTCTTCGACTTTTTCTTTTCGATTTTTCTATGGCTTCTGCCCCTTCGACTTTTTCTTCGAATTCTACGTCTTCGACTTTTTCTATGGCCTCTTCGACTTTTTTTTTTCAAATTTTTCTATAACTTCTGCATCTTCGACTTTTTCTTCGACTTCTACGTCTTCGACTTTTTCTATGGCCTCTTCGACTTTTTTTTTCAAATTTTTCTATAACTTCTGCATCTTCGACTTTTTCTTCGACTTCGACTTCTACTTCTTTGACTTTTTCTATGGCTTCTGCATCTTCGACTTTTTCTTCGATTTTTTTTCTGTGGCTTCTGCCTCTTCGACTTCTACTTCTTTGAGTTTTTCTATGGCTTCTGCCTCTTCAACTTCTACTTCTTCGACTTTTTCTATGGCTTCTGTCTCTTCGACTTCTACTTCTTCGACTTTTTCTATGGCTTCTGCTTGTTCGACTTCTGTTTCTTCGACTTTTTCTTCGACCTCTACTTCTTGGACTGTTTCTATGGCTTCTGCCTCCTCGTATTTTACTTCGATTTTTTTCTATGGCTTCTGCTTGTTCGACTTCTACTTCTTCGACTGTTTCTGTGGCTTCTGCCACTTCGACTTCTACTTCTTTGAGTTTTTCTATGGCTTCTGCCTCTTCGACTTTTTCTTCGACTTCCACTTCTTCTACTGTTTCTATGGCTTCTGCCTCCTCGTATTTTACTTCGATTTTTTTCTATGGCTTCTGCTTGTTCGACTTCTACTTCTTCGACTTTTTCTATGGCTTCTGCTTCTTCGACTTTTTTTCGAATTTTTCTATGGCTTCTGCCTCTTCGATTTTTTTCTATGGCTTCTGCCTCTTCGACATTTTCTTTGATTTTTTTCTATGGTTTCTACTTCTTCGACTTTTTCTATGGCTTCTGCCTCTTCGACTTTTTCTATGACTTCTACTTCTTCGACTGTTTCTGTGGCTTCTGCCACTTCGACTTCTACTTCTTTGAGTTTTTCTAGGGCTTCTGCATCTTCGACTTTTTCTTCAACTTCTACTTCTTCGACTTTTTCTATGGCTTCTGTCTCTTCGACTTCTACTTCTTCGACTTTTTCTATGGCTTCTGCTTGTTCGACTTCTGTTTCTTCGACTTTTTCTTCGACCTCTACTTCTTGGACTGTTTCTATGGCTTCTGCCTCCTCGTATTTTACTTCGATTTTTTTCCATGGCTTCTGCTTGTTCAACTTTTGTTTCTTCGACTTTTTCTTTTCGATTTTTCTATGGCTTCTGCCCCTTCGACTTTTTCTTCAACTTCTACGTCTTCGACTTTTTCTATGGCCTCTTCGACTTTTTTTTTTCAAATTTTTCTATAACTTCTGCATCTTCGACTTTTTCTTCGACTTCTACGTCTTCGACTTTTTCTATGGCCTCTTCGACTTTTTTTTTCAAATTTTTCTATAACTTCTGCATCTTCGACTTTTTCTTCGACTTCGACTTCTACTTCTTTGACTTTTTCTATGGCTTCTGCATCTTCGACTTTTTCTTCGATTTTTTTCTGTGGCTTCTGCCTCTTTGACTTCTACTTCTTTGAGTTTTTCTATGGCTTCTGCATCTTCGACTTTTTCCTCAACTTCTACTTCTTCGACTTTTTCTATGGCTTCTGTCTCTTCGACTTCTACTTCTTCGACTTTTTCTATGGCTTCTGCTTGTTCGACTTCTGTTTCTTCGACTTTTTCTTCGACCTCTACTTCTTGGACTGTTTCTATGGCTTCTGCCTCCTCGTATTTTACTTCGATTTTTTTCTATGGCTTCTGCTTGTTCGACTTCTACGTCTTCGACTTTTTCTATGGCTTCTGCTTCTTCGACTTTTTCTTCGACTTCCACTTCTTCTACTGTTTCTATGGCTTCTGCCTCCTCGTATTTTACTTCGATTTTTTTCTATGGCTTCTGCATCTTCGACATTTTCTTCGACTTCTACTTCTTCGACTGTTTCTATGGCTTCTGCCTCCTCGTATTTTACTTCGATTTTTTTCTATGGCTTCTGCTTGTTCGACTTCTACTTCTTCGACTTTTTCTATGGCTTCTGCTTCTTCGACTTTTTTTCGAATTTTTCTATGGCTTCTGCCTCTTCGACATTTTCTTCGATTTTTTTCTATGTCTTCTGCCTCTTCGACTTTTTCTTCCACTTCTACTTCTTCGACTTTTTCTATGGCTTCTGCCTGTTAGACTTTTACTTCGAATTTTTTCTATGGCTTCTGCCACTTCGACTTTTTCTTCGACTTCTACTTCTTCGACTGTTTCTATGGCTTCTGCCTCCTCGTATTTTACTTCGATTTTTTTCCATGGCTTCTGCTTGTTCGACTTTTGTTTCTTTGACTTTTTTTCGAATTTTTCTATGGCTTCTGCCTCTTCGACATTTTCTTCGATTTTTTTCTATGTCTTCTGCCTCTTCGACTTTTTCTTCGACTTCTACTTCTTCGACTTTTTCTATGGCTTCTGCCTGTTAGACTTTTACTTCGAATTTTTTCTATGGCTTCTGCCACTTCGACTTTTTCTTCGACTTCTACTTCTTCGACTGTTTCTATGGCTTCTGCCTCCTCGTATTTTACTTCGATTTTTTTCTATGGCTTCTGCTTGTTCGACTTCTACTTCTTCGACTTTTTCTATGGCTTCTGCTTCTTCGACTTTTTCTTCGACTTCCACTTCTTCTACTGTTTCTATGGCTTCTGCCTCCTCGTATTTTACTTCGATTTTTTTCTATGGCTTCTGCTTGTTCGACTTTTGCTTCTTCGACTTTTTTTCGATTTTTTCTATGGCTTCTGCCTCTTCGACTTTTTCTATGGATTCTGCCTCTTCGACTTTTTCTACGAATTCTACTTCTTCGACTTTCTTTTCGAATTTTTCTATGACTTCTGCATCTTCAACTTTTTCTATGGCTTCTGCCTCTTCGACTTTTACTTCGATTTTTTTCTATAACTTCTGCCTCGTCAACTTTTTCTTCGACTTCTACTTCTTCGACTTTTTCTTTTCGATTTTTCTATGGCTTCTGCCCCTTCGACTTTTTCTTCGAATTCTACGTCTTCGACTTTTTCTATGGCCTCTTCGACTTTTTTTTTTCAAATTTTTCTATAACTTCTGCATCTTCGACTTTTTCTTCGACTTCTACGTCTTCGACTTTTTCTATGGCCTCTTCGACTTTTTTTTTCAAATTTTTCTATAACTTCTGCATCTTCGACTTTTTCTTCGACTTCGACTTCTACTTCTTTGACTTTTTCTATGGCTTCTGCATCTTCGACTTTTTCTTCGATTTTTTTTCTGTGGCTTCTGCCTCTTCGACTTCTACTTCTTTGAGTTTTTCTATGGCTTCTGCCTCTTCAACTTCTACTTCTTCGACTTTTTCTATGGCTTCTGTCTCTTCGACTTCTACTTCTTCGACTTTTTCTATGGCTTCTGCTTGTTCGACTTCTGTTTCTTCGACTTTTTCTTCGACCTCTACTTCTTGGACTGTTTCTATGGCTTCTGCCTCCTCGTATTTTACTTCGATTTTTTTCTATGGCTTCTGCTTGTTCGACTTCTACTTCTTCGACTGTTTCTGTGGCTTCTGCCACTTCGACTTCTACTTCTTTGAGTTTTTCTATGGCTTCTGCCTCTTCGACTTTTTCTTCGACTTCCACTTCTTCTACTGTTTCTATGGCTTCTGCCTCCTCGTATTTTACTTCGATTTTTTTCTATGGCTTCTGCTTGTTCGACTTCTACTTCTTCGACTTTTTCTATGGCTTCTGCTTCTTCGACTTTTTTTCGAATTTTTCTATGGCTTCTGCCTCTTCGATTTTTTTCTATGGCTTCTGCCTCTTCGACATTTTCTTTGATTTTTTTCTATGGTTTCTACTTCTTCGACTTTTTCTATGGCTTCTGCCTCTTCGACTTTTTCTTCGACTTCTACTTCTTCGACTGTTTCTGTGGCTTCTGCCACTTCGACTTCTACTTCTTTGAGTTTTTCTATGGCTTCTGCATCTTCGACTTTTTCTTCCACTTCTACTTCTTCGACTTTTTCTATGGCTTCTGTCTCTTCAACTTTTTCTTCGATTTTTTTTTATGTCTTCTGTGTCATCGACTTTTTCTTCGACTTCTACTTCTTCGACTGTTTCTATGGCTTCTGCCTCCTCGTATTTTACTTCGATTTTTTTCCATGGCTTCTGCTTGTTCGACTTTTGTTTTTTTTGACTTTTTTTTTAATTTTTCTATGGCTTCTGCCTCTTCGACATTTTCTTCGATTTTTTTCTATGTCTTCTGCCTCTTCGACTTTTTCTTCGACTTCTACTTCTTCGACTTTTTCTATGGCTTCTGCCTGTTAGAATTTTACTTCGAATTTTTTCTATGGCTTCTGCCACTTCGACTTTTTCTTCGACTTCTACTTCTTCCACTGTTTCTATGGCTTCTGCCTCCTCGTATTTTACTTCGATTTTTTTCTATGGCTTCTGCTTGTTCGACTTCTACTTCTTCGACTTTTTCTATGGCTTCTGCTTCTTCGACTTTTTCTTCGACTTCCACTTCTTCTACTGTTTCTATGGCTTCTGCCTCCTCGTATTTTAATTCGATTTTTTTCTATGGCTTCTGCTTGTTCGACTTCTACTTCTTCGACTTTTTCTATGGCTTCTGCTTCTTCGACTTTTTCTTCGACTTCCACTTCTTCTACTGTTTCTATGGCTTCTGCCTCCTCGTATTTTACTTCGATTTTTTTCTATGGCTTCTGCATCTTCGACTTTTTCTTCGACTTCCACTTCTTCTACTGTTTCTATGGCTTCTGCCTCCTCGTATTTTAATTCGATTTTTTTCTATGGCTTCTGCTTGTTCGACTTCTACTTCTTCGACTTTTTCTATGGCTTCTGCTTCTTCGACTTTTTCTTCGACTTCCACTTCTTCTACTGTTTCTATGGCTTCTGCCTCCTCGTATTTTACTTCGATTTTTTTCCATGGCTTCTGCTTGTTCGAGTTTTGTTTCTTTGACTTTTTTTCGAATTTTTCTATGGCTTCTGCCTCTTCGACATTTTCTTCGATTTTTTTCTATGTCTTCTGCCTCTTCGACTTTTTCTTCGACTTCTACTTCTTCGACTTTTTCTATGGCTTCTGCCTCTTTGACTTTTTGTTTGATTTTTTTTCTATGGCTTCTGCCCCTTCAACTTTTTCTTCGACTTCTACGTCTTCGACTTTTTCTATGGCCTCTTCGACTTTTTTTTTCAAATTTTTCTATAACTTCTGCATCTTCGACTTTTTCTTCGACTTCTACGTCTTCGACTTTTTCTATGGCCTCTTCGACTTTTTTTTTCAAATTTTTCTATAACTTCTGCATCTTCGACTTTTTCTTCGACTTCGACTTCTACTTCTTCGACTTTTTCTATGGCTTCTGCCTCTTCGACTTTTTCTTCGATTTTTTTCTGTGGCTTCTGCCTCTTCGACTTCTACTTCGACTTTTTCTATGGCCTCTTCGACTGTTTTTTTCAAATTTTTCTATAACTTCTGCATCTTCGACTTTTTCTTCGACTTCGACTTCTACTTCTTCGACTTTTTCTATGGCTTCTGCCTCTTCGACTTTTTCTTCGATTTTTTTCTGTGGCTTCTGCCTCTTCGACTTCTACTTCTTTGAGTTTTTCTATGGCTTCTGCATCTTCGACTTTTTCTTCAACTTCTACTTCTTCGACTTTTTCTATGGCTTCTGTCTTTTCGAGTTTTTCTTCAATTTTTTTCTATGGCTTCTGCCTCTTCGACTTCTACTTCTTTGAGTTTTTCTATGGCTTCTGCTTGTTCGATTTCTACTTCTTCGACTTTTTCTATGGCTTCTGCTTCTTCGACTTTTTCTTCGACTTCCACTTCTTCTACTGTTTCTATGGCTTCTGCCTCCTCGTATTTTACTTCGATTTTTTTCTATGGCTTCTGCTTGTTCGACTTCTACTTCTTCGACTTTTTCTATGGCTTCTGCTTCTTCGACTTTTTCTTCGACTTCCACTTCTTCTACTGTTTCTATGGCTTCTGCCTCCTCGTATTTTACTTCGATTTTTTTCTATGGCTTCTGCTTGTTCGACTTATACTTGTTTGACTTTTTCTATGGCTTCTGCCTCTTCGACTTTTTCTTCGACCTCTACTTCTTGGACTGTTTCTATGGCTTCTGCCTCCTCGTATTTTACTTCGATTTTTTTCTATGGCTTCTGCTTGTTCGACTTCTACTTCTTCGACTTTTTCTATGGCTTCTGCCTGTTCGACTTTTTCTTCGACTTTTTCTTCGACTTCTACTTCTTCGACTTTTTCTTTTCGATTTTTCTATGGCTTCTGCCCCTTCGACTTTTTCTTCGAATTCTACGTCTTCGACTTTTTCTATGGCCTCTTCGACTTTTTTTTTTCAAATTTTTCTATAACTTCTGCATCTTCGACTTTTTCTTCGACTTCTACGTCTTCGACTTTTTCTATGGCCTCTTCGACTTTTTTTTTCAAATTTTTCTATAACTTCTGCATCTTCGACTTTTTCTTCGACTTCGACTTCTACTTCTTTGACTTTTTCTATGGCTTCTGCATCTTCGACTTTTTCTTCGATTTTTTTTCTGTGGCTTCTGCCTCTTCGACTTCTACTTCTTTGAGTTTTTCTATGGCTTCTGCCTCTTCAACTTCTACTTCTTCGACTTTTTCTATGGCTTCTGTCTCTTCGACTTCTACTTCTTCGACTTTTTCTATGGCTTCTGCTTGTTCGACTTCTGTTTCTTCGACTTTTTCTTCGACCTCTACTTCTTGGACTGTTTCTATGGCTTCTGCCTCCTCGTATTTTACTTCGATTTTTTTCTATGGCTTCTGCTTGTTCGACTTCTACTTCTTCGACTGTTTCTGTGGCTTCTGCCACTTCGACTTCTACTTCTTTGAGTTTTTCTATGGCTTCTGCCTCTTCGACTTTTTCTTCGACTTCCACTTCTTCTACTGTTTCTATGGCTTCTGCCTCCTCGTATTTTACTTCGATTTTTTTCTATGGCTTCTGCTTGTTCGACTTCTACTTCTTCGACTTTTTCTATGGCTTCTGCTTCTTCGACTTTTTTTCGAATTTTTCTATGGCTTCTGCCTCTTCGATTTTTTTCTATGGCTTCTGCCTCTTCGACATTTTCTTTGATTTTTTTCTATGGTTTCTACTTCTTCGACTTTTTCTATGGCTTCTGCCTCTTCGACTTTTTCTTCGACTTCTACTTCTTCGACTGTTTCTGTGGCTTCTGCCACTTCGACTTCTACTTCTTCGACTTTTTCTATGGCTTCTGCATCTTCGACTTTTTCTTCCACTTCTACTTCTTCGACTTTTTCTATGGCTTCTGTCTCTTCAACTTTTTCTTCGATTTTTTTTTATGTCTTCTGTGTCATCGACTTTTTCTTCGACTTCTACTTCTTCGACTGTTTCTATGGCTTCTGCCTCCTCGTATTTTACTTCGATTTTTTTCCATGGCTTCTGCTTGTTCGACTTTTGTTTTTTTTGACTTTTTTTTTAATTTTTCTATGGCTTCTGCCTCTTCGACATTTTCTTCGATTTTTTTCTATGTCTTCTGCCTCTTCGACTTTTTCTTCGACTTCTACTTCTTCGACTTTTTCTATGGCTTCTGCCTGTTAGAATTTTACTTCGAATTTTTTCTATGGCTTCTGCCACTTCGACTTTTTCTTCGACTTCTACTTCTTCCACTGTTTCTATGGCTTCTGCCTCCTCGTATTTTACTTCGATTTTTTTCTATGGCTTCTGCTTGTTCGACTTCTACTTCTTCGACTTTTTCTATGGCTTCTGCTTCTTCGACTTTTTCTTCGACTTCCACTTCTTCTACTGTTTCTATGGCTTCTGCCTCCTCGTATTTTAATTCGATTTTTTTCTATGGCTTCTGCTTGTTCGACTTCTACTTCTTCGACTTTTTCTATGGCTTCTGCTTCTTCGACTTTTTCTTCGACTTCCACTTCTTCTACTGTTTCTATGGCTTCTGCCTCCTCGTATTTTACTTCGATTTTTTTCTATGGCTTCTGCATCTTCGACTTTTTCTTCGACTTCTACTTCTTCGACTGTTTCTATGGCTTCTGCCTCCTCGTATTTTACTTCGATTTTTTTCTATGGCTTCTGCTTGTTCGACTTCTACTTCTTCGACTTTTTCTATGGCTTCTGCTTCTTCGACTTTTTCTTCGACTTCCACTTCTTCTACTGTTTCTATGGCTTCTGCCTCCTCGTATTTTACTTCGATTTTTTTCCATGGCTTCTGCTTGTTCGAGTTTTGTTTCTTTGACTTTTTTTCGAATTTTTCTATGGCTTCTGCCTCTTCGACATTTTCTTCGATTTTTTTCTATGTCTTCTGCCTCTTCGACTTTTTCTTCGACTTCTACTTCTTCGACTTTTTCTATGGCTTCTGCCTCTTTGACTTTTTGTTTGATTTTTTTCTATGGCTTCTGCCCCTTCAACTTTTTCTTCGACTTCTACGTCTTCGACTTTTTCTATGGCCTCTTCGACTTTTTTTTTCAAATTTTTCTATAACTTCTGCATCTTCGACTTTTTCTTCGACTTCTACGTCTTCGACTTTTTCTATGGCCTCTTCGACTTTTTTTTTCAAATTTTTCTATAACTTCTGCATCTTCGACTTTTTCTTCGACTTCGACTTCTACTTCTTCGACTTTTTCTATGGCTTCTGCCTCTTCGACTTTTTCTTCGATTTTTTTCTGTGGCTTCTGCCTCTTCGACTTCTACTTCGACTTTTTCTATGGCCTCTTCGACTGTTTTTTTCAAATTTTTCTATAACTTCTGCATCTTCGACTTTTTCTTCGACTTCGACTTCTACTTCTTCGACTTTTTCTATGGCTTCTGCCTCTTCGACTTTTTCTTCGATTTTTTTCTGTGGCTTCTGCCTCTTCGACTTCTACTTCTTTGAGTTTTTCTATGGCTTCTGCATCTTCGACTTTTTCTTCAACTTCTACTTCTTCGACTTTTTCTATGGCTTCTGTCTTTTCGAGTTTTTCTTCAATTTTTTTCTATGGCTTCTGCCTCTTCGACTTCTACTTCTTTGAGTTTTTCTATGGCTTCTGCTTGTTCGATTTCTACTTCTTCGACTTTTTCTATGGCTTCTGCTTCTTCGACTTTTTCTTCGACTTCCACTTCTTCTACTGTTTCTATGGCTTCTGCCTCCTCGTATTTTACTTCGATTTTTTTCTATGGCTTCTGCTTGTTCGACTTCTACTTCTTCGACTTTTTCTATGGCTTCTGCTTCTTCGACTTTTTCTTCGACTTCCACTTCTTCTACTGTTTCTATGGCTTCTGCCTCCTCGTATTTTACTTCGATTTTTTTCTATGGCTTCTGCTTGTTCGACTTATACTTGTTTGACTTTTTCTATGGCTTCTGCCTCTTCGACTTTTTCTTCGACCTCTACTTCTTGGACTGTTTCTATGGCTTCTGCCTCCTCGTATTTTACTTCGATTTTTTTCTATGGCTTCTGCTTGTTCGACTTCTACTTCTTCGACTTTTTCTATGGCTTCTGCCTGTTCGACTTTTTCTTCGACTTTTTCTTCGACTTCGACTTCTTCGACTGTTTCTATGGCTTCTGACTCCTCGTATATTACTTCGATTTTTTTCTATGGCTTCTGCTTGTTCGACTTCTACTTCTTCGACTTTTTCTATGACTTCTGCATCTGCGACTTTTTCTTCGACTTCTACTTCTTCGACTTTTTCTATGGCTTCTGCATCTTCGACTTTTTCTTCCACTTCTACTTCTTCGACTTTTTCTATGGCTTCTGTCTCTTCAACTTTTTCTTCGATTTTTTTTTATGTCTTCTGTGTCATCGACTTTTTCTTCGACTTCTACTTCTTCGACTGTTTCTATGGCTTCTGCCTCCTCGTATTTTACTTCGATTTTTTTCCATGGCTTCTGCTTGTTCGACTTTTGTTTTTTTTGACTTTTTTTTTAATTTTTCTATGGCTTCTGCCTCTTCGACATTTTCTTCGATTTTTTTCTATGTCTTCTGCCTCTTCGACTTTTTCTTCGACTTCTACTTCTTCGACTTTTTCTATGGCTTCTGCCTGTTAGAATTTTACTTCGAATTTTTTCTATGGCTTCTGCCACTTCGACTTTTTCTTCGACTTCTACTTCTTCCACTGTTTCTATGGCTTCTGCCTCCTCGTATTTTACTTCGATTTTTTTCTATGGCTTCTGCTTGTTCGACTTCTACTTCTTCGACTTTTTCTATGGCTTCTGCTTCTTCGACTTTTTCTTCGACTTCCACTTCTTCTACTGTTTCTATGGCTTCTGCCTCCTCGTATTTTAATTCGATTTTTTTCTATGGCTTCTGCTTGTTCGACTTCTACTTCTTCGACTTTTTCTATGGCTTCTGCTTCTTCGACTTTTTCTTCGACTTCCACTTCTTCTACTGTTTCTATGGCTTCTGCCTCCTCGTATTTTACTTCGATTTTTTTCTATGGCTTCTGCATCTTCGACTTTTTCTTCGACTTCTACTTCTTCGACTGTTTCTATGGCTTCTGCCTCCTCGTATTTTACTTCGATTTTTTTCTATGGCTTCTGCTTGTTCGACTTCTACTTCTTCGACTTTTTCTATGGCTTCTGCTTCTTCGACTTTTTTTCGAATTTTTCTATGGCTTCTGCCTCTTCGACATTTTCTTCGATTTTTTTCTATGGCTTCTGCCTCTTCGACATTTTCTTTGATTTTTTTCTATGGTTTCTACTTCTTCGACTTTTTCTATGGCTTCTGCCTCTTCGACTTTTTCTTCGACTTCTACTTCTTCGACTGTTTCTGTGGCTTCTGCCACTTCGACTTCTACTTCTTTGAGTTTTTCTATGGCTTCTGCATCTTCGACTTTTTCTTCAACTTCTACTTCTTCGACTTTTTCTATGGCTTCTGTCTCTTCGACTTCTACTTCTTCGACTTTTTCTATGGCTTCTGCTTGTTCGACTTCTGTTTCTTCGACTTTTTCTTCGACCTCTACTTCTTGGACTGTTTCTATGGCTTCTGCCTCCTCGTATTTTACTTCGATTTTTTTCCATGGCTTCTGCTTGTTCAACTTTTGTTTCTTCGACTTTTTCTTTTCGATTTTTCTATGGCTTCTGCCCCTTCGACTTTTTCTTCAACTTCTACGTCTTCGACTTTTTCTATGGCCTCTTCGACTTTTTTTTTTCAAATTTTTCTATAACTTCTGCATCTTCGACTTTTTCTTCGACTTCTACGTCTTCGTCTTTTTCTATGGCCTCTTCGACTTTTTTTTTCAAATTTTTCTATAACTTCTGCATCTTCGACTTTTTCTTCGACTTCGACTTCTACTTCTTTGACTTTTTCTATGGCTTCTGCATCTTCGACTTTTTCTTCGATTTTTTTCTGTGGCTTCTGCCTCTTTGACTTCTACTTCTTTGAGTTTTTCTATGGCTTCTGCATCTTCGACTTTTTCCTCAACTTCTACTTCTTCGACTTTTTCTATGGCTTCTGTCTCTTCGACTTCTACTTCTTCGACTTTTTCTATGGCTTCTGCTTGTTCGACTTCTGTTTCTTCGACTTTTTCTTCGACCTCTACTTCTTGGACTGTTTCTATGGCTTCTGCCTCCTCGTATTTTACTTCGATTTTTTTCTATGGCTTCTGCTTGTTCGACTTCTACGTCTTCGACTTTTTCTATGGCTTCTGCTTCTTCGACTTTTTCTTCGACTTCCACTTCTTCTACTGTTTCTATGGCTTCTGCCTCCTCGTATTTTACTTCGATTTTTTTCTATGGCTTCTGCATCTTCGACATTTTCTTCGACTTCTACTTCTTCGACTGTTTCTATGGCTTCTGCCTCCTCGTATTTTACTTCGATTTTTTTCTATGGCTTCTGCTTGTTCGACTTCTACTTCTTCGACTGTTTCTGTGGCTTCTGCCACTTCGACTTCTACTTCTTTGAGTTTTTCTATGGCTTCTGCATCTTCGACTTTTTCTTCCACTTCTACTTCTTCGACTTTTTCTATGGCTTCTGTCTTTTCGAGTTTTTCTTCGATTTTTTTCTATGGCTTCTGCCACTTCGACTTCTACTTCGACTTTTGCTATGGCTTCTGCTTCTCTGACTTTTTCTTCGACCTCTACTTCTTAGACTGTTTCTATGGCTTCTGCCTCCTCGTATTTTACTTCGATTTTTTTCTATGGCTTCTGCTTGTTCGACTTTTGCTTCTTCGACTTTTTTTCGATTTTTTCTATGGCTTCTGCCTCTTCGACTTTTTCTATGGATTCTGCCTCTTCGACTTTTTCTACGAATTCTACTTCTTCGACTTTCTTTTCGAACTTTTCTATGGCTTCTGCATCTTCAACTTTTTCTATGGCTTCTGCCTCTTCGACTTTTACTTCGATTTTTTTCTATAACTTCTGCCTTGTCAACTTTTTCTTCGACTTCTACTTCTTCGACTTTTTCTTTTCGATTTTTCTATGGCTTCTGCCCCTTCGACTTTTTCTTCGAATTCTACGTCTTCGACTTTTTCTATGGCCTCTTCGACTTTTTTTTTTCAAATTTTTCTATAACTTCTGCATCTTCGACTTTTTCTTCGACTTCTACGTCTTCGACTTTTTCTATGGCCTCTTCGACTTTTTTTTCAAATTTTTCTATAACTTCTGCATCTTCGACTTTTTCTTCGACTTCGACTTCTACTTTGACTTTTTCTATGGCTTCTGCCTCTTCGACTTCTACTTCTTTGAGTTTTTCTATGGCTTCTGCATCTTCGACTTTTTCTTCAACTTCTACTTCTTCGACTTTTTCTATGGCTTCTGTCTCTTCGACTTCTACTTCTTCGACTTTTTCTATGGCTTCTGCTTGTTCGACTTCTGTTTCTTCGACTTTTTCTTCGACTTCGACTTCTTTGACTTTTTCTATGGCTTCTGTCTCTTCAACTTCTACTTCTTCGACTTTTTCTATGGCTTCTGTCTCTTCGACTTCTACTTCTTCGACTTTTTCTATGGCTTCTGCTTGTTCGACTTCTACTTCTTCGACTGTTTCTGTGGCTTCTGCCACTTCGACTTCTACTTTGAGTTTTTCTATGGCTTCTGCCTCTTCGACTTTTTCTTCGACTTCTACTTCTTCGACTGTTTCTATGGCTTCTGCCTCCTCGTATTTTACTTCGATTTTTTTCTATGGCTTCTGCCTCTTCGACTTTTTCTTCGACTTTTTCTTCGACTTCGACTTCTTCAACTGTTTCTATGGCTTCTGACTCCTCGTATTTTACTTCGATTTTTTTCTATGGCTTCTGCTTGTTCGACTTCTACTTCTTCGACTTTTTCTATGGCTTCTGCCTCTTCGACTTCTACTTCTTCGACTTTTTCTATGGCGTCTGCCTCTTCGACTTTTTTTTTTTCGACTTTTTCTATGACTTCTGCATCTGCGACTTTTTCTTCGACTTCTACTTCTTCGACTTTTTCTATGGCTTCTGCATCTTCGACTTTTTCTTCAACTTCTACTTCTTCGACTTTTTCTATGGCTTCTGTCTCTTCGACTTTTTCTTCGATTTTTTTTTATGTCTTCTGTGTCATCGACTTTTTCTTCGACTTCTACTTCTTCGACTGTTTCTATGGCTTCTGCCTTCTCGTATTTTACTTCGATTTTTTTCCATGGCTTCTGCTTGTTCGACTTTTGTTTCTTTGACTTTTTTTCGAATTTTTCTATGGCTTCTGCCTCCTCGACATTTTCTTCGATTTTTTTCTATGGCTTCTGCCTGTTAGACTTTTACTTCGAATTTTTTCTATGGCTTCTGCCTCTTCGACTTTTTCTTCGACTTCTACTTCTTCGACTGTTTCTATGGCTTCTGCCTCCTCGTATTTTACTTCGATTTTTTTCTATGGCTTCTGCCTCTTCGACTTTTTCTTCGACTTCTACTTGTTCGACTTTTTCTATGGCTTCTGCCTCTTCGACTTTTTTTTTTTCGACTTTTTCTATGACTTTTGCATCTGCGACTTTTTCTTCGACTTCTACTTCTTCGACTTTTTCTATGGCTTCTGCCTCCTCGTATTTTACTTCGATTTTTTTCCATAGCTTCTGCTTGTTCGACTTTTGTTTCTTTGACTTTTTTTCGAATTTTTCTATGGCTTCTGCCTCTTCGACATTTTCTTCGATTTTTTTCTATGTCTTCTGCCTCTTCGACTTTTTCTTCCACTTCTACTTCTTCGACTTTTTCTATGGCTTCTGCCTGTTAGACTTTTACTTCGAATTTTTTCTATGGCTTCTGCCACTTCGACTTTTTCTTCGACTTCTACTTCTTCGACTGTTTCTATGGCTTCTGCCTCCTCGTATTTTACTTCGATTTTTTTCTATGGCTTCTGCTTGTTCGACTTCTACTTCTTCGACTTTTTCTATGGCTTCTGCTTCTTCGACTTTTTCTTCGACTTCCACTTCTTCTACTGTTTCTATGGCTTCTGCCTCCTCGTATTTTACTTCGATTTTTTTCTATGACTTCTGCATCTTCGACTTTTTCTTCGACTTCTACTTCTTCGACTGTTTCTATGGCTTCTGCCTCCTCGTATTTTACTTCGATTTTTTTCTATGGCTTCTGCATGTTCGACTTCTACTTCTTCGACTTTTTCTATGGCTTCTGCTTCTTCGACTTTTTTTTCGAATTTTTCTATGGCTTCTACCTCTTCGACATTTTCTTCGATTTTTTTCTATGGCTTCTGCCTCTTCGACATTTTCTTCGATTTTTTTCTATGGTTTCTACTTCTTCGACTTTTTCTATGGCTTCTGCCTGTTCGACTTTTACTTTGAATTTTTTCTATGGCTTCTGCCACTTCGACTTCTACTTCGACTTTTGCTATGGCTTCTGCCTCTTCGACTTTTTCTTCGACTTCTACTTCTTCGACTTTTTCTTTTCGATTTTTCTATGGCTTCTGCCCCTTCGACTTTTTCTTCGACTTCTACGTCTTCGACTTTTTCTATGGCCTCTTCGACTTTTTTTTTTTCAAATTTTTCTATAACTTCTGCATCTTCGACTTTTTCTTCGACTTCTACGTCTTCGACTTTTTCTATGGCCTCTTCGACTTTTTTTTTCAAATTTTTCTATAACTTCTGCATCTTCGACTTTTTCTTCGACTTCTACTTCTTTGACTTTTTCTATGGCTTCTGCATCTTCGACTTTTTCTTCGATTTTTTTCTGTGGCTTCTGCCTCTTCGACTTCTACTTCTTTGAGTTTTTCTATGGCTTCTGCATCTTCGACTTTTTCTTCAACATCTACTTCTTCGACTTTTTCTATGGCTTCTGTCTCTTCGACTTTTTCTTCGACTTTTTCTTCGACTTCGACTTCTTCAACTGTTTCTATGGCTTCTGCCTCCTCGTATTTTACTTCGATTTTTTTCTATGGCTTCTGCCTCTTCGACTTTTTCTTCGACTTTTTCTTCGACTTCGACTTCTTCAACTGTTTCTATGGCTTCTGACTCCTCGTATTTTACTTCGATTTTTTTCTATGGCTTCTGCTTGTTCGACTTCTACTTGTTCGACTTTTTCTATGGCTTCTGCCTCTTCGACTTCTACTTCTTCGACTTTTTCTATGGCGTCTGCCTCTTCGACTTTTTTTTTTTCGACTTTTTCTATGACTTCTGCATCTGCGACTTTTTCTTCGACTTCTACTTCTTCGACTTTTTCTATGGCTTCTGCATCTTCGACTTTTTCTTCAACTTCTACTTCTTCGACTTTTTCTATGGCTTCTGTCTCTTCGACTTTTTCTTCGATTTTTTTTTATGTCTTCTGTGTCATCGACTTTTTCTTCGACTTCTACTTCTTCGACTGTTTCTATGGCTTCTGCCTTCTCGTATTTTACTTCGATTTTTTTCCATGGCTTCTGCTTGTTCGACTTTTGTTTCTTTGACTTTTTTTCGAATTTTTCTATGGCTTCTGCCTCCTCGACATTTTCTTCGATTTTTTTCTATGGCTTCTGCCTGTTAGACTTTTACTTCGAATTTTTTCTATGGCTTCTGCCTCTTCGACTTTTTCTTCGACTTCTACTTCTTCGACTGTTTCTATGGCTTCTGCCTCCTCGTATTTTACTTCGATTTTTTTCTATGGCTTCTGCCTCTTCGACTTTTTCTTCGACTTCTACTTGTTCGACTTTTTCTATGGCTTCTGCCTCTTCGACTTTTTTTTTTTCGACTTTTTCTATGACTTTTGCATCTGCGACTTTTTCTTCGACTTCTACTTCTTCGACTTTTTCTATGGCTTCTGCCTCCTCGTATTTTACTTCGATTTTTTTCCATAGCTTCTGCTTGTTCGACTTTTGTTTCTTTGACTTTTTTTCGAATTTTTCTATGGCTTCTGCCTCTTCGACATTTTCTTCGATTTTTTTCTATGTCTTCTGCCTCTTCGACTTTTTCTTCCACTTCTACTTCTTCGACTTTTTCTATGGCTTCTGCCTGTTAGACTTTTACTTCGAATTTTTTCTATGGCTTCTGCCACTTCGACTTTTTCTTCGACTTCTACTTCTTCGACTGTTTCTATGGCTTCTGCCTCCTCGTATTTTACTTCGATTTTTTTCTATGGCTTCTGCTTGTTCGACTTCTACTTCTTCGACTTTTTCTATGGCTTCTGCTTCTTCGACTTTTTCTTCGACTTCCACTTCTTCTACTGTTTCTATGGCTTCTGCCTCCTCGTATTTTACTTCGATTTTTTTCTATGACTTCTGCATCTTCGACTTTTTCTTCGACTTCTACTTCTTCGACTGTTTCTATGGCTTCTGCCTCCTCGTATTTTACTTCGATTTTTTTCTATGGCTTCTGCATGTTCGACTTCTACTTCTTCGACTTTTTCTATGGCTTCTGCTTCTTCGACTTTTTTTTCGAATTTTTCTATGGCTTCTACCTCTTCGACATTTTCTTCGATTTTTTTCTATGGCTTCTGCCTCTTCGACATTTTCTTCGATTTTTTTCTATGGTTTCTACTTCTTCGACTTTTTCTATGGCTTCTGCCTGTTCGACTTTTACTTTGAATTTTTTCTATGGCTTCTGCCACTTCGACTTCTACTTCGACTTTTGCTATGGCTTCTGCCTCTTCGACTTTTTCTTCGACTTCTACTTCTTCGACTTTTTCTTTTCGATTTTTCTATGGCTTCTGCCCCTTCGACTTTTTCTTCGACTTCTACGTCTTCGACTTTTTCTATGGCCTCTTCGACTTTTTTTTTTCAAATTTTTCTATAACTTCTGCATCTTCGACTTTTTCTTCGACTTCTACGTCTTCGACTTTTTCTATGGCCTCTTCGACTTTTTTTTTCAAATTTTTCTATAACTTCTGCATCTTCGACTTTTTCTTCGACTTCTACTTCTTTGACTTTTTCTATGGCTTCTGCATCTTCGACTTTTTATTCGATTTTTTTCTGTGGCTTCTGCCTCTTCGACTTCTACTTCTTTGAGTTTTTCTATGGCTTCTGCATCTTCGACTTTTTCTTCAACTTCTACTTCTTCGACTTTTTCTATGGCTTCTGTCTCTTCGACTTTTTCTTCGACTTTTTCTTCGACTTCGACTTCTTCAACTGTTTCTATGGCTTCTGCCTCCTCGTATTTTACTTCGATTTTTTTCTATGGCTTCTGCCTCTTCGACTTTTTCTTCGACTTTTTCTTCGACTTCGACTTCTTCAACTGTTTCTATGGCTTCTGACTCCTCGTATTTTACTTCGATTTTTTTCTATGGCTTCTGCTTGTTCGACTTCTACTTGTTCGACTTTTTCTATGGCTTCTGCCTCTTCGACTTCTACTTCTTCGACTTTTTCTATGGCGTCTGCCTCTTCGACTTTTTTTTTTTCGACTTTTTCTATGACTTCTGCATCTGCGACTTTTTCTTCGACTTCTACTTCTTCGACTTTTTCTATGGCTTCTGCATCTTCGACTTTTTCTTCAACTTCTACTTCTTCGACTTTTTCTATGGCTTCTGTCTCTTCGACTTTTTCTTCGATTTTTTTTTATGTCTTCTGTGTCATCGACTTTTTCTTCGACTTCTACTTCTTCGACTGTTTCTATGGCTTCTGCCTTCTCGTATTTTACTTCGATTTTTTTCCATGGCTTCTGCTTGTTCGACTTTTGTTTCTTTGACTTTTTTTCGAATTTTTCTATGGCTTCTGCCTCCTCGACATTTTCTTCGATTTTTTTCTATGGCTTCTGCCTGTTAGACTTTTACTTCGAATTTTTTCTATGGCTTCTGCCTCTTCGACTTTTTCTTCGACTTCTACTTCTTCGACTGTTTCTATGGCTTCTGCCTCCTCGTATTTTACTTCGATTTTTTTCTATGGCTTCTGCCTCTTCGACTTTTTCTTCGACTTCTACTTGTTCGACTTTTTCTATGGCTTCTGCCTCTTCGACTTTTTTTTTTTCGACTTTTTCTATGACTTTTGCATCTGCGACTTTTTCTTCGACTTCTACTTCTTCGACTTTTTCTATGGCTTCTGCCTCCTCGTATTTTACTTCGATTTTTTTCCATAGCTTCTGCTTGTTCGACTTTTGTTTCTTTGACTTTTTTTCGAATTTTTCTATGGCTTCTGCCTCTTCGACATTTTCTTCGATTTTTTTCTATGTCTTCTGCCTCTTCGACTTTTTCTTCCACTTCTACTTCTTCGACTTTTTCTATGGCTTCTGCCTGTTAGACTTTTACTTCGAATTTTTTCTATGGCTTCTGCCACTTCGACTTTTTCTTCGACTTCTACTTCTTCGACTATTTCTATGGCTTCTGCCTCCTCGTATTTTACTTTGATTTTTTTCTATGGCTTCTGCTTGTTCGACTTCTACTTCTTCGACTTTTTCTATGGCTTCTGCTTCTTCGACTTTTTCTTCGACTTCCACTTCTTCTACTGTTTCTATGGCTTCTGCCTCCTCGTATTTTACTTCGATTTTTTTCTATGGCTTCTGCATCTTCGACTTTTTCTTCGACTTCTACTTCTTTGACTGTTTCTATGGCTTCTGCCTCCTCGTATTTTACTTCGATTTTTTTCTATGGCTTCTGCATGTTCGACTTCTACTTCTTCGACTTTTTCTATGGCTTCTGCTTCTTCGACTTTTTTTCGAATTTTTCTATGGCTTCTGCCTCTTCGACATTTTCTTCGATTTTTTTCTATGGCTTCTGCCTCTTCGACATTTTCTTCGATTTTTTTCTATGGTTTCTACTTCTTCGACTTTTTTCTATGGCTTCTGCCTGTTCGACTTTTACTTCGAATTTTTTCTATGGCTTCTGCCACTTCGACTTCTACTTCGACTTTTGCTATGGCTTCTGCCTCTTCGACTTTTTCTTCGACTTCTACTTCTTCGACTTTTTCTTTTCGATTTTTCTATGGCTTCTGCCCCTTCGACTTTTTCTTCGACTTCTACTTCTTCGACTGTTTCTATGGCTTCTGCCTCCTCGTATTTTACTTCGATTTTTTTCTATGGCTTCTGCCTCTTCGAATTTTACTTCGATTTTTTTCTATGGCTTCTGCTTGTTCGACTTCTACTTCTTCGACTTTTTCTATGGCTTCTGCCTCTTCGACTTTTTCTTCGACTTTTTCTTCGACTTCGACTTCTTCGACTGTTTCTATGGCTTCTGACTCATCATATTTTACTTCGATTTTTTTCTATGGCTTCTGCTTGTTCGACTTCTACTTCTTCGACTTTTTCTATGGCTTCTGCCTCTTCGACTTCTACTTCTTCGACTTTTTCTATGGCGTCTGCTTCTTCGACTTTTTTTTTTTCGACTTTTTCTATGACTTCTGCATCTGCGACTTTTTCTTCGACTTCTACTTCTTCGACTTTTTCTATGGCTTCTGCATCTTCGACTTTTTCTTCAACTTCTACTTCTTCGACTTTTTCTATGGCTTCTGTCTCTTCGACTTTTTCTTCGATTTTTTTTTATGTCTTCTGTGTCATCGACTTTTTCTTCGACTTCTACTTCTTCGACTGTTTCTATGGCTTCTGCCTTCTCGTATTTTACTTCGATTTTTTTCCATGGCTTCTGCTTGTTCGACTTTTGTTTCTTTGACTTTTTTTCGAATTTTTCTATGGCTTCTGCCTCCTCGACATTTTCTTTGATTTTTTTCTATGGCTTCTGCCTGATAGATTTTTACTTTGAATTTTTTCTATGGCTTCTGCCTCTTCGACTTTTTCTTCGACTTCTACTTCTTCAACTGTTTCTATGGCTTCTGCCTCCTCGTATTTTACTTCGATTTTTTTCTATGGCTTCTGCCTCTTCGACTTTTTCTTCGACTTTTTCTTCGACTTCGACTTCTTCAACTGTTTCTATGGCTTCTGACTCCTCGTATTTTACTTCGATTTTTTTCTATGGCTTCTGCTTGTTCGACTTCTACTTATTCGACTTTTTCTATGGCTTCTGCCTCTTCGACTTCTACTTCTTCGACTTTTTCTATGGCGTCTGCCTCTTCGACTTTTTTTTTTTCGACTTTTTCTATGACTTCTGCATCTGCGACTTTTTCTTCGACTTCTACTTCTTCGACTTTTTCTATGGCTTCTGCATCTTCGACTTTTTCTTCAACTTCTACTTCTTCGACTTTTTCTATGGCTTCTGTCTCTTTGACTTTTTCTTCGATTTTTTTTTATGTCTTCTGTGTCATCGACTTTTTCTTCGACTTCTACTTCTTCGACTGTTTCTATGGCTTCTGCCTTCTCGTATTTTGCTTCGATTTTTTTCCATGGCTTCTGCTTGTTCGACTTTTGTTTCTTTGACTTTTTTTCGAATTTTTCTATGGCTTCTGCCTCCTCGACATTTTCTTCGATTTTTTTCTATGGCTTCTGCCTGTTAGACTTTTACTTCGAATTTTTTCTATGGCTTCTGCCTCTTCGACTTTTTCTTCGACTTCTACTTCTTCGACTGTTTCTATGGCTTCTGCCTCCTCGTATTTTTCTTCGATTTTTTTCTATGGCTTCTGCCTCTTCGACTTTTTCTTCGACTTCTACTTGTTCGACTTTTTCTATGGCTTCTGCCTCTTCGACTTTTTTTTTTTTCGACTTTTTCTATGACTTTTGCATCTGCGACTTTTTCTTCGACTTCTACTTCTTCGACTTTTTCTATGGCTTCTGCCTCCTCGTATTTTACTTCGATTTTTTTCCATAGCTTCTGCTTGTTCGACTTTTGTTTCTTTGACTTTTTTTCGAATTTTTCTATGGCTTCTGCCTCTTCGACATTTTCTTCGATTTTTTTCTATGTCTTCTGCCTCTTCGACTTTTTCTTCCACTTCTACTTCTTCGACTTTTTCTATGGCTTCTGCCTGTTAGACTTTTACTTCGAATTTTTTCTATGGCTTCTGCCACTTCGACTTTTTCTTCGACTTCTACTTCTTCGACTGTTTCTATGGCTTCTGCCTCCTCGACTTATTTTACTTCGATTTTTTCTATGGCTTCTGCTCTGACTTTCTTCGACTTCTACTTCTTCGACTTTTTCTATGGCTTCTGCTTCTTCGACTTTTTTTCGAATTTTTCTATGGCTTCTGCCTCTTCGACATTTTCTTCGATTTTTTTCTATGGCTTCTGCCTCTTCGACATTTTCTTCGATTTTTTTCTATGGTTTCTACTTCTTCGACTTTTTTCTATGGCTTCTGCCTGTTCGACTTTTACTTCGAATTTTTTCTATGGCTTCTGCCACTTCGACTTCTACTTCGACTTTTGCTATGGCTTCTGCCTCTTCGACTTTTTCTTCGACTTCTACTTCTTCGACTTTTTCTTTTCGATTTTTCTATGGCTTCTGCCCCTTCGACTTTTTCTTCGACTTCTACTTCTTCGACTGTTTCTATGGCTTCTGCCTCCTCGTATTTTACTTCGATTTTTTTCTATGGCTTCTGCCTCTTCGAATTTTACTTCGATTTTTTTCTATGGCTTCTGCTTGTTCGACTTCTACTTCTTCGACTTTTTCTATGGCTTCTGCCTCTTCGACTTTTTCTTCGACTTTTTCTTCGACTTCGACTTCTTCGACTGTTTCTATGGCTTCTGACTCATCATATTTTACTTCGATTTTTTTCTATGGCTTCTGCTTGTTCGACTTCTACTTCTTCGACTTTTTCTATGGCTTCTGCCTCTTCGACTTCTACTTCTTCGACTTTTTCTATGGCGTCTGCTTCTTCGACTTTTTTTTTTTCGACTTTTTCTATGACTTCTGCATCTGCGACTTTTTCTTCGACTTCTACTTCTTCGACTTTTTCTATGGCTTCTGCATCTTCGACTTTTTCTTCAACTTCTACTTCTTCGACTTTTTCTATGGCTTCTGTCTCTTCGACTTTTTCTTCGATTTTTTTTTATGTCTTCTGTGTCATCGACTTTTTCTTCGACTTCTACTTCTTCGACTGTTTCTATGGCTTCTGCCTTCTCGTATTTTACTTCGATTTTTTTCCATGGCTTCTGCTTGTTCGACTTTTGTTTCTTTGACTTTTTTTCGAATTTTTCTATGGCTTCTGCCTCCTCGACATTTTCTTTGATTTTTTTCTATGGCTTCTGCCTGATAGATTTTTACTTTGAATTTTTTCTATGGCTTCTGCCTCTTCGACTTTTTCTTCGACTTCTACTTCTTCAACTGTTTCTATGGCTTCTGCCTCCTCGTATTTTACTTCGATTTTTTTCTATGGCTTCTGCCTCTTCGACTTTTTCTTCGACTTTTTCTTCGACTTCGACTTCTTCAACTGTTTCTATGGCTTCTGACTCCTCGTATTTTACTTCGATTTTTTTCTATGGCTTCTGCTTGTTCGACTTCTACTTATTCGACTTTTTCTATGGCTTCTGCCTCTTCGACTTCTACTTCTTCGACTTTTTCTATGGCGTCTGCCTCTTCGACTTTTTTTTTTTCGACTTTTTCTATGACTTCTGCATCTGCGACTTTTTCTTCGACTTCTACTTCTTCGACTTTTTCTATGGCTTCTGCATCTTCGACTTTTTCTTCAACTTCTACTTCTTCGACTTTTTCTATGGCTTCTGTCTCTTTGACTTTTTCTTCGATTTTTTTTTATGTCTTCTGTGTCATCGACTTTTTCTTCGACTTCTACTTCTTCGACTGTTTCTATGGCTTCTGCCTTCTCGTATTTTGCTTCGATTTTTTTCCATGGCTTCTGCTTGTTCGACTTTTGTTTCTTTGACTTTTTTTCGAATTTTTCTATGGCTTCTGCCTCCTCGACATTTTCTTCGATTTTTTTCTATGGCTTCTGCCTGTTAGACTTTTACTTCGAATTTTTTCTATGGCTTCTGCCTCTTCGACTTTTTCTTCGACTTCTACTTCTTCGACTGTTTCTATGGCTTCTGCCTCCTCGTATTTTTCTTCGATTTTTTTCTATGGCTTCTGCCTCTTCGACTTTTTCTTCGACTTCTACTTGTTCGACTTTTTCTATGGCTTCTGCCTCTTCGACTTTTTTTTTTTCGACTTTTTCTATGACTTTTGCATCTGCGACTTTTTCTTCGACTTCTACTTCTTCGACTTTTTCTATGGCTTCTGCCTCCTCGTATTTTACTTCGATTTTTTTCCATAGCTTCTGCTTGTTCGACTTTTGTTTCTTTGACTTTTTTTCGAATTTTTCTATGGCTTCTGCCTCTTCGACATTTTCTTCGATTTTTTTCTATGTCTTCTGCCTCTTCGACTTTTTCTTCCACTTCTACTTCTTCGACTTTTTCTATGGCTTCTGCCTGTTAGACTTTTACTTCGAATTTTTTCTATGGCTTCTGCCACTTCGACTTTTTCTTCGACTTCTACTTCTTCGACTGTTTCTATGGCTTCTGCCTCCTCGTATTTTACTTCGATTTTTTTCTATGGCTTCTGCTTGTTCGACTTCTACTTCTTCGACTTTTTCTATGGCTTCTGCTTCTTCGACTTTTTCTTCGACTTCCACTTCTTCTACTGTTTCTATGGCTTCTGCCTCCTCGTATTTTACTTCGATTTTTTTCTATGGCTTCTGCTTGTTCGACTTCTACTTCTTCGACTTTTTCTATGGCTTCTGCATCTTCGACTTTTTCTTCGACTTCTACTTCTTCGACTGTTTCTATGGCTTCTGCCTCCTCGTATTTTACTTCGATTTTTTTCTATGGCTTCTGCATCTTCGACTTTTTCTTCGACTTCTACTTCTTCGACTGTTTCTATGGCTTCTGCCTCCTCGTATTTTACTTCGATTTTTTTCTATGGCTTCTGCTTGTTCGACTTTCTACTTCTTCGACTTTTTCTATGGCTTCTGCTTCTTCGACTTTTTCTTCGATTTTTTCTATGGCTTCTGCCTCTTCGACATTTTCTTCGATTTTTTTCTATGGTTCTACTCTTCGACTTTT
>JAMKFB010000787.1:8887-40608 GCA_036247105.1 Cirrhinus mrigala
TGCGTGTCCTAAACCAGGCCCTTCACAGGCTACCGTTCAAGATGCTCACGCAGAAGCACACCTTCAGATGTGTCCATCCCCAAGATCGGTTTGCAGCGACCGACCTGAAGGACATGTACTTTCATGCTTCAATCTTTCCGTGCCACAGACCATTTCTGCGTTTCACGTTCAAAGGACAGGCATGTCAGCACAAGGTCCTTGACGACACACCTCACGCAGGAACGTGCCCAGTCGGTGTTGAACTGCTTGAATACGTTCAAGAGCAGGATGGCGGTCCCACTGAAATGGTTTCAGAGGCTCCTGGGGTATATGGCAGCTACAGTGGCAGTCACGCCACTGGGGCTGCTTCATATGAGACTACTTCTACAACCATTGCGCACATCAACCAACAACGTGGTCTACGCTCCCGTTGCATGTTGCAACTCACCTGCCACCTCCTCTGGAGTCTGAAGCATCTGAGGTCGCTTTGAGCCATTCTCATTCTGGGCCTGCACAACCGTGCAGCCGACGAGCTGTCATGAGCTGCGCTCCCCGGAGAATGTAGACTCCATTCCCCAGTGAGCCTTCTCGCACAGATGCTATGCAAAATCAGATGCGGGCTGGGCGACCCCAACACGTTTGCTAGATTCTATAGCCTTCATGTAGAGCTGGTATCTTCCTGTGTTCTCACCTCAAATGGGTAGAAGCACTGAGTGGCCCTGGCTTGGGTCGGCTTGCTAAAACTGCTCCAGAGTGTCCATACAGTAGACCCTGTCGAGCTCCTCCGTTCCCTCAGCAGCAAGACGTAGCGGAGCGTCCGGTGCCAGGCCCTCACTCGATGAATCCATGAGAATCGGTAGAGGGCTGGGGTACATATGAGAGACCTTAGCGAATCTCTTATGTGTAAAATTACACGGTATAGCTTTAGAGCCCATGTTTCCCCAGCAGACCGTCTGCCATTCCAAAAGGGTTACAATCATCTCCAATCTTCCATATGTTCCTGAAAAATGAGTCATATGTGTAAATGCTTCCGAAACCTCCTATGGGAAGGATGGGGTTTCTGCACGTTCCCAGTGCTCCAGCCTCACTGAAGTGGGTAGTGCTGTGATATACGGTGACTGCTATTCTTGTTGCGAGCCCCGGCCTAGGCCACAAAGGGGGCGCAGGAGGCTCGCTCAGGACACTGGAGGGGGGCAGCAGCCGTGGCGCTTCAGTAGGGATCCCAATTCGTTGGTCACCGACGTGACTCGAAGTGACCGACTGAATGGGGAACGTCTCGGTTACATATGTAACCCTCATTCCCTGAAGGAGGGAACAGAGACGTCACGTCCTGTCGCCACAGCTGCTGTACCACCGCTGAGTGGCCTCAGCGAAAACCTGAGTATGCGTTGCACCTGCTGCCTAATTATACGCACGCTGTGATCAGCGGCAGCTGGATGCAATCATCGCATGCCAATGTGCATTGGCTTGTTTAGTTTACACTCGAAGTGGATTGGTCTCTCTAAGCGAGATCCCAATTCGTCGGTCATCGACGTGATGTCTCCATTCCCTCCTTCAGGGAACGAGGGTTACATACGTATCCGAGACGTTCTGTGACTCACCTGTTACACCTTGAGAGTCCTGTCCATTAATGATGCCATCATCATAATGCTCTGGTGTGTCCACTACACACACGGACATAGAGACAGAACAAAGGTTGCATTTTATTGAGCATCACTTATGAGATGATGTTAGAAAATGTCTTATTATGTCCAGAAAGCTTGAAAGAGTTTGAAAAGTTTAAAAAGTTAAAAAGTTAAAGTTTAAGAAGTTTAAAAAGTTTTAAGTTTGGATGGTTTTCAGTCTGAAATATTTTGAAGTTTTAAAGTTTGAATGCAGTATGTCAGATAGATAGATAGATAGATAGATGGATAGATAGATAGATAATTAACATGTTGTTAGTATGATTCTAACATTATTACCAAGTTACTAGCATGTTGCTAGCATGTTTTTAACATGATTAGCAAGTTGTTATCACCTTTCTAGCATGATTAGCAAGTTGCTAGCATGATTAGCAAGTTGCTAGCACCTTTCTAGCATGATTAGCAAGTTGATAGCATGTTGCTAGCATGTTTCAAACATGATTAGAATGTTGCTAGCATGATTAGCAAGTTGCTAACATGTTTCTAGCATTATTAGCAAGTTGCTAGCATGATTAGCAAGTTGCTAGCATGTTTCTAGCATGATTAGCAAGTTGCTAGCATGTTTCTAGTATGATTAGCAAAGTTGCTAACATGTTTCTAGCATGATTAGCAAGTTGCTAGCATGTTTCTAGTATGATTAGCAAAGTTGCTAACATGTTTCTAGCATGATTACCAAGTTGCTAGCATGTTGCTAGCACGTTTCTAACATGATTAGCATGTTGCTAGCATGTTTCTAGCATGATTAGCAAGTTGCTAGCATGTTTCTAGCACGTTTCTAACATGATTACCATGTTGCTAGCATGTTTCTAGCATGATTAACAAGTTACTAGCATGATTCTGGTTGCTAGCCATAGATAGATAGATAGATGATAGATAGATAGATAGATAGATAGATAGTAATGGTTAGATGATAGATAGATAGATAGATAGATAGATAGATAGACAGATAGATAGATAGATGAGTTTGAATGAGTTTAAATGGATTAGAAATACAGTACATAGAAGGGAAGCTTGACTGAGTCTCTAAGGATTCTGTGAGTTTTGACAGTTGAAATTTGAAAAGTGTTGGCTCATTTGAACATTCCGTCAATGTAAGTCTATGGGATTTTCCCCAAATTTAATCGTCATTTTTAGGAAAACCGTAAGTCCGATCAGTTAGAAAAGAAATAGCAACTAACTTCAGATCAGTTTGAAGATCTGGGCTGGGTTTGGAGTTTGTAGAGTTAAAGCTCTAGGAGGAGTTAGAGTTGATAATTTAGTCTCAGAAGAAGAATAATAACTAGATAAAAAAGTTCGTCAAGACAAACTTTAAGTTGGCTTGAGAAAGCCGGACCAGAAAGTTTGAAAGAGTTTAAAAAGTTTAAAAAGTTTAAAAAGTTTAAAAAGTTAAAGTTTCAGAAGTTTAAAATGTTTTAAGTTTGGATGGTTTTCAGTCTGAAATATTTTGAAGTTTGAATGCAGTATGTCAGATAGATAGATAGATAATTAACATGTTATTAGTATGATTCTAACATTATTACCAAGTTGCTAGCATGTTTCTAGCATGATTAGCAAGTTGCTAGCATGTTGCTAGCATGTTTCTGGCATGATTAGCAAGTAGTTAGCATGTTTTTAACATGATTAGCAAGTTGCTAGCATGTTTTCTAGCATGATTAGCAAGTTACTAGCATGTTGCTAGCATGTTTCTGGCATGATTAGCAAGTAGTTAGCATGTTTTTAACATGATTAGCAAGTTGCTAGCATGTTTCTAGCTTGATTAGCAAGTTGCTAGCATGTTGCTAGCATGATTAGCAAGTTGTTAGCATGTTGCTAGCATGTTTCTAGCATGATTAGCAAGTTGTTAGCATGTTGCTAGCATGTTTCTAGCATGACTAGCATGTTGCTAGCATGTTTCTAGCATGATTAGCAAGTTGCTAGCATGTTTCTAGCTTGATTAGCAAGTTGCTAGCATGTTTCTAGCATGACTAGCAAGTTACTAGCATGTTGCTAGCATGTTTCTGGCATGATTAGCAAGTAGTTAGCATGTTTTTAACATGATTAGCAAGTTGCTAGCATGTTTCTAGCTTGATTAGCAAGTTGCTAGCATGTTTCTAGCATGATTAGCAAGTTGTTAGCATGTTGCTAACATGTTTCTAGCATGTTTCTAGCATGATTAGCAAGTTGTTAGCATGTTGCTAACATGTTTCTAGCATGACTAGCATGTTGCTAGCATGTTTCTAGCATGATTAGCAAGTTGCTAGCATGTTTCTAGCATGATTAGCAAGTTGTTAGCATGTTGCTAGCATGTTTCTAGCATGATTAGCATGTTGCTAGCATGTTTCTAGCATGATTAGCATGTTGCTAGCATGTTTCTAGCATGATTAGCAAGTTGCTAACATGTTTCTAGCATGATTAGCATGTTGCTAGCATGTTTGTGGCATGATTAGCAAGTTGCTAGCATGTTTCTAGTATGATTAGCAAGTTACTAGCATGATTCTGGTTGCTAGCCATAGATAGATAGATGGATAGATAGTAATGGTTAGATAGATAGATAGATAGATAGATAGATGAGTTTGAATGAGTTTGAATGGATTAGAAATACAGTACATAGAAGGGAAGCTTGATTGAGTCTCAAAGGATTCTGGGAGTTTTGACAGTTGGAGTTTGAAAAGTGTTGGCTCATTTGAACATTCCGTCAATGTAAGTCTATGGGATTTTTCCCAATTTTGATCGGCATTTTTAGGAAAATCGTAAGTCCGATCAGTTAGAAAAGATATAGCAACTCGAGTCAGACCAGTCTGAAGATCTGGGCTGAGTTTGGAGTTTGTAGAGTTAAAGCTCTAGGAGGAGATACAGTCAGAAAATTTAGTCTCAGAAGAATAATAATAATAACTAGATAAAAAAGTTCGTCAAGACAAACTTTAAGTTGGCTTGAGAAAGCCGGACCAGAAAGTTTGAAAGAGTTTAAAAAGTTTAAAAAGTTTAAAAAGTTTAAAAAGTTAAAGTTTCAGAAGTTTAAAATGTTTTAAGTTTGGATGGTTTTCAGTCTGAAATATTTTGAAGTTTGAATGCAGTATGTCAGATAGATAGATAGATAATTAACATGTTATTAGTATGATTCTAACATTATTACCAAGTTGCTAGCATGTTTCTAGCATGATTAGCAAGTTGCTAGCATGTTGCTAGCATGTTTCTGGCATGATTAGCAAGTAGTTAGCATGTTTTTAACATGATTAGCAAGTTGAGAGCATGTTTTCTAGCATGATTAGCAAGTTACTAGCATGTTGCTAGCATGTTTCTGGCATGATTAGCAAGTAGTTAGCATGTTTTTAACATGATTAGCAAGTTGCTAGCATGTTTCTAGCTTGATTAGCAAGTTGCTAGCATGTTGCTAGCATGATTAGCAAGTTGTTAGCATGTTGCTAGCATGTTTCTAGCATGATTAGCAAGTTGTTAGCATGTTGCTAGCATGTTTCTAGCATGACTAGCATGTTGCTAGCATGTTTCTAGCATGATTAGCAAGTTGCTAGCATGTTTCTAGCTTGATTAGCAAGTTGCTAGCATGTTTCTAGCATGACTAGCAAGTTACTAGCATGTTGCTAGCATGTTTCTGGCATGATTAGCAAGTAGTTAGCATGTTTTTAACATGATTAGCAAGTTGCTAGCATGTTTCTAGCTTGATTAGCAAGTTGCTAGCATGTTTCTAGCATGATTAGCAAGTTGTTAGCATGTTGCTAACATGTTTCTAGCATGTTTCTAGCATGATTAGCAAGTTGTTAGCATGTTGCTAACATGTTTCTAGCATGACTAGCATGTTGCTAGCATGTTTCTAGCATGATTAGCAAGTTGCTAGCATGTTGCTAGCATGATTAGCATGTTGCTAGCATGTTGCTAGCATGATTAGCAAGTTGTTAGCATGTTTCTAGCATGACTAGCATGTTGCTAGCATGTTTCTAGCATGATTAGCAAGTTGCTAGCATGTTTCTAGCATGATTAGCAAGTTGTTAGCATGTTGCTAGCATGTTTCTAGCATGATTAGCATGTTGCTAACATGTTTCTAGCATGACTAGCATGTTGCTAGCATGTTGCTAGCATGATTAGCAAGTTGTTAGCATGTTTCTAGCATGTTTCTAGCATGACTAGCATGTTGCTAGCATTTTTCTAGCATGATTAGCAAGTTGCTAGCATGTTTCTAGCATGATTAGCAAGTTGTTAGCATGTTGCTAGCATGTTTCTAGCATGATTAGCATGTTGCTAACATGTTTCTAGCATGACTAGCATGTTGCTAGCATGTTGCTAGCATGATTAGCAAGTTGTTAGCATGTTTCTAGCATGACTAGCATGTTGCTAGCATGTTTCTAGCATGATTAGCAAGTTGCTAGCATGTTGCTAGCATGATTAGCATGTTGCTAGCATGTTGCTAGCATGATTAGCAAGTTGTTAGCATGTTGCTAGCATTTTTCTAGCATGATTAGCAAGTTGCTAGCATGTTTCTAGCATGATTAGCAAGTTGTTAGCATGTTGCTAGCATGTTTCTAGCATGATTAGCATGTTGCTAGCATGTTTCTAGCATGATTAGCATGTTGCTAGCATGTTTCTAGCATGATTAGCAAGTTGCTAACATGTTTCTAGCATGATTAGCATGTTGCTAGCATGTTTGTGGCATGATTAGCAAGTTGCTAGCATGTTTCTAGTATGATTAGCAAGTTACTAGCATGATTCTGGTTGCTAGCCATAGATAGATAGATGGATAGATAGTAATGGTTAGATAGATAGATAGATAGATAGATAGATAGATAGATAGATAGATAGATAGATGAGTTTGAATGAGTTTGAATGGATTAGAAATACAGTACATAGAAGGGAAGCTTGATTGAGTCTCAAAGGATTCTGGGAGTTTTGACAGTTGGAGTTTGAAAAGTGTTGGCTCATTTGAACATTCCGTCAATGTAAGTCTATGGGATTTTTCCCAATTTTGATCGGCATTTTTAGGAAAATCGTAAGTCCGATCAGTTAGAAAAGATATAGCAACTCGAGTCAGACCAGTCTGAAGATCTGGGCTGAGTTTGGAGTTTGTAGAGTTAAAGCTCTAGGAGGAGATACAGTCAGAAAATTTAGTCTCAGAAGAATAATAATAATAACTAGATAAAAAAGTTCGTCAAGACAAACTTTAAGTTGGCTTGAGAAAGCCGGACCAGAAAGTTTGAAAGAGTTTAAAAAGTTTAAAAAGTTTAAAAAGTTTAAAAAGTTAAAGTTTCAGAAGTTTAAAATGTTTTAAGTTTGGATGGTTTTCAGTCTGAAATATTTTGAAGTTTGAATGCAGTATGTCAGATAGATAGATAGATAATTAACATGTTATTAGTATGATTCTAACATTATTACCAAGTTGCTAGCATGTTTCTAGCATGATTAGCAAGTTGCTAGCATGTTGCTAGCATGTTTCTGGCATGATTAGCAAGTAGTTAGCATGTTTTTAACATGATTAGCAAGTTGCTAGCATGTTTTCTAGCATGATTAGCAAGTTACTAGCATGTTGCTAGCATGTTTCTGGCATGATTAGCAAGTAGTTAGCATGTTTTTAACATGATTAGCAAGTTGCTAGCATGTTTCTAGCTTGATTAGCAAGTTGCTAGCATGTTGCTAGCATGATTAGCAAGTTGTTAGCATGTTGCTAGCATGTTTCTAGCATGATTAGCAAGTTGTTAGCATGTTGCTAGCATGTTTCTAGCATGACTAGCATGTTGCTAGCATGTTTCTAGCATGATTAGCAAGTTGCTAGCATGTTTCTAGCTTGATTAGCAAGTTGCTAGCATGTTTCTAGCATGACTAGCAAGTTACTAGCATGTTGCTAGCATGTTTCTGGCATGATTAGCAAGTAGTTAGCATGTTTTTAACATGATTAGCAAGTTGCTAGCATGTTTCTAGCTTGATTAGCAAGTTGCTAGCATGTTTCTAGCATGATTAGCAAGTTGTTAGCATGTTGCTAACATTTTTCTAGCATGTTTCTAGCATGATTAGCAAGTTGTTAGCATGTTGCTAACATGTTTCTAGCATGACTAGCATGTTGCTAGCATGTTTCTAGCATGATTAGCAAGTTGCTAGCATGTTGCTAGCATGATTAGCATGTTGCTAGCATGTTGCTAGCATGATTAGCAAGTTGTTAGCATGTTTCTAGCATGACTAGCATGTTGCTAGCATGTTTCTAGCATGATTAGCAAGTTGCTAGCATGTTGCTAGCATGATTAGCATGTTGCTAGCATGTTGCTAGCATGATTAGCAAGTTGTTAGCATGTTGCTAGCATTTTTCTAGCATGATTAGCAAGTTGCTAGCATGTTTCTAGCATGATTAGCAAGTTGTTAGCATGTTGCTAGCATGTTTCTAGCATGATTAGCATGTTGCTAGCATGTTTCTAGCATGATTAGCATGTTGCTAGCATGTTTCTAGCATGATTAGCAAGTTGCTAACATGTTTCTAGCATGATTAGCATGTTGCTAGCATGTTTGTGGCATGATTAGCAAGTTGCTAGCATGTTTCTAGTATGATTAGCAAGTTACTAGCATGATTCTGGTTGCTAGCCATAGATAGATAGATGGATAGATAGTAATGGTTAGATAGATAGATAGATAGATAGATGAGTTTGAATGAGTTTGAATGGATTAGAAATACAGTACATAGAAGGGAAGCTTGATTGAGTCTCAAAGGATTCTGGGAGTTTTGACAGTTGGAGTTTGAAAAGTGTTGGCTCATTTGAACATTCCGTCAATGTAAGTCTATGGGATTTTTCCCAATTTTGATCGGCATTTTTAGGAAAATCGTAAGTCCGATCAGTTAGAAAAGATATAGCAACTCGAGTCAGACCAGTCTGAAGATCTGGGCTGAGTTTGGAGTTTGTAGAGTTAAAGCTCTAGGAGGAGATACAGTCAGAAAATTTAGTCTCAGAAGAATAATAATAATAATAACTAGATAAAAAAGTTCGTCAAGACAAACTTTAAGTTGGCTTGAGAAAGCCGGACCAGAAAGTTTGAAAGAGTTTGAAAAGTTTAAAAAGTTTAAAAAGTTTTATAGCATGTTTCTAGCATGATTAGCCAGTTATTAGCATGTTGCTAGCATGTTTCTAGCATGATTAGCAAGTTGCTAGCATGTTTCTAGCATGATTAGCAAGTTGTTAGCATGTTGCTAGCATGTTTCTAGCATGATTAGCAAGTTGCTAACATGTTTCTAACATGATTAGCAAGTTGTTAGCATATTGCTAGCATGTTTCTAGCATGATTAGCAAGTTGTTAACATGTTGCTAGCATGTTTCTAACATGATTAGCAAGTTGTTAGCATATTGCTAGCATGTTTCTAGCATGATTAGCAAGTTGTTAGCATGTTGCTAGCATGTTTCTAGCATGATTAGCAAGTTGCTAGCATTGCTAACATGTTTCTGGCATGATTAACAAGTTGTTAGCATGTTGCTAGCATGTCTCTAGCATGATTAGCATGTTGCTAGCATGTTTCTAGCATGATTAGCAAGTTGCTAGCATGTTTCTAGCATGATTAGCAAGTTGCTAGCATGTTTCTAGCATGATTAGCAAGTTGTTAGCATGTTGCTAGCATGTTTCTAGCCTGATTAGCAAGTTGCTAGCATGTTTCTAGCATGATTAGCAAGTTGTTAGCATGTTGCTAGCATGTTTCTAGCATGATTAGCAAGTTGCTAGCATGTTTCTAGCATGATTAGCAAGTTGTTAGCATGTTGCTAGCATGTTTCTAGCATGATTAGCAAGTTGTTAGCATGTTGCTAGCATGTTTTTTAGCATGACTAGCATGTTGCTAACATGTTGCTAGCATGATTAGCAAGTTGCTAGCATGTTTCTAACATGATTAGCAAGTTGCTAGCATGTTTCTAGCATGATTAGCAAGTTGCTAGCATGTTTCTAGCATGATTAGCAAGTTGTTAGCATGTTGCTAGCATGTTTCTAGCATGATTAGCAAGTTGCTAGCATGTTTCTAGCATGATCAGCAAGTTGCTAGCATGTTTCTAGCATGATTAGCAAGTTGTTAGCATATTGCTAGCATGTTTCTAGCATGATTAGCAAAGTTGCTAGCATGTTTGTGGCATGATTAGCAAGTTGCTAGCATGTTTCTAGTATGATTAGCAAGTTATTAGCATGATTCTGGTTGCTAGCCATAGACAGATAGATAGATAGATAGATAGATAGATAGATAGATAGATAGATAGATAGATAGATAGATAGATAGATAGATAGATGAGTTTGAATGAGTTTGAATGGATTAGAAATACAGTACATAGAAGGGAAGCTTGATTGAGTCTCAAAGGATTCTGGGAGTTTTGACAGTTGGAGTTTGAAAAGTGTTGGCTCATTTGAACATTCCGTCAATGTAAGTCTATGGGATTTTTCCCAATTTTGATCGGCATTTTTAGGAAAATTGTAAGTCCGATCAGTTAGAAAAGATATAGCAACTCGAGTCAGACCAGTCTGAAGATCTGGGCTGAGTTTGGAGTTTGTAGAGTTAAAGCTCTAGGAGGAGATACAGTCAGAAAATTTAGTCTCAGAAGAATAATAATAATAATAATAATAATAATAATAATAATAACTGGAAGTTTAAATAGCAGATCAGTAAGTTGGCTTTCTCAAGCCAACTTAATAATAATAACTGGAAGTTTAAATAGCAGATCAGTAAGTTGGCTTTCTCAAGCCAACTTAATAACTAGATATGTACATTTCCTGAAGAAAATGTGAGTGGTGCTTGCCGTGGCAAAACTTGGCACTCGGTTGCTAGGGTGTTGCTATGCGGTTGCTAGGGTGTTGCTAGGGTAACCGGGGTGTTGCTAGGGTGTTGCTATGCGGTTCTTAGGGTAACTGGAGTGGTTGCTAGGGTGTTGCTATGTGGTTGCTAGGCTAACTGGGGTAGGTGCTAGGGTGGTTGCTATGGTACCCAGGGTGGTTGCTAAGGTGTTACTATGCGGTTGCTAGGGTTACCGGGGTGGTTGCTAGGGTGTTGCTATGCGGTTGCTAGGGTAACTGGGGTGGTTGCTAGGGTGTTGCTATGCGGTTGCTAGGGTAACCGGGGTGGTTGGTAGGGTGGTTGCTAGGGTACCCAGGGTGGTTGCTAGGGTGTTGCTATGCGGTTGCTAGGGTACTTGGAGTGGTTGCTAGGGTGTTGCTATGCGGTTGCTAGGGTATCCAGGGTGGTTGCTAGGGCGGTTGCTAGGGTACCCAGGGTGGTTGCTAAGGTGTTGCTATGCGGTTGCTAGGGTAACCGGGGTGGTTGCTAGGGCGGTTGCTAGGGTACCCTGGGTGGTTGCTAAGGTGTTGCTATGCGGTTGCTAGGGTACTCAGGGTGGTTGCTAGGGCGGTTGCTATGGTACCCAGGGTGGTTGCTAAGTTGTTGCTATGCCGTTGCTAGGGTATCCAGGGTGGTTGCTATGGTGTTGCTATGTGGTTGCTAGGGTGCTTGGGGTGGTTGCTAGGGTACTTGGGGTGGTTGCTAGAGTGTTGTTAGTCAGTTACTAGTTGTCACAGATCATTACTATGGAGTGTTATAGAGTTCTTAGCCTGATTTAGCACTTAGCTGATCACTATTAGCATGTAGCTATTCACTGCTAGCATGACTAACAACTTAAGGATTCCTATTTGCTAGCATGAGACAAAAGAACCAAGTTCCATGTCTCTACAATGTTCTGATGTAGAGATATAGGACTTGCTAAGTGGTTGCTAGGGTACTCTGTTTGGTTGCTAGGGAGTGGCTTAAAAGCTGCCAATGACGACACTCCAAAGGCTGCCTGCCAGCATGAATGATATAAACCAACCCCCATGTCTCTATGACATTCAGATTTGAAGATACGCCTCTTCAGGTTTGGGTTGCTAGGGTGCTCAATAGTGGTTGCTAGGGCGTGGCTAGGAAGTGGTGAAGGTGATTCATGATTGGCTGTTAACTGCCCTGAGTCAAATGAGCCCACCCCCATGTCTCTATGACACTGTGATCCAAAGATATCCATCTGGGTCTTTTATAATGGCAGTCTATGGGATCAGTTGCTAGGGCGCTCTAAATGGTTGCTAGGGCATGGCTTGGCAGCTGCCAATGATGATACTCCAAAGGCTGCTTGCCAGTATGAATGATATAAATCAACCTCCATGTCTCTATGACATTCAGATTTGAAGATATGTCTGTGTGGGTTTTCGTTGCTAGGGTGCTCAATAGTGGTTGCTAGGGCGTGGCTAGGAAGTGGTAAAGGTGATTCATGATTGGCTGTTTACTGCCCTGAGTAAAATGAGCCCACCCCCATGTCTCTATGACACTGTGATCCAAAGATATTCATCTGGGCTTTTATAATGGCAGTCTATGGGATCAGTTGCTAGGGTGCTCTAAATGGTTGCTAGGGCGTGGCTTGACAGCTTATCGGTGATCCTGAGAGTCTGATTGGTTGTCTGAGTTAAATGAGCCCTCCCCCGTGTCTCTATGACATTGTGATGCAGAGTTATGTTTAATGCAAAATTCCTATGTAAATTACCATAGTAGGAAAAAAACATGCTTTTTAATGGGCCGTCCCTCCCCATAGTATGTCAATGGGGCCACTTTGGGGGGCTCTTGCACCCCAGGGGTACAACTTATACCCCATTGTGGGGTATGTTCTCGCACAGCCTGGCAGCCTCTCCAAATGTGGTGAATTGCATGTTTCTACGAAATTCTCGCTCGGCGCTACGACCCGTCAAAGTTGGCCGCAATGCATTGTCTATGGGATTTTTTCGGCTGATTTTTCGCCCCGTGTACGATCATCGTACACCCGATCGCTTATAAAAGTCATAGCACACCATTCCCGTATAGGCCGCACGATTTGACGCCCGTTTCATAGGTCTGTGACAAACGGTGCGGGACGAGTTACACGCCGAAATTCTATACGGAAGAAAAATAAGAAGAAGAATAATAACTAGATATGTACATTTCCTGAAGAAAATGTGAGTGGTGCTTGCAGTGGCAAAACTCGGCCCTCGGTTGCTAGGGGGCTGTAAGCGGTTGCTAGGGTGTGGCTACGAAGATCATAGGTCATTACTCATTGGTTACCTGAAAGATAAGTCAAATGAATGTGAGAGAAAGTGACAGTTGAGATTCAAATTCATGAATATTCTGCCATTGTAAGTCTATGGGATTTTTTAGCCCACTTTTTCGCCCGCTGTACGATCATCGTATGCCCAAACGCTTAGAAAAGTCATAGCACACCTCTCCCCAGTAAGCCGGTCGATTTGACACCTCATTCATGGGTCTGTGACAAACGGTGCGGGACGAGTTACGTGCCGAAGTTTTGTCAGGGCGAATAGTAATAGTAATACTAGATATGTACATTTCCTGAAGAAAATGTGAGTGGTGCTTGCAGTGGCAAAACTCGGCACTCGGTTGCTAGGGTGTTGCTGTGCAGTTGCTAGGGTAACTGGGGTGGTTGCTAGGGTACTCGGGGTGGTTACTAGGACCGTTGCTAGGGTACTCAGGGTGGTTGCTAGGGTGTTGCTATGCAGTTGCTAGGGTAATTGGGGTGGTTGCTAGGGGACACAGGATGGTTGCTAGGGCGGTTGCTAGGGTACCCAGGGTGGTTGCTAAGGTGTTGCTATGTGGTTGCTATGGTAACCGGGGTGGTTGCTAGGGCAGTTGCTAGGGTACCCAGGGTGGTTGCTAAGGTGTTGCTATGCGGTTGCTAGGGTAACCGGGGTGGTTGCTAGGGTGTTGCTATGCGGTTGCTAGGGTAACCGGGGTGGTTGCTAGGGCGGTTGCTAGGGTACCCAGGGTGGTTGCTAAGGTGTTGCTATGCGGTTGCTAGGGTATCTGGGGTGGTTGCTAGGGTGTTGCTATGCGGTTGCTAGGGTACTCGGGGTGGTTGCTAGGGTACCCAGGGTGGTTGCTAAGGTGTTGCTATGCGGTTGCTAGGGTAACCGGGGTGGTTGCTAGGGTGTTGCTATGCGGTTGCTAGGGTACTCGGGGTGGTTGCTAGGGTGGTTGCTAAGGTGTTGCTATGCCGTTGCTAGGGTATCCAGGGTGGTTGCTATGGTGTTGCTATGCGGTTGCTAGGGTACTTGGAGTGGTTGCTAGGGCGGTTGCTAAGGTACTTGGGGTGGTTGCTAGAGTGTTGTTAGGCAGTTACTAGTTGTCACAGATCATTACTATGGAGTTTTATAAAGTTCTTAGCCTGATTTAACACTTAGCTAATCACTATTAGCATGTAGCTAATCACTGCTAGCATGACTAGCATCTTAAAGATACCTATTTGCTAGCATGAGTCAAAAGAACCAACTCCCATGTCTCTACGATGTTCTGATGCAGAGATATAGGTCTTGCTAGATGGTTGCTAGGGTACTCTGTTTGGTTGCTAGGGAGTGGCTTAGCAGCTACCAATGATAACACTCCAAAGGCTCCTTGCCAGTATGAATGATATAAACCAACCCCCATGTGTCTATGACATTCAGATTTGAAGATATGTCTGTGTGTGTTTGGGTTGCTAGGGTGCTCAATAGTGGTTGCTAGGGCGTGGCTAGGAAGTGGTGAAGCTGATTCATGATTGGCTGTTTACTGCCCCAAATCAAATGAGCCCACCCCCATGTCTCTATGACACTGTGATCCAAAGATATCCATCTGGGCTTTTATAATGGCAGTCTATGGGATCAGTTGCTAGGGTGCTCTAAATGGTTGCTAGGGCGTGGCTTGACAGCTTATCGGTGATCCTGAGAGTCTGATTGGTTGTCTGAGTAAAATGAGCCCTCCCCCATGTCTCTATGACATTGTGATGCAGAGTTATGTTCAATGCAAAATTCCTATGTAAATTACCATAGTAGGAAAAAAACATGCTTTTTAATGGGCCGTCCCTCCCCATAGTATGTCAATGGGGCCACTTTGGGGGGCTCTTGTGCCCCAGGGGTACAACTTATACCCCATTGCGAGGTATGTTCTCGCACAGCCTGCCAGCCTCTCCAGATGTGGTGAATCGCATGTTTCTACGAAATTCTCGCTCGGCGCTACGACCCGTCAAAGTTGGCCGTAATGCATTGTCTATGGGATTTTTCGGCTGATTTTTCGCCCCGTGTACGATCATCGTACACCCGATCGCTTATAAAAGTCATAGCACACCATTCCCGAGTAGGCCGCACGATTTGACGCCCGTTTCATGGGTCTGTGACAAAAACTGCGGGACGAGTTACGCGCCGAAATTTGTACGGAAGAATAATAATAATAATAACTAGATATGTACATTTCCTGAAGAAAATGTGAGTGGTGCTTGCGGTGGCAAAACTCGGCACTCGGTTGCTAGGGTGTTGTTGTGCAGTTGCTAGGGTAACTGGGGTGGTTGCTAGGGTACTCGGGGTGGTTACTAGGACCGTTGCTAGGGTACTCAGGGTGGTTGCTAGGGTGTTGCTATGCAGTTGCTAGGGTAATTGGGGTGGTTGCTAGGGTGGTTGCTAGGGTACCCTGGATGGTCGCTAGGGCCGTTGCTAGGGTAACCGGGGTGGTTGCTAGGGTGTTGCTATGCGGTTGCTAGGGTACTCGGGGTGGTTGCTAGGGCGGTTGCTAAGGTCCCCAGGGTGGTTGCTAAGGTGTTGCTATGCGGTTGCTAGGGTACCCAGAGTGGTTGCTAAGGTATTGCTATGCGGTTGCTAGGGTAACCGGGGTGGTTGCTAGGGTGTTGCTATGCGGTTGCTAGGGTACTCGGGGTGGTTGCTAGGGTGTTGCTATGCGGGGTGGTTGCTAGGGTGTTGCTATGCGGTTGCTAGGGTAACCGGGGTGGTTGCTAGGGCGGTTGCTATGGTGCCCAGGGTGGTTGCTAAGGTGTTGCTATGCGGTTGCTAGGGTAACCGGGGTGGTTGCTAGGGTGTTGCTATGCGGTTACTAGGTTACTCAGGGTGGTTGCTAGGGCGGTTGCTATGGTACCCAGGGTGGTTGCTAAGGTGTTGCTATGCGGTTGCTAGGGTATCCAGGGTGGTTGCTATGGTGTTGCTATGCGGTTGCTAGGGTACTCGGGGTGGTTGCTAGGGCGGTTGCTAAGGTACCCAGGATGGTTGCTAAGTTGTTGCTATGCTGTTGCTAGGGTATCCAGGGTGGTTGCTAGGGTGTTGCTATGCGGTTGCTAGGGTAACCGGGGTGGTTGCTAGGGCGGTTGCTATGGTGCCCAGGGTGGTTGCTAAGGTGTTGCTATGCCGTTGCTAGGGTAACCGGGGTGGTTGCTAGGGTGTTGCTATGCGGTTACTAGGTTACTCAGGGTGGTTGCTAGGGCGGTTGCTAGGGTGCCCAGGGTGGTTGCTAAGGTGTTGCTATGCCGTTGCTAGGGTATCCAGGGTGGTTGCTATGGTGTTGCTATGCGGTTGCTAGGGTACTTGGGGTGGTTGCTAGGGCGGTTGCTAAGGTACTTGGGGTGGTTGCTAGAGTGTTGTTAGGCAGTTACTAGTTGTCACAGATCATTACTATGGAGTGTTATAGAGTTATTAGCCTGATTTAGCACTTAGCTAATCACTATTAGCATGTAGCTGTTCACTGTTAGCATGGCTAGCATCTTAAGAATCCTATTTGCTACCATGAGTCAAAAGAACCAATTCCCATGTCTCTACGATGTTCTGATGCAGAGATATAGGTCTTGCTAGATGGTTGCTAGGGTACTCTGTTTGGTTGCTAGGGAGTGGCTTGGCAGCTGCCAATGACGATACTCCAAAGGCTGCCTGCCATTATGAATGATATAAACCAACCCCCATGTCTCTATGACATTCAGATTTGAAGATATACCTGTGTGGGTTTGGGTTGCTAGGGTGCTCAATAGTGGTTGCTAGGGCGTGGCTAGGAAGTGTCTATAGTGATTCATGATTGGCTGTTTGCTGCCCCGAGTCAAACAAGCCCACCCCCATGTCTCTATGACACTGTGATCCAAAGATATCCATCTGGGTCTTTTATAATGGTGGTCTATGGGATCAGTTGCTAGGGTGCTCTAAATGGTTGCTAGGGCGTGGCTTGACAGCTTCACAGTGATCCTGAGAGTCTGATTGGTTGGCTGAGTTAAATGAGCCCTCCCCCATGTCTCTATGACACTGTAAACCAAAGTTATGTTTAATGGAAAATTCCTATGTAAATTACCATAGTAGGAAAAAAACATGCTTTTTAATGGGCCGTCCCTCCCCATAGTAAGTCAATGGGGCCACTTTGGGGGGCTCTTGCGCCCCAGGGGTACAACTTATACCCCATTGCGAGGTATGTTCTCGCACAGCCTGCCAGCCTCTCCAGATGTGGTGAATCGCATGTTTCTACGAAATTCTCGCTCGGCGCTACGACCCCTCAAAGTTGGCCGTAATGCATTGTCTATGGGATTTTTCGGCTGATTTTTCGCCCCGTGTACGATCATCGTACACCCGATCGCTTATAAAAGTCATAGCACACCATTCCCGAATAGGCCACACGATTTGACGCCCGTTTCATGGGTCTGTGACAAAAACTGCGGGACGAGTTACGCGCCGAAATTTGTACGGAAGAAAAATAAGAAGAATAATAATAATAAGTCGGTGAGATAGTAATAGTGATGCTTTGCCTTTGGCAAGCACCACTAATAATAAGCACACAGAATAGTAATAGTGATGCTTTGCCTTTGGCAAGCACCACTAATAAGTATGTGAGATAATAATAGTGATGCTTTGCCTTTGGCAAGCACCACTAATAATAATAATAAGCACGCAGAATAGTAATAGTGATGCTTTGCCTTTGGCAAGCACCACTAACTAGATATGTACATTTCCTGAAGAAAATGTGAGTGGTGCTTGCCGTGGCAAAACTCGGGACTCGGTTGCTAGGGTGTTGCTATGCGGTTGCTAGGGTAACCGGGGTGGTTGCTAGGGCGGTTGCTAGGGTACCTAGGGTAACCAGGGTGGTTGCTAGGGTGTTGCTATGCAGTTGCTAGGGTACTCGGGGTGGTTGCTAGGGCGGTTGCTAAGGTACCCAGGATGGTTGCTAAGGTGTTGCTATGCGGTTGCTAGGGTATCCAGGGTGGTTGCTAGGGTGTTGCTATGCGGTTGCTAGGGTAACCGGGGTGGTTGCTAGGGCAGTTGCTAGGGTACCCAGGGTGGTTGCTAAGGTGTTGCTATGCGGTTGCTAGGGTACTCGGGGTGGTTGCTATGCGGTTGCTAAGGTACCCAGGATGGTTGCTAAGGTGTTGCTATGCGGTTGCTAGGGTAACCGGGGTGGTTGCTAGGGCAGTTGCTAGGGTACCCAGGGTGGTTGCTAAGGTGTTACTATGCGGTTGCTAGGGTAACCGGGGTGGTTGCTAGGGTGTTGCTATGCGGTTGCTAGGGTACTCAGGGTGGTTGCTAGGGCGGTTGCTATGGTACCTAGGGTGGTTGCTAAGGTGTTGCTATGCCGTTGCTAGGGTATCCAAGGTGGTTGCTATGGTGTTGCTATGCGGTTGCTAAGGTACTTGGGGTGGTTGCTAGAGTGTTGTTAGGCAGTTACTAGTTGTCACAGATCATTACTATGGAGTTTTATAGAGTTCTTAGCCTGATTTAACACTTAGCTAATCACTATTAGCATGTAGCTATTCACTGCTAGTATGACTAGCATCTTAAAGATACCTATTTGCTAGCATGAACCAAAAGAACCAAGTTCCATGTATCTATGATATTCTGATGTAGAGATATAGGACTTGCTAAATGGTTGCTAGGGTACTCTGTTTGGTTGCTAGGGAGTGGCTTAAAAGCTGCCAATGACGACACTCCAAAGGCTGCCTGCCAGCATGAATGATATAAACCAACCCCCATGTCTCTATGACATTCAGATTTGAAGATATGCCTCTTCAGGTTTGGGTTGCTAGGGTGCTCAATAGTGGTTGCTAGGGCGTGGCTAGGAAGTGGTGAAGGTGATTCATGATTGGCTGTTAACTGCCCTGAGTCAAACGAGCCCACCCCCATGTCTCTATGACACTGTGATCCAAAGATATCCATCTGGGTCTTTTATAATGGCAGTCTATGGGATCAGTTGCTAGGGCGCTCTAAATGGTTGCTAGGGCGTGGCTTGGCAGCTGCCAATGATGATACTCCAAAGGCTGCTTGCCAGTATGAATGATATAAATCAACCTCCATGTCTCTATGACATTCAGATTTGAAGATATGTCTGTGTGGGTTTTCGTTGCTAGGGTGCTCAATAGTGGTTGCTAGGGCGTGGCTAGGAAGTGGTAAAGGTGATTCATGATTGGCTGTTTACTGCCCTGAGTCAAATGACCCCACCCCCATGTCTATATGACACTGTGATCCAAAGATATTCATCTGGGCTTTTATAATGGAAGTCTATGGGATCAGTTGCTAGGGTGCTCTAAATGGTTGCTAGGGCGTGGCTTGACAGCTTATCGGTGATCCTGAGAGTCTGATTGGTTGTCTGAGTTAAATGAGCCCTCCCCCATGTCTCTATGACATTGTGATGCAGAGTTATGTTTAATGCAAAATTCCTATGTAAATTACCATAGTAGGAAAAAAAACATGCTTTTTAATGGGCCGTCCCTCCCCATAGTATGTCAATGGGGCCACTTTGGGGGGCTCTTGCACCCCAGGGGTACAACTTATACCCCATTGCGGGGTATGTTCTCGCACAGCCTGCCAGCCTCTCCAAATGTGGTGAATTGCATGTTTCTACGAAATTCTCGCTCTGCGCTACGACCCGTCAAAGTTGGCCGCAATGCATTGTCTATGGGATTTTTTCGGCTGATTTTTCGCCCCGTGTACGATCATCGTACACCCGATCGCTTATAAAAGTCATAGCACACCATTCCCGTATAGGCCGCACGATTTGACGCCCGTTTCATAGGTCTGTGACAAACGGTGCGGGACGAGTTACGCGCCGAAATTCTATACGGAAGAAAAATAAGAAGAAGAATAATAACTAGATAAAAAAGTTCGTCAAGACAAACTTTAAGTTGGCTTGAGAAAGCCGGACCAGAAAGTTTGAAAAAGTTTGAAAAGTTTGAAAAGTTTAAGAAGTTTTAAAAAGTTTTAAGTCTGGATGGTTTTCAGTCTGAAATAGTTTGAAGTTTTAAAGTTTGAATGCAGTCTGTCACATAGATAGATAGATAGTAATGTTTAGATGATAGATAGATAGATAGATAGATAGATAGATAGATTAGGAAGATGTTAACATGATTAGCAAGTTGCTAGCATGTTTCTAGCATGATTAGCATGTTGCTAGCATGTTTCTAACATGATTAACAAGTTACTAGCATGTTGCTAGCATGATTAACAAGTTACTAGCATGTTGCTAGCATGATTAGCAAGTTGCTAGCATGTTTCTAGCATGATTAGCATGTTGCTAGCATGTTTCTAACATGATTAACAAGTTACTAGCATGTTGCTAGCATGATTAACAAGTTACTAGCATGTTGCTAGCATGATTAACAAGTTACTAGCATGTTTCTAGCATGATTAGCATGTTGCTAGCATGTTTCTAGCATGATTAGCATGTTGCTAGCATGTTTCTAGCATGATTAGCAAGTTACTAGCATGTTGCTAGCATGATTAACAAGTTGCTAGCATGTTTCTAGCATGATTAGCATGTTGCTAGTGTTTTTCTAACATGATTAACAAGTTGTTAGCATGTTGCTAGCATGTTTCTAGCATGATTAGCAAGTTGCTAGCATGTTTCTAGCATGATTAGCAAGTTGTTAGCATGTTGCTAGCATGTTTCTAGCATTATTAGCAAGTTGCTAGCATGTTCCTAGCATGATTAACAAGTTGTTAGCATTGTTTTTAGCATGTTTCTAGCATGACTAGCATGTTTCTAGCATGATTAGCAAAGTTGTTAGCATGATTCTGGTTGCTAGCCATAGATAGACAGATAGATAGATAGATAGATAGATAGATAGATAGATAGATAGATAGATAGATAGATAGATAGATAGATGAGTTTGAATGAGTTTAAATGGATTAGAAATACAGTACATAGAAGGGAAGTTTAATGGAGTCTCAAAGGATTCTGGGAGTTTTGACAGTTGGAATTTGAATAGTGTTGGCTCATTTGAACATTCCGTCAATGTAAGTCTATGGGATTTTTCCCAGTTTTAAACGTTATTTTTAGGAAAACCGTAAGTCCGATCAGTTAGAAAAGATATAGCACACCCGGCCAGATCAGTCTGAAGATCTGGGCTGAGTTTGGAGTTTGTAGAGTTAAAGCTCTAGGACGAGTTAGAGTTAACAGTTTTAGTAAGAAGAATAATAATAATAATAATAAGTTTAAATAGCATATCAGTAAGTTGGCTTTCTCAAGCCAACTTAATAATAAGTATGTGAGATAGTAATAGTGATGCTTCACCTTTGGCAAGCACCACTAATAATAAGTATGTGAGATAGTAATAGTGATGCTTTGCCTATGGCAAGCACCACTAATAATAATAATAATAATAACTGGAAGTTTAAATAGCAGATCAGTAAGTTGGCTTTCTCAAGCCAACTTAATAATAACTAGATAAAAAAGTTCGTCAAGACAAACTTTAAGTTGGCTTGAGAAAGACGGACCAGAAAGTTTGAAAGAGTTTGAAAAGTTTAAAAAGATTAAAAAGTTTTAATTTGGATGGTTTTCAGTCTGAAATATTTTGAAGTTTTAAAGTTTGAATGAAGTCTGTCAGATAGATAAATAGATAGATAGATAGATAGATAGATAGATAGATAGATAATTAACGTTGTTAGTATGATTCTAACATTATTACCAAGTTACTAGCATGTTGCTAGCATGTTTTTAACATGATTAGCAAGGTACTAGCATGTTGCTAGTCTGTTTCTAGCATTATTAACAAGTTGTTAGCATGTTGTTAGTACGTTTCTAACATGATTAGCATGTTGCTAGCATGTTTCTAGCATGATTATCAAGTTGCTAGCATGATTAGCATGTTGCTAGCACGTTTCTAGCATGATTAGCAAGTTGACAGCATTTTGCTAGCATGTTTCTAACATGATTGGAATGTTGCTAGCATGATTAGCAAGTTGCTAGGATGATTAGCAAGTTGTTAGCATGTTGCTAGCATGATTAGCAAGTTGCTAGCATGTTTCTAACATGATTAGCAAAGTTGCTAGCATGATTTTAGCATGATTAGCAAGTTGCTAGCATGTTGCTAGCATGATTAGCAAGTTGTTAGCATGTCTCTAGTATGATTAGCAAAGTTGCTAGCATGTTTCTAGCATGATTAGCAAGTTGCTAGCATGCTTCTAGCATGATTAGCAAGTTGCTAGCATGTTGCTAGCATGATTAGCAAGTTGTTAGCATGTTTCTAGTATGATTAGCAAAGTTGCTACCATGTTTCTAGCATGATTAGCAAGTTGTTAACATGTTTCTAGTATGATTAGCAAGTTGGTAGCATGTTGCTAGCATTATTAGCAAGTTGCTAGCATGTTGCTAGCACGTTTCTAGCATGATTAGCAAAGTTGCTAGCATGTTTCTAACATGATTAGAATGTTGCTAGCTTGTTTCTAGCATGATTAGCAAGTTGCTAGCATGTTTCTAGCATGATTAGCAAAGTTGCTAGCATGATTTTAGCATGATTAGCAAGTTGCTAGCATGTTGCTAGCATGATTAGCAAGTTGTTAGCATGTTTCTAGTATGAGTAGCAAAGTTGGTAGCTTGTTTCTAGCATGAATAGCAAGTTGCTAGCATGTTTGTGGCATGATTAGCAAGTTGCTAGCATGTTTCTAGCATGATTAGCAAAGTTGCTAGCATGTTTCTAGCATGATTAGCAAAGTTGCTAGCATGATTTTAGCATGATTAACAAGTTGCTAGCATGTTTCTAGTATGATTAGCAAGTTGCTAGCATGATTTTAGCATGATTAGCAAGTTGCTAGCATGTTTCTAGTATGATTAGCAAGTTACTAGCATGATTCTGGTTGCTAGCCATAGATAGATAGATAGATAGATAGTAAAGGTTAGATAGATAGATAGATAAATGAGTTTGAATGAGTTTGAATGGATAGAAATACAGTACATAGAAGGGAAGTTTGATTGAGTCTCAAGGGATTCTGGGAGTTTTGACAGTTGGAGTTTGAATAGTGTTGGCTCATTTGAACATTCCGTCAATGTAAGTCTATGGGATTTTTCCCAATTTTAATCGGCATTTTTAGGAAAATCGTCAGTCCGATCAGTTAGAAAAGATATAGCAACTCGAGTCAGACCAGTCTGAAGATCTGGGCTGAGTTTGGAGTTTGTAGAGTTAAAGCTCTAGGAGGAGATACAGTCAGAAAATTTAGTCTCAGAAGAATAATAATAACTAGATAGTAAAGTTTGTCAAGACAAACTTTAGGTTGGCTTGAGAAAGCTGGACCAGAAAGTTTGAAAAAGTTTGAAAAGTTTATAGTTTAAAAAGTTTACAAAGTTTTAAAAAGTTTTGCATTTGACGGTTTTCAGTCTGTAATGGTTTGAAGTCTAAAGTAGTTTTAAAAGGTTAAAGTTTGAATGTTTTGAAGGCAATACAGTCTGTCAGAGATAGATAGATAGATAGATAGTAATGGTTAGATGATAGATAGATAGATAGATAGATAGATAGATAAGTAGATAGATAACAATTAGCAAGTTACTAGAATGATTCTAGCATGATTAGCATTTTACTAGCATGTTGTTAACATGTTTAACATTTTATTAACATGATAACAGGTGGTTGCTAGGGTGTTGCTATGCGGTTGCCAAGGTAACGGGGTGGTTGCTAGGGTGTTGCTATGCGGTTGCTAAGGTAACGGGGTGGTTGCTAGGGTGTTGCTATGCGGTTGCTAGGGTACTTGGGGTGGTTGCTAGGCCGGTTGCTAAGATACCCAGGGTGGTTGCTAAGGTGTTGCTATGCCGTTGCTAGGGTATCCAGGGTGGTTGCTAGGGTGTTGCTATGCGGTTGCTAGGGTACCCAGGGTGGTTGCTAGGGTGTTGCTATGCGGTTGCTAGGGTATCCAGGGTGGTTGCTAGGGTGGTTGCTAGGGTGTTGCTATGCGGTTGCTAAGGTATCCAGGGTGGTTGCTAGGGTGTTGCTATGCAGTTGCTAAGGTAACAGGAGTCGTTGCTATGGTGTTGCTATGCGGTTGCTAGGGTACTTGGGGTGGTTGCTAGGCCGGTTGTTAAGGTGCCCAGGGTGGTTGCTAAGGATGTTTCTAGCATGATTAACAAGTTGCTAGCATGTTTCTAACATGATTAGCAAGTTGTTAGCAAGTTGCTAGCATGTTTTTAGAATGATTAGCAAGTTGCTAGCATGTTTCTAGCATGATTAGCAAGTTGCTAGCATGTTTCTAACATGATTAGCAAGTTGTTAACAAGTTGCTAGTATGTTTCTAGCATGATTAGCAAGTTGCTAGCATGTTTCTAGCATGATTAGCAAGTTGCTAGCATGTTGCTAGCATGGTCTTAACATAATTAGCAAGTTGCTAGCATGTTTCTAGCATGATTAGCAAGTTGCTAGCATGTTTCTAGCATGATTAGCATGTTTCTAGCATGTTTTTAACATGATTAGCAAGTTGCTAGCATGTTTTTAGAATGATTAGCAAGTTGCTAGCATGTTTTTAGAATGATTAACAAGTTGCTAACATGTTTTTAGAATGATTAGCAAGTTGCTAGTATGTTTCTAGCATGATTAGCAAGTTGCTAGCATGTTTCTAGCATGATTAGCAAGTTGCTAGCATGTTTCTAGCATGATTAGCAAGTTACTAGCATGTTGTTAGTCTGTTTCTAACATGATTAGCATGTTGTTAGCATGTTATTAGCATGATTAGCCAGTTACTAGCATGTTACTAGCATGATTAGCAGGCTACTAGCATGACTCTAGTTTGGCTAGTGATAGATAGATAGATAGATAGATAGATAGATAGATAGATAGATAGATAGATAGATAGATAGATGAGTTTGAATGAGTTTGAATGGATTAGAAATACAGTACATAGAAGGGAAGCTTGATTGAGTCTCAAAGGATTCTGGGGATTTTGACAGTTGAAATTTGAATAGTGTTGGCTCATTTGAACATTCCGTCAATGTAAGTCTATGGGATTTTTCCCAGTTTTAAATGTCATTTTTAGGAAAACCGTAAGTCCGATCAGTTTGAAGAGATATAGCAACTCGAGTCAGACCAGTCTGAAGATCTAGGCTGAGTTTGGAGTTTGTAGAGTTAAAGCTCTAGGAGGAGTAGCGTTTGAAAATTTGGCTAAGAAGAATAATAATAATAACTAGATAGTAAAGTTTGTCAAGACAAACTTTAGGTTGGCTTGAGAAAGCTGGACCAGAAAGTTTGAAAAAGTTTGAAAAGTTTATAGTTTAAAAAGTTTACGAAGTTTTAAAAAGTTTTGCATTTGATGGTTTTCAGTCTGTAATGGTTTGAAGTCTAACGTAGTTTTAAAAGGTTAAAGTTTGAATGTTTTGAAGGCAATACAGTCTGTCAGAGATAGATAGATAGATAGTAATGGTTAGATGATAGATAGATAGATAGATAGATAGATAGATAAGTAGATAGATAACAATTAACAAGTTACTAGAATGATTTAGCATGATTAGCATTTTACTAGCATGTTGTTAACATGTTTAACATTTTATTAACATGATAACAGGGGTGGTTGCTAGGGTGTTGCTATGCGGTTGCTAAGGTAACGGGGTGGTTGCTAGGGTGTTGCTATGCGGTTGCTAAGGTATCCAAGGTGGTTGCTAAGGTGTTGCTATGCTGTTGCTAGGGTATCCAGGGTGGTTGCTAGGGTGTTGCTATGCCGTTGCTAAGGTATCCAAGGTGGTTGCTAAGGTGTTGCTATGCGGTTGCAAGGGTAACAGGGGTGGTTGCTAGTCTGTTGCTATGCGGTTGCTAGGGTAACAGGGGTGGTTGCTAGGGTGTTGCTATGTGGTTGCTAAGGTAACAGGGGTGGTTGCTAGGGTGTTGCTATGCAGTTGCTAGGGTACCCAGGGTGGTTGCTAAGGTGTTGCTATGCGGTTGCTAAGGTAACAGGGGTGGTTGCTAGGGTGTTGCTATGCCGTTGCTAAGGTATCCAAGGTGGTTGCTAGGGTGTTGCTATGCGGTTGCTAAGGTAACAGGGGTGGTTGCTAGGGTGTTGCTATGCGGTTGCTAGGGTACTTGGGGTGGTTGCTAGGCCGGTTGCTAAGGTACCCAGGGTGGTTGCTAAGGTGTTGCTATGCCGTTGCTAGGGTATCCAGGGTGGTTGCTAGGGTGTTGCTATACGGTTGCTAGGTTACCCAGGGTGGTTGCTAGGGTGTTGCTATGCTGTTGCTAGGGTATCCAGGGTGGTTGCTAGGGTGGTTGCTAGGGTGTTGCTATGCGGTTGCTAAGGTATCCAGGGTGGTTGCTAAGGTGTTGCTATGCGGTTGCTAAGGTAACAGGGGTGGTTGCTAGGGTGTTGCTATGCAGTTGCTAAGGTAACAGGAGTCATTGCTAGGGTGTTGCTATGCGGTTGCTAGGGTACTTGGGGTGGTTGCTAGGCCGGTTGTTAAGGTGCCCAGGGTGGTTGCTAAGGATGTTTCTAGCATGATTAACAAGTTGCTAGCATGTCTCTAACATGATTAACAAGTTGCTAGCGTGTTTCTAACATGACTAGCATGTTGCTAGTATGTTTCTAGCATGATTAGCAAGTAGCTAGCATATTTCTAGCATGATTAGCATGTTGCTAGCATGTTTTTAACATGATTAGCAAGTTGTTAGCATGTTGCTAGCATGTTCCTATCATGATTAGCAAGTTGCTAGCATGTTTTTAACATGATTAGCAAGTTGCTAGCATGCTGCTAGCATGTTCTTAACATGATTAGCAAGTTGCTAGCATATTTCTAGCATGATTAGCATGTTTCTAGCATGTTTTTAACATGATTAGCAAGTTGTTAGCATGTTGCTAGCATGTTCCTAACATGATTAGCAAGTTGCTAGCATGTTTTTAACATGATTAGCAAGTTGCTAGCATGTTTTTAGAATGATTAGCAAGTTGCTAGCATGTTTTTAACATGATTAGCAAGTTGCTAGTATATTTCTATCATGATTAGCATGTTGCTAGCATGTTTTTAACATGATTAGCAAGTTGTTAACATGTTGCTAGCATGTTCTTAACATGATTAGCAAGTTGCTAGCATGTTTTTAACATGATTAGCAAGTTGTTAGCATGTTGCTAGCATGATTAGCAAGTTGTTAGCATGTTGCTAGTATGTTACTAGCATGATTAGCAAGTTGCTAGCATATTTCTAGCATGATTAGCATGTTGTTAGCATGTTATTAGCATGATTAGCCAGTTACTAGCATGTTACTAGCATGATTAGCAGGCTACTAGCATGTTTTTAACATTATTAGCAAGTTGTTAGCAAGTTGCTAGCATGTTTTTAGAATGATTAGCAAGTTGCTAGCATGTTTTTAGAATGATTAGCAAGTTGCTAGCATGTTTCTAGCATGATTAGCAAGTTGTTAACATGTTTCTAGCATGATTAGCAAGTTGCTAGCATGTTTCTAGCATGATTAGCAAGTTGTTAACATGTTTCTAGCATGATTAGCAAATTGCTAGCATGTTTCTAGCATGATTAGCAAGTTACTAGCATGTTACTAGTCTGTTTCTAACATGATTAGCTTGTTGTTAGCATGTTATTAGCATGATTAGCCAGTTACTAGCATGTTACTAGCATGATTAGCAGGCTACTAGCATGTTTTTAACATTATTAGCAAGTTGTTAGCAAGTTGCTAGCATGTTTTTAGAATGATTAGCAAGTTGCTAGCATGTTTTTAGAATGATTAGCAAGTTGCTAGCATGTTTCTAGCATGATTAGCAAGTTGTTAACATGTTTCTAGCATGATTAACAAGTTGCTAGCATGTTTCTAGCATGATTAGCAAGTTACTAGCATGTTACTAGTCTGTTTCTAACATGATTAGCTTGTTGTTAGCATGTTATTAGCATGATTAGCCAGTTACTAGCATGTTACTAGGATGATTAGCAGGCTACTAGCATGACTCTAATTTGGCTAGTGATAGATAGATAGATAGATAGATGAGTTTGAATGAGTTTAAATGGATTAGAAATACAGTACATAGAAGGGAAGCTTGATCGAGTCTCAAAGGATTCTGGGAGTTTTGACAGTTGAAATTTGAATAGTGTTGGCTCATTTGAACATTCCGTCAATGTAAGTCTATGGGATTTTTCCCAGTTTTAAACGTCATTTTTAGGAAAACCGTAAGTCCGATCAGTTTGAAGAGATATAGCAACTCGAGTCAGACCAGTCTGAAGATCTAGGCTGAGTTTGGAGTTTGTAGAGTTAAAGCTCTAGGAGGAGTAGCGTTTGAAAATTTGGCTAAGAAGAATAATAATAATAATAATAAGCTTAAGTAGCAGATCAGTAGGTTGGCTTTCTCAAGCCAACCTAACTAGATAAAAAAGTTCGTCAAGACAAACTTTAAGTTGGCTTGAGAAAGCCGGACCAGAAAGTTTTAAAAAGTTTTAAAAGTTTTAAAAGTTTAAGAAGTTTTAAAAAGTTGCATTTGGATAGGTTTTAGTCTGAAATAGTTTGAAGTTTAAAGTAGTTTTAAAAAGTTAAAGTTTGAATGCAGTCTCTCAGACAGATATATAGATAGATAGACAGATAGAAATATAGATAGATAGATAGATAATAGATAAATTTGCTAACATGTTTCTAGCATGTTGTTAGAATGTTTCTAGCATGATTAGCAAGTTATTAGAATGTTGCTAGCATGTTTCTGGCATTATTAGCAAGTTGCTAGCATATTTCTAGCATAATTAGCAAGTTGTTAGCATGTTGCTAGCATGATTAGTATGTTGCTAGCATGTTTCTAGCATGATTAGCAAGTTGCTAGCATGTTTCTAGCATGATTAGCAAGTTGTTGGCATGTTGCTAGCATGTTTCTAGCATGATTAGCATGTTGCTAGCATGTTGCTAGCATGTTTCTAGCATGATTAGCAAGTTGCTAGCATGTTTCTAACATGATTAGCAAGTTGCTAGCATGTTGCTAGCATGATTAGCAAGTTGTTAGCATGTTTCTAGCATGTTTCTAGCATGATTAGCAAGTTGTTAGCATGTTTCTAGCATGATTAGCATGTCGTTAACATGTTTCTAGCATGATTAGCAAGTTGCTAGCATGTTTCTAGCATGATTAGCAAGCTGCTAGCATGTCTCTAGCATGATTAACATGTCGCTAGCATGTTTCTAACATGATTAGCAAAGCTGCTAGCATGTCTCTAGCATGATTAACATGTCGCTAGCATGTTTCTAACATGATTAGCAAGTTGCTAGCATGTTGCTAGCATGATTAGCATGTTGCTAGCATGTTTCTAGCATGATTAGCAAGTTGCTAGCATGTTTCTAGCATGATTAGCAAGTTGTTAGCATGTTGCTAGCATGTTTCTAGCATGATTAGCATGTTGCTAGCATGTTTCTAGCATGATTAGCAAGTTGTTAGCATGTTTCTGGTTGCTAGCCATAGATAGATAGATAGATAGATAGTAAAGTTTAGATAGATAGATAGATAGATAGATAGATAGATAGATAGATAGATAGATGAGTTTGAATGAGTTTAAATGGATTAGAAATACAGTACATAGAAGGGAGGTTTGATTGAGGCTCAAAGGATTCTGGGGATTTTGACAGTTGGAGTTTAAAAAGTGCTGGCTCATTTGAACATTCCGTCAATGTAAGTCTATGGGATTTTTCCCAAATTTAATCGCCATTTTTAGGAAAACCGTAAGTCCGATCAGTTAGAAAAGATATAGCAACTAACTTCAGATCAGTTTAAAGATCTGGGCTGAGTTTGGAGTTTGTAGATTTAAAGCTCTAGGAGGAGTTAGAGTTGATAATTTTAGTCTCAGAAGAAGAAGAATAATAATAACTAGATAGTAAAGTTTGTCAAGACAAACTTTAGGTTGGCTTGAGAAAGCTGGACCAGAAAGTTTGAAAAAGTTTGAAAAGTTCATAGTTTAAAAAGTTTACGAAGTTTTAAAAAGTTTTGCATTTGACGGTTTTCAGTCTGTAATGGTTTGAAGTCTAACGTAGTTTTAAAAGGTTAAAGTTTGAATGTTTTGAAGGCAATACAGTCTGTCAGAGATAGATAGATAGATAGATAGATAGATAGATAACAATTAGCAAGTTACTAGAATGATTCTAGCATGATTAGCATTTTACTAGCATGTTGTTAAAATGTTTAACATTTTATTAACATGATAACAGGGGTGGTTGCTAGGGTGTTGCTATGCGGTTGCTAGGGTACCAAGGGTGGTTGCTAGGGTGTTGCTATGCCATTGCTAGGGTATCCAGGATGGTTGCTAAGGTGTTGCAATGCGGTTGCTAGGGTAACAGGGGTGGTTGCTAGGGTGTTGCTATCCGGTTGCTAAGGTAACAGGGGTGGTTGCTAGGGTGTTGCTATGGTATCCTGGGTGGTTGCTAGGGTGTTGCTATGCGGTTGCTAAGGTACCCAGGATGGTTGCTAAGGTGTTGCAATGCGGTTGCCAGGGTAACAGGGGTGGTTGCTATGGTGTTGCTATGCGGTTGCTAAGGTATCCAGGATGGTTGCTAAGGTGTTGCTATGCCGTTGCTAAGGTATCCAGGGTGGTTGCTAGGGTGTTGCTATGCGGTTGCTAAGGTAACAGGGGTGGTTGCTAGGGTGTTGCTATGCGGTTGCTAGGGTACTTGGGGTGGTTGCTAGGCCGGTTGCTAAGGTACCCAGGGTGGTTGCTAAGGTGTTGCTATGCCATTGCTAGGGTATCCAGGGTGGTTGCTGGGGTGTTGCTATGCGGTTGCTAGGGTACTTGGGGTGGTTGCTAGGGTGTTGCTATGCGGTTGCTAGGGTATCCAGGATGGTTGCTAGGGTGTTGCTATGCGGTTGCTAAGGTATCCAGGGTGGTTGCTAAGGATGTTTCTAGCATGATTAACAAGTTGCTAGCATATTTCTAACATGATCAGCAGGTTGCTAGCATATTTCTAGCATGATTAGCAAGTTGCTAACATGTTTTTAACATGATTAGCAATTTGCTAGCATGTTTTTAACATGATTAGCAAGTTGCTAGCATGTTCCTAACATGATTAGCAAGTTGCTAGCATGTTTCTAGCATGATTAGCAAGTTGCTAGCATGTTTCTAGCATGATTAGCATGTCTCTAGCATGTTTTTAACATGATTAGCAAGTTGTTAGCAAGTTGCTAGCATGTTTTTAGAATGATTAGCAAGTTGCTAGCATGTTTTTAGAATGATTAGCAAGTTGCTAGTATGTTTCTAGCATGATTAGCAAGTTGCTAGCATGTTTCTAGCATGATTAGCAAGTTGCTAGCATGTTTCTAACATGATTAGCATGTTGTTAGCATGTTATTAGCATGATTAGCCAGTTACTAGCATGTTACTAGCATGATTAGCAGGCTACTAGCATGACTCTAGTTTGGCTAGTGATAGATAGATAGATAGATAGATAGATAGATAGATAGATAGATAGATAGATAGATAGATAGATGAGTTTGAATGAGTTTGAATGGATTAGAAATACAGTACATAGAAGGGAAGCTTGATTGAGTCTCAAAGGATTCTGGGGATTTTGACAGTTGAAATTTGAATAGTGTTGGCTCATTTGAACATTCCGTCAATGTAAGTCTATGGGATTTTTCCCAGTTTTAAACGTCATTTTTAGGAAAACCGTAAGTCCGATCAGTTTGAAGAGATATAGCAACTCGAGTCAGACCAGTCTGAAGATCTAGGCTGAGTTTGGAGTTTGTAGAGTTAAAGCTCTAGGAGGAGTAGCGTTTGAAAATTTGGCTAAGAAGAATAATAATAATAATAATAATAATAATAAGCTTAAGTAGCAGATCAGTAGGTTGGCTTTCTCAAGCCAACCTAATAAGTTTAAGTAGCATTTCAGTAAGTTGGCTTTCTCAAGCCAACTTAATAATAAGCTTAAGTAGCAGATCAGTAGGTTGGCTTTCTCAAGCCAACCTAATAATAATAATAATAATAACTGGAAGTTTAAATAGCAGATCAGTAAGTTGGCTTTCTCAAGCCAACTTAATAATAATAATAACTGGAAGTTTAAATAGCAGATCAGTAAGTTGGCTTTCTCAAGCCAACTTAATAAAAAGTTTTAATAGCATATCAGTAAGTTGGCTTTCTCA
>JAMKFB010000788.1:0-39057 GCA_036247105.1 Cirrhinus mrigala
AGAAGTCCTTAACTAAGCGTTTTAATGCATTGAGGCTCTAACTAAATTTCATATGCATAAAGCTTCTAACACATCAAGAAGTATTTTCCTGCATTGCAAATAACATTCCTTTCATGCATATGAAATATTTTTAATGTGGCTCAGCTTTTTTCATCAAACTGCATAACTAGCGTTTTCTGACCGAGAAAAGGCGTTTTAGAGCATTTCTGAGCAAGCCTTCTTTTCATAAGCAGGGATGCATAAAATCACTATTAGTGATCCTAGAAGTCCTTAACTAAGCGTTTTAATGCATTGAGGCTCTAACTAAATTTCATATGCATAAAGCTTCTAACACATCAAGAAGTATTTTCCTGCATTGCAAATAACATTCCTTTCATGCATATGAAATATTTTTAATGTGGCTCAGCTTTTTTCATCAAACTGCATAACTAGCGTTTTCTGACCGAGAAAAGGCGTTTTAGAGCATTTCTGAGCAAGCCTTCTTTTCATAAGCAGGGATGCATAAAAACGCTATTCGTGATCCTAGAAGGCCTTAACTAAACGTTTTAATGCATTCAGGCTCTAACTAAATTTCACATGCATAAAACTTCTAACACATCAAGAAGTGTTTTCCTGCATTGCAAATAACATTCCTTTCATGCATATTAAATATTTTTAATGTGGCTCAGCTTTTTTCATCAAACTGCATAACTAGCGTTTTCTGACCGAGAAAAGGCGTTTTAGAGCATTTCTGAGCAAGCCTTCTTTTCATAAGCAGGGATGCATAAAATCACTATTCGTGATCCTAGAAGTCCTTAACTAAGCGTTTTAATGCATTGAGGCTCTAACTAAATTTCATATGCATAAAGCTTCTAACACATCAAGAAGTGTTTTCCTGCATTGCAAATAACATTCCTTTCATGCATATGAAATATTTTTAATGTGGCTCAGCTTTTTTCATCAAACTGCATAACTAGCGTTTTCTGACCGAGAAAAGGCGTTTTAGAGCATTTCTGAGCAAGCCTTCTTTTCATAAGCAGGGATGCATAAAATCACTATTCGTGATCCTAGAAGTCCTTAACTAAGCGTTTTAATGCATTGAGGCTCTAACTAAATTTCATATGCATAAAGCTTCTAACACATCAAGAAGTATTTTCCTGCATTGCAAATAACATTCCTTTCATGCATATGAAATATTTTTAATGTGGCTCAGCTTTTTTCATCAAACTGCATAACTAGCGTTTTCTGACCGAGAAAAGGCGTTTTAGAGCATTTCTGAGCAAGCCTTCTTTTCATAAGCAGGGATGCATAAAATCACTATTAGTGATCCTAGAAGTCCTTAACTAAGCGTTTTAATGCATTGAGGCTCTAACTAAATTTCATATGCATAAAGCTTCTAACACATCAAGAAGTATTTTCCTGCATTGCAAATAACATTCCTTTCATGCATATGAAATATTTTTAATGTGGCTCAGCTTTTTTCATCAAACTGCATAACTAGCGTTTTCTGACCGAGAAAAGGCGTTTTAGAGCATTTCTGAGCAAGCCTTCTTTTCATAAGCAGGGATGCATAAAATCCCTATTAGTGATCCTAGAAGTCCTTAACTAAGCGTTTTAATGCATTGAGGCTCTAACTAAATTTCATATGCATAAAGCTTCTAACACATCAAGAAGTATTTTCCTGCATTGCAAATAACATTCCTTTCATGCATATGAAATATTTTTAATGTGGCTCAGCTTTTTTCATCAAACTGCATAACTAGCGTTTTCTGACCGAGAAAAGGCGTTTTAGAGCATTTCTGAGCAAGCCTTCTTTTCATAAGCAGGGATGCATAAAATCACTATTAGTGATCCTAGAAGTCCTTAACTAAGCGTTTTAATGCATTGAGGCTCTAACTAAATTTCACATGCATAAAGCTTCTAACACATCAAGAAGTATTTTCCTGCATTGCAAATAACATTCCTTTCATGCATATGAAATATTTTTAATGTGGCTCAGCTTTTTTCATCAAACTGCATAACTAGCGTTTTCTGACCGAGAAAAGGCGTTTTAGAGCATTTCTGAGCAAGCCTTCTTTTCATAAGCAGGGATGCATAAAATCACTATTCGTGATCCTAGAAGTCCTTAACTAAGCGTTTTAATGCATTGAGGCTCTAACTAAATTTCACATGCATAAAACTTCTAACACATCAAGAAGTGTTTTCCTGCATTGCAAATAACATTCCTTTCATGCATATGAAATATTTTTAATGTGGCTCAGCTTTTTTCATCAAACTGCATAACTAGCGTTTTCTGACCGAGAAAAGGCGTTTTAGAGCATTTCTGAGCAAGCCTTCTTTTCATAAGCAGGGATGCATAAAATCGCTATTCGTGATCCTAGAAGTCCTTAACTAAGCGTTTTAATGCATTGAGGCTCTAACTAAATTTCATATGCATAAAGCTTCTAACACATCAAGAAGTGTTTTCCTGCATTGCAAATAACATTCCTTTCATGCATATGAAATATTTTTAATGTGGCTCAGCTTTTTTCATCAAACTGCATAACTAGCGTTTTCTGACCGAGAAAAGGCGTTTTAGAGCATTTCTGAGCAAGCCTTCTTTTCATAAGCAGGGATGCATAAAATCACTATTAGTGATCCTAGAAGTCCTTAACTAAGCGTTTTAATGCATTGAGGCTCTAACTAAATTTCATATGCATAAAGCTTCTAACACATCAAGAAGTATTTTCCTGCATTGCAAATAACATTCCTTTCATGCATATGAAATATTTTTAATGTGGCTCAGCTTTTTTCATCAAACTGCATAACTAGCGTTTTCTGACCGAGAAAAGGCGTTTTAGAGCATTTCTGAGCAAGCCTTCTTTTCATAAGCAGGGATGCATAAAATCACTATTCGTGATCCTAGAAGTCCTTAACTAAGCGTTTTAATGCATTGAGGCTCTAACTAAATTTCATATGCATAAAACTTCTAACACATCAAGAAGTGTTTTCCTGCATTGCAAATAACATTCCTTTCATGCATATGAAATATTTTTAATGTGGCTCAGCTTTTTTCATCAAACTGCATAACTAGCGTTTTCTGACCGAGAAAAGGCGTTTTAGAGCATTTCTGAGCAAGCCTTCTTTTCATAAGCAGGGATGCATAAAATCACTATTAGTGATCCTAGAAGTCCTTAACTAAGCGTTTTAATGCATTGAGGCTCTAACTAAATTTCATATGCATAAAGCTTCTAACACATCAAGAAGTATTTTCCTGCATTGCAAATAACATTCCTTTCATGCATATGAAATATTTTTAATGTGGCTCAGCTTTTTTCATCAAACTGCATAACTAGCGTTTTCTGACCGAGAAAAGGCGTTTTAGAGCATTTCTGAGCAAGCCTTCTTTTCATAAGCAGGGATGCATAAAATCACTATTAGTGATCCTAGAAGTCCTTAACTAAGCGTTTTAATGCATTGAGGCTCTAACTAAATTTCATATGCATAAAACTTCTAACACATCAAGAAGTATTTTCCTGCATTGCAAATAACATTCCTTTCATGCATATGAAATATTTTTAATGTGGCTCAGCTTTTTTCATCAAACTGCATAACTAGCGTTTTCTGACCGAGAAAAGGCGTTTTAGAGCATTTCTGAGCAAGCCTTCTTTTCATAAGCAGGGATGCATAAAATCACTATTAGTGATCCTAGAAGTCCTTAACTAAGCGTTTTAATGCATTGAGGCTCTAACTAAATTTCACATGCATAAAGCTTCTAACACATCAAGAAGTATTTTCCTGCATTGCAAATAACATTCCTTTCATGCATATGAAATATTTTTAATGTGGCTCAGCTTTTTTCATCAAACTGCATAACTAGCGTTTTCTGACCGAGAAAAGGCGTTTTAGAGCATTTCTGAGCAAGCCTTCTTTTCATAAGCAGGGATGCATAAAATCACTATTAGTGATCCTAGAAGTCCTTAACTAAGCGTTTTAATGCATTGAGGCTCTAACTAAATTTCATATGCATAAAGCTTCTAACACATCAAGAAGTGTTTTCCTGCATTGCAAATAACATTCCTTTCATGCATATGAAATATTTTTAATGTGGCTCAGCTTTTTTCATCAAACTGCATAACTAGCGTTTTCTGACCGAGAAAAGGCGTTTTAGAGCATTTCTGAGCAAGCCTTCTTTTCATAAGCAGGGATGCATAAAATCACTATTAGTGATCCTAGAAGTCCTTAACTAAGCGTTTTAATGCATTGAGGCTCTAACTAAATTTCATATGCATAAAGCTTCTAACACATCAAGAAGTATTTTCCTGCATTGCAAATAACATTCCTTTCATGCATATGAAATATTTTTAATGTGGCTCAGCTTTTTTCATCAAACTGCATAACTAGCGTTTTCTGACCGAGAAAAGGCGTTTTAGAGCATTTCTGAGCAAGCCTTCTTTTCATAAGCAGGGATGCATAAAAACGCTATTCGTGATCCTAGAAGGCCTTAACTAAACGTTTTATGCATTCAGGCTCAAACTAAATTTCACATGCATAAAACTTCTAACACATCAAGAAGTGTTTTCCTGCATTGCAAATAACATTCCTTTCATGCATATTAAATATTTTTAATGTGGCTCAGCTTTTTTCATCAAACTGCATAACTAGCGTTTTCTGACCGAGAAAAGGCGTTTTAGAGCATTTCTGAGCAAGCCTTCTTTTCATAAGCAGGGATGCATAAAATCACTATTCGTGATCCTAGAAGTCCTTAACTAAGCGTTTTAATGCATTGAGGCTCTAACTAAATTTCATATGCATAAAGCTTCTAACACATCAAGAAGTGTTTTCCTGCATTGCAAATAACATTCCTTTCATGCATATGAAATATTTTTAATGTGGCTCAGCTTTTTTCATCAAACTGCATAACTAGCGTTTTCTGACCGAGAAAAGGCGTTTTAGAGCATTTCTGAGCAAGCCTTCTTTTCATAAGCAGGGATGCATAAAAACGCTATTCGTGATCCTAGAAGGCCTTAACTAAACGTTTTATGCATTCAGGCTCAAACTAAATTTCACATGCATAAAACTTCTAACACATCAAGAAGTGTTTTCCTGCATTGCAAATAACATTCCTTTCATGCATATGAAATATTTTTAATGTGGCTCAGCTTTTTTCATCAAACTGCATAACTAGCGTTTTCTGACCGAGAAAAGGCGTTTTAGAGCATTTCTGAGCAAGCCTTCTTTTCATAAGCAGGGATGCATAAAATCACTATTCGTGATCCTAGAAGTCCTTAACTAAGCGTTTTAATGCATTGAGGCTCTAACTAAATTTCATATGCATAAAGCTTCTAACACATCAAGAAGTGTTTTCCTGCATTGCAAATAACATTCCTTTCATGCATATGAAATATTTTTAATGTGGCTCAGCTTTTTTCATCAAACTGCATAACTAGCGTTTTCTGACCGAGAAAAGGCGTTTTAGAGCATTTCTGAGCAAGCCTTCTTTTCATAAGCAGGGATGCATAAAATCACTATTAGTGATCCTAGAAGTCCTTAACTAAGCGTTTTAATGCATTGAGGCTCTAACTAAATTTCATATGCATAAAGCTTCTAACACATCAAGAAGTATTTTCCTGCATTGCAAATAACATTCCTTTCATGCATATGAAATATTTTTAATGTGGCTCAGCTTTTTTCATCAAACTGCATAACTAGCGTTTTCTGACCGAGAAAAGGCGTTTTAGAGCATTTCTGAGCAAGCCTTCTTTTCATAAGCAGGGATGCATAAAATCACTATTAGTGATCCTAGAAGTCCTTAACTAAGCGTTTTAATGCATTGAGGCTCTAACTAAATTTCATATGCATAAAGCTTCTAACACATCAAGAAGTATTTTCCTGCATTGCAAATAACATTCCTTTCATGCATATGAAATATTTTTAATGTGGCTCAGCTTTTTTCATCAAACTGCATAACTAGCGTTTTCTGACCGAGAAAAGGCGTTTTAGAGCATTTCTGAGCAAGCCTTCTTTTCATAAGCAGGGATGCATAAAATCACTATTCGTGATCCTAGAAGTCCTTAACTAAGCGTTTTAATGCATTGAGGCTCTAACTAAATTTCACATGCATAAAGCTTCTAACACATCAAGAAGTATTTTCCTGCATTGCAAATAACATTCCTTTCATGCATATGAAATATTTTTAATGTGGCTCAGCTTTTTTCATCAAACTGCATAACTAGCGTTTTCTGACCGAGAAAAGGCGTTTTAGAGCATTTCTGAGCAAGCCTTCTTTTCATAAGCAGGGATGCATAAAATCACTATTAGTGATCCTAGAAGTCCTTAACTAAGCGTTTTAATGCATTGAGGCTCTAACTAAATTTCACATGCATAAAGCTTCTAACACATCAAGAAGTATTTTCCTGCATTGCAAATAACATTCCTTTCATGCATATGAAATATTTTTAATGTGGCTCAGCTTTTTTCATCAAACTGCATAACTAGCGTTTTCTGACCGAGAAAAGGCGTTTTAGAGCATTTCTGAGCAAGCCTTCTTTTCATAAGCAGGGATGCATAAAATCACTATTAGTGATCCTAGAAGTCCTTAACTAAGCGTTTTAATGCATTGAGGCTCTAACTAAATTTCACATGCATAAAACTTCTAACACATCAAGAAGTGTTTTCCTGCATTGCAAATAACATTCCTTTCATGCATATTAAATATTTTTAATGTGGCTCAGCTTTTTTCATCAAACTGCATAACTAGCGTTTTCTGACCGAGAAAAGGCGTTTTAGAGCATTTCTGAGCAAGCCTTCTTTTCATAAGCAGGGATGCATAAAATCACTATTCGTGATCCTAGAAGTCCTTAACTAAGCGTTTTAATGCATTGAGGCTCTAACTAAATTTCATATGCATAAAGCTTCTAACACATCAAGAAGTATTTTCCTGCATTGCAAATAACATTCCTTTCATGCATATGAAATATTTTTAATGTGGCTCAGCTTTTTTCATCAAACTGCATAACTAGCGTTTTCTGACCGAGAAAAGGCGTTTTAGAGCATTTCTGAGCAAGCCTTCTTTTCATAAGCAGGGATGCATAAAATCACTATTCGTGATCCTAGAAGTCCTTAACTAAGCGTTTTAATGCATTGAGGCTCTAACTAAATTTCACATGCATAAAGCTTCTAACACATCAAGAAGTATTTTCCTGCATTGCAAATAACATTCCTTTCATGCATATGAAATATTTTTAATGTGGCTCAGCTTTTTTCATCAAACTGCATAACTAGCGTTTTCTGACCGAGAAAAGGCGTTTTAGAGCATTTCTGAGCAAGCCTTCTTTTCATAAGCAGGGATGCATAAAAACACTATTCGTGATCCTAGAAGTCCTTAACTAAGCGTTTTAATGCATTGAGGCTCTAACTAAATTTCACATGCATAAAACTTCTAACACATCAAGAAGTATTTTCCTGCATTGCAAATAACATTCCTTTCATGCATATGAAATATTTTTAATGTGGCTCAGCTTTTTTCATCAAACTGCATAACTAGCGTTTTCTGACCGAGAAAAGGCGTTTTAGAGCATTTCTGAGCAAGCCTTCTTTTCATAAGCAGGGATGCATAAAATCACTATTAGTGATCCTAGAAGTCCTTAACTAAGCGTTTTAATGCATTGAGGCTCTAACTAAATTTCATATGCATAAAGCTTCTAACACATCAAGAAGTATTTTCCTGCATTGCAAATAACATTCCTTTCATGCATATGAAATATTTTTAATGTGGCTCAGCTTTTTTCATCAAACTGCATAACTAGCGTTTTCTGACCGAGAAAAGGCGTTTTAGAGCATTTCTGAGCAAGCCTTCTTTTCATAAGCAGGGATGCATAAAATCACTATTAGTGATCCTAGAAGTCCTTAACTAAGCGTTTTAATGCATTGAGGCTCTAACTAAATTTCATATGCATAAAGCTTCTAACACATCAAGAAGTATTTTCCTGCATTGCAAATAACATTCCTTTCATGCATATGAAATATTTTTAATGTGGCTCAGCTTTTTTCATCAAACTGCATAACTAGCGTTTTCTGACCGAGAAAAGGCGTTTTAGAGCATTTCTGAGCAAGCCTTCTTTTCATAAGCAGGGATGCATAAAAACGCTATTCGTGATCCTAGAAGTCCTTAACTAAACGTTTTAATGCATTCAGGCTCTAACTAAATTTCACATGCATAAAACTTCTAACACATCAAGAAGTGTTTTCCTGCATTGCAAATAACATTCCTTTCATGCATATGAAATATTTTTAATGTGGCTCAGCTTTTTTCATCAAACTGCATAACTAGCGTTTTCTGACCGAGAAAAGGCGTTTTAGAGCATTTCTGAGCAAGCCTTCTTTTCATAAGCAGGGATGCATAAAATCACTATTCGTGATCCTAGAAGTCCTTAACTAAGCGTTTTAATGCATTGAGGCTCTAACTAAATTTCATATGCATAAAGCTTCTAACACATCAAGAAGTGTTTTCCTGCATTGCAAATAACATTCCTTTCATGCATATGAAATATTTTTAATGTGGCTCAGCTTTTTTCATCAAACTGCATAACTAGCGTTTTCTGACCGAGAAAAGGCGTTTTAGAGCATTTCTGAGCAAGCCTTCTTTTCATAAGCAGGGATGCATAAAATCGCTATTCGTGATCCTAGAAGGCCTTAACTATGCGTTTTAATGCATTCAGGCTCAAACTAAATTTCACATGCATAAAACTTCTAACACATCAAGAAGTGTTTTCCTGCATTGCAAATAACATTCCTTTCATGCATATGAAATATTTTTAATGTGGCTCAGCTTTTTTCATCAAACTGCATAACTAGCGTTTTCTGACCGAGAAAAGGCGTTTTAGAGCATTTCTGAGCAAGCCTTCTTTTCATAAGCAGGGATGCATAAAATCACTATTAGTGATCCTAGAAGTCCTTAACTAAGCGTTTTAATGCATTGAGGCTCTAACTAAATTTCATATGCATAAAGCTTCTAACACATCAAGAAGTATTTTCCTGCATTGCAAATAACATTCCTTTCATGCATATGAAATATTTTTAATGTGGCTCAGCTTTTTTCATCAAACTGCATAACTAGCGTTTTCTGACCGAGAAAAGGCGTTTTAGAGCATTTCTGAGCAAGCCTTCTTTTCATAAGCAGGGATGCATAAAAACGCTATTCGTGATCCTAGAAGGCCTTAACTAAACGTTTTAATGCATTCAGGCTCAAACTAAATTTCACATGCATAAAACTTCTAACACATCAAGAAGTATTTTCCTGCATTGCAAATAACATTCCTTTCATGCATATGAAATATTTTTAATGTGGCTCAGCTTTTTTCATCAAACTGCATAACTAGCGTTTTCTGACCGAGAAAAGGCGTTTTAGAGCATTTCTGAGCAAGCCTTCTTTTCATAAGCAGGGATGCATAAAATCACTATTCGTGATCCTAGAAGTCCTTAACTAAGCGTTTTAATGCATTGAGGCTCTAACTAAATTTCACATGCATAAAGCTTCTAACACATCAAGAAGTATTTTCCTGCATTGCAAATAACATTCCTTTCATGCATATGAAATATTTTTAATGTGGCTCAGCTTTTTTCATCAAACTGCATAACTAGCGTTTTCTGACCGAGAAAAGGCGTTTTAGAGCATTTCTGAGCAAGCCTTCTTTTCATAAGCAGGGATGCATAAAATCACTATTCGTGATCCTAGAAGTCCTTAACTAAGCGTTTTAATGCATTGAGGCTCTAACTAAATTTCATATGCATAAAGCTTCTAACACATCAAGAAGTATTTTCCTGCATTGCAAATAACATTCCTTTCATGCATATGAAATATTTTTAATGTGGCTCAGCTTTTTTCATCAAACTGCATAACTAGCGTTTTCTGACCGAGAAAAGGCGTTTTAGAGCATTTCTGAGCAAGCCTTCTTTTCATAAGCAGGGATGCATAAAATCACTATTAGTGATCCTAGAAGTCCTTAACTAAGCGTTTTAATGCATTGAGGCTCTAACTAAATTTCATATGCATAAAGCTTCTAACACATCAAGAAGTATTTTCCTGCATTGCAAATAACATTCCTTTCATGCATATGAAATATTTTTAATGTGGCTCAGCTTTTTTCATCAAACTGCATAACTAGCGTTTTCTGACCGAGAAAAGGCGTTTTAGAGCATTTCTGAGCAAGCCTTCTTTTCATAAGCAGGGATGCATAAAATCGCTATTCGTGATCCTAGAAGTCCTTAACTAAGCGTTTTAATGCATTGAGGCTCTAACTAAATTTCACATGCATAAAACTTCTAACACATCAAGAAGTGTTTTCCTGCATTGCAAATAACATTCCTTTCATGCATATGAAATATTTTTAATGTGGCTCAGCTTTTTTCATCAAACTGCATAACTAGCGTTTTCTGACCGAGAAAAGGCGTTTTAGAGCATTTCTGAGCAAGCCTTCTTTTCATAAGCAGGGATGCATAAAATCACTATTAGTGATCCTAGAAGTCCTTAACTAAGCGTTTTAATGCATTGAGGCTCTAACTAAATTTCATATGCATAAAGCTTCTAACACATCAAGAAGTATTTTCCTGCATTGCAAATAACATTCCTTTCATGCATATGAAATATTTTTAATGTGGCTCAGCTTTTTTCATCAAACTGCATAACTAGCGTTTTCTGACCGAGAAAAGGCGTTTTAGAGCATTTCTGAGCAAGCCTTCTTTTCATAAGCAGGGATGCATAAAATCACTATTAGTGATCCTAGAAGTCCTTAACTAAGCGTTTTAATGCATTGAGGCTCTAACTAAATTTCACATGCATAAAGCTTCTAACACATCAAGAAGTGTTTTCCTGCATTGCAAATAACATTCCTTTCATGCATATTAAATATTTTTAATGTGGCTCAGCTTTTTTCATCAAACTGCATAACTAGCGTTTTCTGACCGAGAAAAGGCGTTTTAGAGCATTTCTGAGCAAGCCTTCTTTTCATAAGCAGGGATGCATAAAATCACTATTAGTGATCCTAGAAGTCCTTAACTAAGCGTTTTAATGCATTGAGGCTCTAACTAAATTTCATATGCATAAAGCTTCTAACACATCAAGAAGTATTTTCCTGCATTGCAAATAACATTCCTTTCATGCATATGAAATATTTTTAATGTGGCTCAGCTTTTTTCATCAAACTGCATAACTAGCGTTTTCTGACCGAGAAAAGGCGTTTTAGAGCATTTCTGAGCAAGCCTTCTTTTCATAAGCAGGGATGCATAAAAACGCTATTCGTGATCCTAGAAGGCCTTAACTAAACGTTTTAATGCATTCAGGCTCAAACTAAATTTCACATGCATAAAACTTCTAACACATCAAGAAGTGTTTTCCTGCATTGCAAATAACATTCCTTTCATGCATATTAAATATTTTTAATGTGGCTCAGCTTTTTTCATCAAACTGCATAACTAGCGTTTTCTGACCGAGAAAAGGCGTTTTAGAGCATTTCTGAGCAAGCCTTCTTTTCATAAGCAGGGATGCATAAAATCACTATTCGTGATCCTAGAAGTCCTTAACTAAGCGTTTTAATGCATTGAGGCTCTAACTAAATTTCATATGCATAAAGCTTCTAACACATCAAGAAGTATTTTCCTGCATTGCAAATAACATTCCTTTCATGCATATGAAATATTTTTAATGTGGCTCAGCTTTTTTCATCAAACTGCATAACTAGCGTTTTCTGACCGAGAAAAGGCGTTTTAGAGCATTTCTGAGCAAGCCTTCTTTTCATAAGCAGGGATGCATAAAATCGCTATTCGTGATCCTAGAAGTCCTTAACTAAGCGTTTTAATGCATTCAGGCTCTAACTAAATTTCACATGCATAAAGCTTCTAACACATCAAGAAGTATTTTCCTGCATTGCAAATAACATTCCTTTCATGCATATGAAATATTTTTAATGTGGCTCAGCTTTTTTCATCAAACTGCATAACTAGCGTTTTCTGACCGAGAAAAGGCGTTTTAGAGCATTTCTGAGCAAGCCTTCTTTTCATAAGCAGGGATGCATAAAATCACTATTCGTGATCCTAGAAGTCCTTAACTAAGCGTTTTAATGCATTGAGGCTCTAACTAAATTTCATATGCATAAAGCTTCTAACACATCAAGAAGTATTTTCCTGCATTGCAAATAACATTCCTTTCATGCATATGAAATATTTTTAATGTGGCTCAGCTTTTTTCATCAAACTGCATAACTAGCGTTTTCTGACCGAGAAAAGGCGTTTTAGAGCATTTCTGAGCAAGCCTTCTTTTCATAAGCAGGGATGCATAAAAACGCTATTAGTGATCCTAGAAGTCCTTAACTAAGCGTTTTAATGCATTGAGGCTCTAACTAAATTTCACATGCATAAAGCTTCTAACACATCAAGAAGTATTTTCCTGCATTGCAAATAACATTCCTTTCATGCATATGAAATATTTTTAATGTGGCTCAGCTTTTTTCATCAAACTGCATAACTAGCGTTTTCTGACCGAGAAAAGGCGTTTTAGAGCATTTCTGAGCAAGCCTTCTTTTCATAAGCAGGGATGCATAAAATCGCTATTCGTGATCCTAGAAGTCCTTAACTAAGCGTTTTAATGCATTGAGGCTCTAACTAAATTTCACATGCATAAAGCTTCTAACACATCAAGAAGTGTTTTCCTGCATTGCAAATAACATTCCTTTCATGCATATGAAATATTTTTAATGTGGCTCAGCTTTTTTCATCAAACTGCATAACTAGCGTTTTCTGACCGAGAAAAGGCGTTTTAGAGCATTTCTGAGCAAGCCTTCTTTTCATAAGCAGGGATGCATAAAATCACTATTCGTGATCCTAGAAGTCCTTAACTAAGCGTTTTAATGCATTGAGGCTCTAACTAAATTTCACATGCATAAAGCTTCTAACACATCAAGAAGTGTTTTCCTGCATTGCAAATAACATTCCTTTCATGCATATGAAATATTTTTAATGTGGCTCAGCTTTTTTCATCAAACTGCATAACTAGCGTTTTCTGACCGAGAAAAGGCGTTTTAGAGCATTTCTGAGCAAGCCTTCTTTTCATAAGCAGGGATGCATAAAATCACTATTCGTGATCCTAGAAGTCCTTAACTAAGCGTTTTAATGCATTGAGGCTCTAACTAAATTTCATATGCATAAAACTTCTAACACATCAAGAAGTATTTTCCTGCATTGCAAATAACATTCCTTTCATGCATATGAAATATTTTTAATGTGGCTCAGCTTTTTTCATCAAACTGCATAACTAGCGTTTTCTGACCGAGAAAAGGCGTTTTAGAGCATTTCTGAGCAAGCCTTCTTTTCATAAGCAGGGATGCATAAAATCACTATTCGTGATCCTAGAAGTCCTTAACTAAGCGTTTTAATGCATTGAGGCTCTAACTAAATTTCACATGCATAAAACTTCTAACACATCAAGAAGTGTTTTCCTGCATTGCAAATAACATTCCTTTCATGCATATGAAATATTTTTAATGTGGCTCAGCTTTTTTCATCAAACTGCATAACTAGCGTTTTCTGACCGAGAAAAGGCGTTTTAGAGCATTTCTGAGCAAGCCTTCTTTTCATAAGCAGGGATGCATAAAATCACTATTAGTGATCCTAGAAGTCCTTAACTAAGCGTTTTAATGCATTGAGGCTCTAACTAAATTTCACATGCATAAAGCTTCTAACACATCAAGAAGTATTTTCCTGCATTGCAAATAACATTCCTTTCATGCATATGAAATATTTTTAATGTGGCTCAGCTTTTTTCATCAAACTGCATAACTAGCGTTTTCTGACCGAGAAAAGGCGTTTTAGAGCATTTCTGAGCAAGCCTTCTTTTCATAAGCAGGGATGCATAAAATCACTATTCGTGATCCTAGAAGTCCTTAACTAAGCGTTTTAATGCATTGAGGCTCTAACTAAATTTCACATGCATAAAGCTTCTAACACATCAAGAAGTGTTTTCCTGCATTGCAAATAACATTCCTTTCATGCATATGAAATATTTTTAATGTGGCTCAGCTTTTTTCATCAAACTGCATAACTAGCGTTTTCTGACCGAGAAAAGGCGTTTTAGAGCATTTCTGAGCAAGCCTTCTTTTCATAAGCAGGGATGCATAAAATCACTATTAGTGATCCTAGAAGTCCTTAACTAAGCGTTTTAATGCATTGAGGCTCTAACTAAATTTCACATGCATAAAACTTCTAACACATCAAGAAGTATTTTCCTGCATTGCAAATAACATTCCTTTCATGCATATGAAATATTTTTAATGTGGCTCAGCTTTTTTCATCAAACTGCATAACTAGCGTTTTCTGACCGAGAAAAGGCGTTTTAGAGCATTTCTGAGCAAGCCTTCTTTTCATAAGCAGGGATGCATAAAAACGCTATTCGTGATCCTAGAAGTCCTTAACTAAGCGTTTTATGCATTCAGGCTCTAACTAAATTTCACATGCATAAAACTTCTAACACATCAAGAAGTGTTTTCCTGCATTGCAAATAACATTCCTTTCATGCATATGAAATATTTTTAATGTGGCTCAGCTTTTTTCATCAAACTGCATAACTAGCGTTTTCTGACCGAGAAAAGGCGTTTTAGAGCATTTCTGAGCAAGCCTTCTTTTCATAAGCAGGGATGCATAAAATCACTATTCGTGATCCTAGAAGTCCTTAACTAAGCGTTTTAATGCATTGAGGCTCTAACTAAATTTCACATGCATAAAGCTTCTAACACATCAAGAAGTATTTTCCTGCATTGCAAATAACATTCCTTTCATGCATATGAAATATTTTTAATGTGGCTCAGCTTTTTTCATCAAACTGCATAACTAGCGTTTTCTGACCGAGAAAAGGCGTTTTAGAGCATTTCTGAGCAAGCCTTCTTTTCATAAGCAGGGATGCATAAAATCACTATTCGTGATCCTAGAAGTCCTTAACTAAGCGTTTTAATGCATTGAGGCTCTAACTAAATTTCACATGCATAAAGCTTCTAACACATCAAGAAGTGTTTTCCTGCATTGCAAATAACATTCCTTTCATGCATATGAAATATTTTTAATGTGGCTCAGCTTTTTTCATCAAACTGCATAACTAGCGTTTTCTGACCGAGAAAAGGCGTTTTAGAGCATTTCTGAGCAAGCCTTCTTTTCATAAGCAGGGATGCATAAAATCACTATTCGTGATCCTAGAAGTCCTTAACTAAGCGTTTTAATGCATTGAGGCTCTAACTAAATTTCATATGCATAAAGCTTCTAACACATCAAGAAGTATTTTCCTGCATTGCAAATAACATTCCTTTCATGCATATGAAATATTTTTAATGTGGCTCAGCTTTTTTCATCAAACTGCATAACTAGCGTTTTCTGACCGAGAAAAGGCGTTTTAGAGCATTTCTGAGCAAGCCTTCTTTTCATAAGCAGGGATGCATAAAATCACTATTAGTGATCCTAGAAGTCCTTAACTAAGCGTTTTAATGCATTGAGGCTCTAACTAAATTTCATATGCATAAAGCTTCTAACACATCAAGAAGTATTTTCCTGCATTGCAAATAACATTCCTTTCATGCATATGAAATATTTTTAATGTGGCTCAGCTTTTTTCATCAAACTGCATAACTAGCGTTTTCTGACCGAGAAAAGGCGTTTTAGAGCATTTCTGAGCAAGCCTTCTTTTCATAAGCAGGGATGCATAAAAACGCTATTCGTGATCCTAGAAGGCCTTAACTAAGCGTTTTAATGCATTGAGGCTCTAACTAAATTTCACATGCATAAAACTTCTAACACATCAAGAAGTATTTTCCTGCATTGCAAATAACATTCCTTTCATGCATATGAAATATTTTTAATGTGGCTCAGCTTTTTTCATCAAACTGCATAACTAGCGTTTTCTGACCGAGAAAAGGCGTTTTAGAGCATTTCTGAGCAAGCCTTCTTTTCATAAGCAGGGATGCATAAAATCACTATTAGTGATCCTAGAAGTCCTTAACTAAGCGTTTTAATGCATTGAGGCTCTAACTAAATTTCATATGCATAAAACTTCTAACACATCAAGAAGTATTTTCCTGCATTGCAAATAACATTCCTTTCATGCATATGAAATATTTTTAATGTGGCTCAGCTTTTTTCATCAAACTGCATAACTAGCGTTTTCTGACCGAGAAAAGGCGTTTTAGAGCATTTCTGAGCAAGCCTTCTTTTCATAAGCAGGGATGCATAAAAACGCTATTCGTGATCCTAGAAGTCCTTAACTAAGCGTTTTAATGCATTGAGGCTCTAACTAAATTTCACATGCATAAAGCTTCTAACACATCAAGAAGTATTTTCCTGCATTGCAAATAACATTCCTTTCATGCATATGAAATATTTTTAATGTGGCTCAGCTTTTTTCATCAAACTGCATAACTAGCGTTTTCTGACCGAGAAAAGGCGTTTTAGAGCATTTCTGAGCAAGCCTTCTTTTCATAAGCAGGGATGCATAAAATCACTATTCGTGATCCTAGAAGTCCTTAACTAAGCGTTTTAATGCATTGAGGCTCTAACTAAATTTCATATGCATAAAGCTTCTAACACATCAAGAAGTGTTTTCCTGCATTGCAAATAACATTCCTTTCATGCATATGAAATATTTTTAATGTGGCTCAGCTTTTTTCATCAAACTGCATAACTAGCGTTTTCTGACCGAGAAAAGGCGTTTTAGAGCATTTCTGAGCAAGCCTTCTTTTCATAAGCAGGGATGCATAAAATCACTATTAGTGATCCTAGAAGTCCTTAACTAAGCGTTTTAATGCATTGAGGCTCTAACTAAATTTCACATGCATAAAGCTTCTAACACATCAAGAAGTATTTTCCTGCATTGCAAATAACATTCCTTTCATGCATATGAAATATTTTTAATGTGGCTCAGCTTTTTTCATCAAACTGCATAACTAGCGTTTTCTGACCGAGAAAAGGCGTTTTAGAGCATTTCTGAGCAAGCCTTCTTTTCATAAGCAGGGATGCATAAAATCACTATTAGTGATCCTAGAAGTCCTTAACTAAGCGTTTTAATGCATTGAGGCTCTAACTAAATTTCATATGCATAAAGCTTCTAACACATCAAGAAGTGTTTTCCTGCATTGCAAATAACATTCCTTTCATGCATATGAAATATTTTTAATGTGGCTCAGCTTTTTTCATCAAACTGCATAACTAGCGTTTTCTGACCGAGAAAAGGCGTTTTAGAGCATTTCTGAGCAAGCCTTCTTTTCATAAGCAGGGATGCATAAAATCGCTATTCGTGATCCTAGAAGTCCTTAACTAAACGTTTTAATGCATTGAGGCTCTAACTAAATTTCACATGCATAAAACTTCTAACACATCAAGAAGTGTTTTCCTGCATTGCAAATAACATTCCTTTCATGCATATGAAATATTTTTAATGTGGCTCAGCTTTTTTCATCAAACTGCATAACTAGCGTTTTCTGACCGAGAAAAGGCGTTTTAGAGCATTTCTGAGCAAGCCTTCTTTTCATAAGCAGGGATGCATAAAAACGCTATTCGTGATCCTAGAAGGCCTTAACTAAGCGTTTTAATGCATTGAGGCTCTAACTAAATTTCACATGCATAAAACTTCTAACACATCAAGAAGTATTTTCCTGCATTGCAAATAACATTCCTTTCATGCATATGAAATATTTTTAATGTGGCTCAGCTTTTTTCATCAAACTGCATAACTAGCGTTTTCTGACCGAGAAAAGGCGTTTTAGAGCATTTCTGAGCAAGCCTTCTTTTCATAAGCAGGGATGCATAAAATCACTATTCGTGATCCTAGAAGTCCTTAACTAAGCGTTTTAATGCATTGAGGCTCTAACTAAATTTCATATGCATAAAGCTTCTAACACATCAAGAAGTATTTTCCTGCATTGCAAATAACATTCCTTTCATGCATATGAAATATTTTTAATGTGGCTCAGCTTTTTTCATCAAACTGCATAACTAGCGTTTTCTGACCGAGAAAAGGCGTTTTAGAGCATTTCTGAGCAAGCCTTCTTTTCATAAGCAGGGATGCATAAAATCACTATTAGTGATCCTAGAAGTCCTTAACTAAGCGTTTTAATGCATTGAGGCTCTAACTAAATTTCACATGCATAAAGCTTCTAACACATCAAGAAGTATTTTCCTGCATTGCAAATAACATTCCTTTCATGCATATGAAATATTTTTAATGTGGCTCAGCTTTTTTCATCAAACTGCATAACTAGCGTTTTCTGACCGAGAAAAGGCGTTTTAGAGCATTTCTGAGCAAGCCTTCTTTTCATAAGCAGGGATGCATAAAATCACTATTAGTGATCCTAGAAGTCCTTAACTAAGCGTTTTAATGCATTGAGGCTCTAACTAAATTTCATATGCATAAAGCTTCTAACACATCAAGAAGTATTTTCCTGCATTGCAAATAACATTCCTTTCATGCATATGAAATATTTTTAATGTGGCTCAGCTTTTTTCATCAAACTGCATAACTAGCGTTTTCTGACCGAGAAAAGGCGTTTTAGAGCATTTCTGAGCAAGCCTTCTTTTCATAAGCAGGGATGCATAAAATCACTATTAGTGATCCTAGAAGTCCTTAACTAAGCGTTTTAATGCATTGAGGCTCTAACTAAATTTCATATGCATAAAGCTTCTAACACATCAAGAAGTATTTTCCTGCATTGCAAATAACATTCCTTTCATGCATATGAAATATTTTTAATGTGGCTCAGCTTTTTTCATCAAACTGCATAACTAGCGTTTTCTGACCGAGAAAAGGCGTTTTAGAGCATTTCTGAGCAAGCCTTCTTTTCATAAGCAGGGATGCATAAAATCACTATTAGTGATCCTAGAAGTCCTTAACTAAGCGTTTTATGCATTGAGGCTCTAACTAAATTTCACATGCATAAAACTTCTAACACATCAAGAAGTGTTTTCCTGCATTGCAAATAACATTCCTTTCATGCATATGAAATATTTTTAATGTGGCTCAGCTTTTTTCATCAAACTGCATAACTAGCGTTTTCTGACCGAGAAAAGGCGTTTTAGAGCATTTCTGAGCAAGCCTTCTTTTCATAAGCAGGGATGCATAAAATCACTATTAGTGATCCTAGAAGTCCTTAACTAAGCGTTTTAATGCATTGAGGCTCTAACTAAATTTCATATGCATAAAGCTTCTAACACATCAAGAAGTATTTTCCTGCATTGCAAATAACATTCCTTTCATGCATATGAAATATTTTTAATGTGGCTCAGCTTTTTTCATCAAACTGCATAACTAGCGTTTTCTGACCGAGAAAAGGCGTTTTAGAGCATTTCTGAGCAAGCCTTCTTTTCATAAGCAGGGATGCATAAAATCACTATTAGTGATCCTAGAAGTCCTTAACTAAGCGTTTTAATGCATTGAGGCTCTAACTAAATTTCATATGCATAAAGCTTCTAACACATCAAGAAGTATTTTCCTGCATTGCAAATAACATTCCTTTCATGCATATGAAATATTTTTAATGTGGCTCAGCTTTTTTCATCAAACTGCATAACTAGCGTTTTCTGACCGAGAAAAGGCGTTTTAGAGCATTTCTGAGCAAGCCTTCTTTTCATAAGCAGGGATGCATAAAAACGCTATTCGTGATCCTAGAAGGCCTTAACTAAACGTTTTAATGCATTGAGGCTCTAACTAAATTTCACATGCATAAAACTTCTAACACATCAAGAAGTATTTTCCTGCATTGCAAATAACATTCCTTTCATGCATATGAAATATTTTTAATGTGGCTCAGCTTTTTTCATCAAACTGCATAACTAGCGTTTTCTGACCGAGAAAAGGCGTTTTAGAGCATTTCTGAGCAAGCCTTCTTTTCATAAGCAGGGATGCATAAAATCACTATTAGTGATCCTAGAAGTCCTTAACTATGCGTTTTAATGCATTGAGGCTCTAACTAAATTTCATATGCATAAAGCTTCTAACACATCAAGAAGTATTTTCCTGCATTGCAAATAACATTCCTTTCATGCATATGAAATATTTTTAATGTGGCTCAGCTTTTTTCATCAAACTGCATAACTAGCGTTTTCTGACCGAGAAAAGGCGTTTTAGAGCATTTCTGAGCAAGCCTTCTTTTCATAAGCAGGGATGCATAAAATCACTATTAGTGATCCTAGAAGTCCTTAACTAAGCGTTTTAATGCATTGAGGCTCTAACTAAATTTCATATGCATAAAGCTTCTAACACATCAAGAAGTATTTTCCTGCATTGCAAATAACATTCCTTTCATGCATATGAAATATTTTTAATGTGGCTCAGCTTTTTTCATCAAACTGCATAACTAGCGTTTTCTGACCGAGAAAAGGCGTTTTAGAGCATTTCTGAGCAAGCCTTCTTTTCATAAGCAGGGATGCATAAAATCACTATTCAGTGATCCTAGAAGTCCTTAACTAAGTGTTTTAATGCATTGAGGCTCTAACTAAATTTCATATGCATAAAGCTTCTAACACATCAAGAAGTATTTTCCTGCATTGCAAATAACATTCCTTTCATGCATATGAAATATTTTTAATGTGGCTCAGCTTTTTTCATCAAACTGCATAACTAGCGTTTTCTGACCGAGAAAAGGCGTTTTAGAGCATTTCTGAGCAAGCCTTCTTTTCATAAGCAGGGATGCATAAAATCACTATTCAGTGATCCTAGAAGTCCTTAACTAAGCGTTTTAATGCATTGAGGCTCTAACTAAATTTCATATGCATAAAGCTTCTAACACATCAAGAAGTATTTTCCTGCATTGCAAATAACATTCCTTTCATGCATATGAAATATTTTTAATGTGGCTCAGCTTTTTTCATCAAACTGCATAACTAGCGTTTTCTGACCGAGAAAAGGCGTTTTAGAGCATTTCTGAGCAAGCCTTCTTTTCATAAGCAGGGATGCATAAAAACGCTATTCGTGATCCTAGAAGGCCTTAACTAAGCGTTTTAATGCATTCAGGCTCTAACTAAATTTCACATGCATAAAACTTCTAACACATCAAGAAGTGTTTTCCTGCATTGCAAATAACATTCCTTTCATGCATATGAAATATTTTTAATGTGGCTCAGCTTTTTTCATCAAACTGCATAACTAGCGTTTTCTGACCGAGAAAAGGCGTTTTAGAGCATTTCTGAGCAAGCCTTCTTTTCATAAGCAGGGATGCATAAAATCGCTATTAGTGATCCTAGAAGTCCTTAACTAAGCGTTTTAATGCATTGAGGCTCTAACTAAATTTCATATGCATAAAGCTTCTAACACATCAAGAAGTGTTTTCCTGCATTGCAAATAACATTCCTTTCATGCATATGAAATATTTTTAATGTGGCTCAGCTTTTTTCATCAAACTGCATAACTAGCGTTTTCTGACCGAGAAAAGGCGTTTTAGAGCATTTCTGAGCAAGCCTTCTTTTCATAAGCAGGGATGCATAAAATCGCTATTCGTGATCCTAGAAGTCCTTAACTAAGCGTTTTAATGCATTGAGGCTCTAACTAAATTTCACATGCATAAAGCTTCTAACACATCAAGAAGTATTTTCCTGCATTGCAAATAACATTCCTTTCATGCATATGAAATATTTTTAATGTGGCTCAGCTTTTTTCATCAAACTGCATAACTAGCGTTTTCTGACCGAGAAAAGGCGTTTTAGAGCATTTCTGAGCAAGCCTTCTTTTCATAAGCAGGGATGCATAAAATCACTATTCGTGATCCTAGAAGTCCTTAACTAAGCGTTTTAATGCATTGAGGCTCTAACTAAATTTCATATGCATAAAGCTTCTAACACATCAAGAAGTATTTTCCTGCATTGCAAATAACATTCCTTTCATGCATATGAAATATTTTTAATGTGGCTCAGCTTTTTTCATCAAACTGCATAACTAGCGTTTTCTGACCGAGAAAAGGCGTTTTAGAGCATTTCTGAGCAAGCCTTCTTTTCATAAGCAGGGATGCATAAAAACGCTATTCGTGATCCTAGAAGGCCTTAACTAAACGTTTTATGCATTGAGGCTCTAACTAAATTTCACATGCATAAAACTTCTAACACATCAAGAAGTGTTTTCCTGCATTGCAAATAACATTCCTTTCATGCATATGAAATATTTTTAATGTGGCTCAGCTTTTTTCATCAAACTGCATAACTAGCGTTTTCTGACCGAGAAAAGGCGTTTTAGAGCATTTCTGAGCAAGCCTTCTTTTCATAAGCAGGGATGCATAAAATCGCTATTCGTGATCCTAGAAGGCCTTAACTAAACGTTTTATGCATTCAGGCTCTAACTAAATTTCACATGCATAAAACTTCTAACACATCAAGAAGTGTTTTCCTGCATTGCAAATAACATTCCTTTCATGCATATTAAATATTTTTAATGTGGCTCAGCTTTTTTCATCAAACTGCATAACTAGCGTTTTCTGACCGAGAAAAGGCGTTTTAGAGCATTTCTGAGCAAGCCTTCTTTTCATAAGCAGGGATGCATAAAATCGCTATTCGTGATCCTAGAAGGCCTTAACTAAACGTTTTAATGCATTCAGGCTCTAACTAAATTTCACATGCATAAAACTTCTAACACATCAAGAAGTATTTTCCTGCATTGCAAATAACATTCCTTTCATGCATATGAAATATTTTTAATGTGGCTCAGCTTTTTTCATCAAACTGCATAACTAGCGTTTTCTGACCGAGAAAAGGCGTTTTAGAGCATTTCTGAGCAAGCCTTCTTTTCATAAGCAGGGATGCATAAAAACGCTATTCGTGATCCTAGAAGGCCTTAACTAAGCGTTTTAATGCATTGAGGCTCTAACTAAATTTCACATGCATAAAACTTCTAACACATCAAGAAGTGTTTTCCTGCATTGCAAATAACATTCCTTTCATGCATATGAAATATTTTTAATGTGGCTCAGCTTTTTTCATCAAACTGCATAACTAGCGTTTTCTGACCGAGAAAAGGCGTTTTAGAGCATTTCTGAGCAAGCCTTCTTTTCATAAGCAGGGATGCATAAAATCACTATTAGTGATCCTAGAAGTCCTTAACTAAGCGTTTTAATGCATTGAGGCTCTAACTAAATTTCATATGCATAAAGCTTCTAACACATCAAGAAGTATTTTCCTGCATTGCAAATAACATTCCTTTCATGCATATGAAATATTTTTAATGTGGCTCAGCTTTTTTCATCAAACTGCATAACTAGCGTTTTCTGACCGAGAAAAGGCGTTTTAGAGCATTTCTGAGCAAGCCTTCTTTTCATAAGCAGGGATGCATAAAATCACTATTAGTGATCCTAGAAGTCCTTAACTAAGCGTTTTAATGCATTGAGGCTCTAACTAAATTTCACATGCATAAAACTTCTAACACATCAAGAAGTGTTTTCCTGCATTGCAAATAACATTCCTTTCATGCATATGAAATATTTTTAATGTGGCTCAGCTTTTTTCATCAAACTGCATAACTAGCGTTTTCTGACCGAGAAAAGGCGTTTTAGAGCATTTCTGAGCAAGCCTTCTTTTCATAAGCAGGGATGCATAAAATCGCTATTAGTGATCCTAGAAGTCCTTAACTAAGCGTTTTAATGCATTGAGGCTCTAACTAAATTTCATATGCATAAAGCTTCTAACACATCAAGAAGTATTTTCCTGCATTGCAAATAACATTCCTTTCATGCATATGAAATATTTTTAATGTGGCTCAGCTTTTTTCATCAAACTGCATAACTAGCGTTTTCTGACCGAGAAAAGGCGTTTTAGAGCATTTCTGAGCAAGCCTTCTTTTCATAAGCAGGGATGCATAAAATCACTATTAGTGATCCTAGAAGTCCTTAACTAAGCGTTTTAATGCATTGAGGCTCTAACTAAATTTCATATGCATAAAGCTTCTAACACATCAAGAAGTATTTTCCTGCATTGCAAATAACATTCCTTTCATGCATATGAAATATTTTTAATGTGGCTCAGCTTTTTTCATCAAACTGCATAACTAGCGTTTTCTGACCGAGAAAAGGCGTTTTAGAGCATTTCTGAGCAAGCCTTCTTTTCATAAGCAGGGATGCATAAAATCACTATTAGTGATCCTAGAAGTCCTTAACTATGCGTTTTAATGCATTGAGGCTCTAACTAAATTTCATATGCATAAAGCTTCTAACACATCAAGAAGTATTTTCCTGCATTGCAAATAACATTCCTTTCATGCATATGAAATATTTTTAATGTGGCTCAGCTTTTTTCATCAAACTGCATAACTAGCGTTTTCTGACCGAGAAAAGGCGTTTTAGAGCATTTCTGAGCAAGCCTTCTTTTCATAAGCAGGGATGCATAAAATCACTATTCAGTGATCCTAGAAGTCCTTAACTAAGTGTTTTAATGCATTGAGGCTCTAACTAAATTTCATATGCATAAAGCTTCTAACACATCAAGAAGTATTTTCCTGCATTGCAAATAACATTCCTTTCATGCATATGAAATATTTTTAATGTGGCTCAGCTTTTTTCATCAAACTGCATAACTAGCGTTTTCTGACCGAGAAAAGGCGTTTTAGAGCATTTCTGAGCAAGCCTTCTTTTCATAAGCAGGGATGCATAAAATCACTATCAGTGATCCTAGAAGTCCTTAACTAAGTGTTTTAATGCATTGAGGCTCTAACTAAATTTCATATGCATAAAGCTTCTAACACATCAAGAAGTATTTTCCTGCATTGCAAATAACATTCCTTTCATGCATATGAAATATTTTTAATGTGGCTCAGCTTTTTTCATCAAACTGCATAACTAGCGTTTTCTGACCGAGAAAAGGCGTTTTAGAGCATTTCTGAGCAAGCCTTCTTTTCATAAGCAGGGATGCATAAAAACGCTATTCGTGATCCTAGAAGGCCTTAACTAAACGTTTTATGCATTCAGGCTCTAACTAAATTTCACATGCATAAAACTTCTAACACATCAAGAAGTATTTTCCTGCATTGCAAATAACATTCCTTTCATGCATATGAAATATTTTTAATGTGGCTCAGCTTTTTTCATCAAACTGCATAACTAGCGTTTTCTGACCGAGAAAAGGCGTTTTAGAGCATTTCTGAGCAAGCCTTCTTTTCATAAGCAGGGATGCATAAAAACGCTATTCGTGATCCTAGAAGTCCTTAACTAAGCGTTTTAATGCATTGAGGCTCTAACTAAATTTCACATGCATAAAACTTCTAACACATCAAGAAGTGTTTTCCTGCATTGCAAATAACATTCCTTTCATGCATATGAAATATTTTTAATGTGGCTCAGCTTTTTTCATCAAACTGCATAACTAGCGTTTTCTGACCGAGAAAAGGCGTTTTAGAGCATTTCTGAGCAAGCCTTCTTTTCATAAGCAGGGATGCATAAAAACGCTATTCGTGATCCTAGAAGGCCTTAACTAAACGTTTTATGCATTGAGGCTCTAACTAAATTTCACATGCATAAAACTTCTAACACATCAAGAAGTATTTTCCTGCATTGCAAATAACATTCCTTTCATGCATATGAAATATTTTTAATGTGGCTCAGCTTTTTTCATCAAACTGCATAACTAGCGTTTTCTGACCGAGAAAAGGCGTTTTAGAGCATTTCTGAGCAAGCCTTCTTTTCATAAGCAGGGATGCATAAAAACGCTATTCGTGATCCTAGAAGGCCTTAACTAAGCGTTTTAATGCATTGAGGCTCTAACTAAATTTCACATGCATAAAACTTCTAACACATCAAGAAGTGTTTTCCTGCATTGCAAATAACATTCCTTTCATGCATATTAAATATTTTTAATGTGGCTCAGCTTTTTTCATCAAACTGCATAACTAGCGTTTTCTGACCGAGAAAAGGCGTTTTAGAGCATTTCTGAGCAAGCCTTCTTTTCATAAGCAGGGATGCATAAAATCACTATTAGTGATCCTAGAAGTCCTTAACTAAGCGTTTTAATGCATTGAGGCTCTAACTAAATTTCATATGCATAAAGCTTCTAACACATCAAGAAGTATTTTCCTGCATTGCAAATAACATTCCTTTCATGCATATGAAATATTTTTAATGTGGCTCAGCTTTTTTCATCAAACTGCATAACTAGCGTTTTCTGACCGAGAAAAGGCGTTTTAGAGCATTTCTGAGCAAGCCTTCTTTTCATAAGCAGGGATGCATAAAATCACTATTAGTGATCCTAGAAGTCCTTAACTATGCGTTTTAATGCATTGAGGCTCTAACTAAATTTCATATGCATAAAGCTTCTAACACATCAAGAAGTATTTTCCTGCATTGCAAATAACATTCCTTTCATGCATATGAAATATTTTTAATGTGGCTCAGCTTTTTTCATCAAACTGCATAACTAGCGTTTTCTGACCGAGAAAAGGCGTTTTAGAGCATTTCTGAGCAAGCCTTCTTTTCATAAGCAGGGATGCATAAAATCGCTATTCGTGATCCTAGAAGTCCTTAACTAAGCGTTTTAATGCATTGAGGCTCTAACTAAATTTCATATGCATAAAGCTTCTAACACATCAAGAAGTGTTTTCCTGCATTGCAAATAACATTCCTTTCATGCATATGAAATATTTTTAATGTGGCTCAGCTTTTTTCATCAAACTGCATAACTAGCGTTTTCTGACCGAGAAAAGGCGTTTTAGAGCATTTCTGAGCAAGCCTTCTTTTCATAAGCAGGGATGCATAAAATCACTATTAGTGATCCTAGAAGTCCTTAACTAAGCGTTTTAATGCATTGAGGCTCTAACTAAATTTCATATGCATAAAGCTTCTAACACATCAAGAAGTATTTTCCTGCATTGCAAATAACATTCCTTTCATGCATATGAAATATTTTTAATGTGGCTCAGCTTTTTTCATCAAACTGCATAACTAGCGTTTTCTGACCGAGAAAAGGCGTTTTAGAGCATTTCTGAGCAAGCCTTCTTTTCATAAGCAGGGATGCATAAAATCGCTATTAGTGATCCTAGAAGTCCTTAACTAAGCGTTTTAATGCATTGAGGCTCTAACTAAATTTCATATGCATAAAGCTTCTAACACATCAAGAAGTATTTTCCTGCATTGCAAATAACATTCCTTTCATGCATATGAAATATTTTTAATGTGGCTCAGCTTTTTTCATCAAACTGCATAACTAGCGTTTTCTGACCGAGAAAAGGCGTTTTAGAGCATTTCTGAGCAAGCCTTCTTTTCATAAGCAGGGATGCATAAAAATCGCTATTCGTGATCCTAGAAGTCCTTAACTAAGCGTTTTAATGCATTCAGGCTCTAACTAAATTTCATATGCATAAAGCTTCTAACACATCAAGAAGTATTTTCCTGCATTGCAAATAACATTCCTTTCATGCATATGAAATATTTTTAATGTGGCTCAGCTTTTTTCATCAAACTGCATAACTAGCGTTTTCTGACCGAGAAAAGGCGTTTTAGAGCATTTCTGAGCAAGCCTTCTTTTCATAAGCAGGGATGCATAAAATCACTATTAGTGATCCTAGAAGTCCTTAACTAAGCGTTTTAATGCATTGAGGCTCTAACTAAATTTCATATGCATAAAGCTTCTAACACATCAAGAAGTATTTTCCTGCATTGCAAATAACATTCCTTTCATGCATATGAAATATTTTTAATGTGGCTCAGCTTTTTTCATCAAACTGCATAACTAGCGTTTTCTGACCGAGAAAAGGCGTTTTAGAGCATTTCTGAGCAAGCCTTCTTTTCATAAGCAGGGATGCATAAAATCACTATTCGTGATCCTAGAAGTCCTTAACTAAGCGTTTTAATGCATTGAGGCTCTAACTAAATTTCATATGCATAAAGCTTCTAACACATCAAGAAGTATTTTCCTGCATTGCAAATAACATTCCTTTCATGCATATGAAATATTTTTAATGTGGCTCAGCTTTTTTCATCAAACTGCATAACTAGCGTTTTCTGACCGAGAAAAGGCGTTTTAGAGCATTTCTGAGCAAGCCTTCTTTTCATAAGCAGGGATGCATAAAATCGCTATTCGTGATCCTAGAAGTCCTTAACTAAGCGTTTTAATGCATTGAGGCTCTAACTAAATTTCATATGCATAAAGCTTCTAACACATCAAGAAGTATTTTCCTGCATTGCAAATAACATTCCTTTCATGCATATGAAATATTTTTAATGTGGCTCAGCTTTTTTCATCAAACTGCATAACTAGCGTTTTCTGACCGAGAAAAGGCGTTTTAGAGCATTTCTGAGCAAGCCTTCTTTTCATAAGCAGGGATGCATAAAATCACTATTCGTGATCCTAGAAGTCCTTAACTAAGCGTTTTAATGCATTGAGGCTCTAACTAAATTTCATATGCATAAAGCTTCTAACACATCAAGAAGTGTTTTCCTGCATTGCAAATAACATTCCTTTCATGCATATGAAATATTTTTAATGTGGCTCAGCTTTTTTCATCAAACTGCATAACTAGCGTTTTCTGACCGAGAAAAGGCGTTTTAGAGCATTTCTGAGCAAGCCTTCTTTTCATAAGCAGGGATGCATAAAATCACTATTAGTGATCCTAGAAGTCCTTAACTAAGCGTTTTAATGCATTGAGGCTCTAACTAAATTTCATATGCATAAAGCTTCTAACACATCAAGAAGTATTTTCCTGCATTGCAAATAACATTCCTTTCATGCATATGAAATATTTTTAATGTGGCTCAGCTTTTTTCATCAAACTGCATAACTAGCGTTTTCTGACCGAGAAAAGGCGTTTTAGAGCATTTCTGAGCAAGCCTTCTTTTCATAAGCAGGGATGCATAAAATCACTATTAGTGATCCTAGAAGTCCTTAACTAAGCGTTTTAATGCATTGAGGCTCTAACTAAATTTCATATGCATAAAGCTTCTAACACATCAAGAAGTATTTTCCTGCATTGCAAATAACATTCCTTTCATGCATATGAAATATTTTTAATGTGGCTCAGCTTTTTTCATCAAACTGCATAACTAGCGTTTTCTGACCGAGAAAAGGCGTTTTAGAGCATTTCTGAGCAAGCCTTCTTTTCATAAGCAGGGATGCATAAAATCACTATTAGTGATCCTAGAAGTCCTTAACTAAGCGTTTTAATGCATTGAGGCTCTAACTAAATTTCATATGCATAAAGCTTCTAACACATCAAGAAGTATTTTCCTGCATTGCAAATAACATTCCTTTCATGCATATGAAATATTTTTAATGTGGCTCAGCTTTTTTCATCAAACTGCATAACTAGCGTTTTCTGACCGAGAAAAGGCGTTTTAGAGCATTTCTGAGCAAGCCTTCTTTTCATAAGCAGGGATGCATAAAATCGCTATTCGTGATCCTAGAAGTCCTTAACTAAGCGTTTTAATGCATTGAGGCTCTAACTAAATTTCACATGCATAAAGCTTCTAACACATCAAGAAGTATTTTCCTGCATTGCAAATAACATTCCTTTCATGCATATGAAATATTTTTAATGTGGCTCAGCTTTTTTCATCAAACTGCATAACTAGCGTTTTCTGACCGAGAAAAGGCGTTTTAGAGCATTTCTGAGCAAGCCTTCTTTTCATAAGCAGGGATGCATAAAAACGCTATTCGTGATCCTAGAAGTCCTTAACTAATCGTTTTAATGCATTGAGGCTCTAACTAAATTTCATATGCATAAAGCTTCTAACACATCAAGAAGTATTTTCCTGCATTGCAAATAACATTCCTTTCATGCATATGAAATATTTTTAATGTGGCTCAGCTTTTTTCATCAAACTGCATAACTAGCGTTTTCTGACCGAGAAAAGGCGTTTTAGAGCATTTCTGAGCAAGCCTTCTTTTCATAAGCAGGGATGCATAAAAACGCTATTCGTGATCCTAGAAGTGCCTTAACTAAACGTTTTAATGCATTCAGGCTCTAACTAAATTTCACATGCATAAAACTTCTAACACATCAAGAAGTATTTTCCTGCATTGCAAATAACATTCCTTTCATGCATATGAAATATTTTTAATGTGGCTCAGCTTTTTTCATCAAACTGCATAACTAGCGTTTTCTGACCGAGAAAAGGCGTTTTAGAGCATTTCTGAGCAAGCCTTCTTTTCATAAGCAGGGATGCATAAAATCACTATTCAGTGATCCTAGAAGTCCTTAACTAAGCGTTTTAATGCATTGAGGCTCTAACTAAATTTCATATGCATAAAGCTTCTAACACATCAAGAAGTATTTTCCTGCATTGCAAATAACATTCCTTTCATGCATATGAAATATTTTTAATGTGGCTCAGCTTTTTTCATCAAACTGCATAACTAGCGTTTTCTGACCGAGAAAAGGCGTTTTAGAGCATTTCTGAGCAAGCCTTCTTTTCATAAGCAGGGATGCATAAAATCACTATTCGTGATCCTAGAAGTCCTTAACTAAGCGTTTTAATGCATTGAGGCTCTAACTAAATTTCATATGCATAAAGCTTCTAACACATCAAGAAGTGTTTTCCTGCATTGCAAATAACATTCCTTTCATGCATATGAAATATTTTTAATGTGGCTCAGCTTTTTTCATCAAACTGCATAACTAGCGTTTTCTGACCGAGAAAAGGCGTTTTAGAGCATTTCTGAGCAAGCCTTCTTTTCATAAGCAGGGATGCATAAAATCACTATTAGTGATCCTAGAAGTCCTTAACTAAGCGTTTTAATGCATTGAGGCTCTAACTAAATTTCATATGCATAAAGCTTCTAACACATCAAGAAGTATTTTCCTGCATTGCAAATAACATTCCTTTCATGCATATGAAATATTTTTAATGTGGCTCAGCTTTTTTCATCAAACTGCATAACTAGCGTTTTCTGACCGAGAAAAGGCGTTTTAGAGCATTTCTGAGCAAGCCTTCTTTTCATAAGCAGGGATGCATAAAATCACTATTAGTGATCCTAGAAGTCCTTAACTAAGCGTTTTAATGCATTGAGGCTCTAACTAAATTTCATATGCATAAAGCTTCTAACACATCAAGAAGTATTTTCCTGCATTGCAAATAACATTCCTTTCATGCATATGAAATATTTTTAATGTGGCTCAGCTTTTTTCATCAAACTGCATAACTAGCGTTTTCTGACCGAGAAAAGGCGTTTTAGAGCATTTCTGAGCAAGCCTTCTTTTCATAAGCAGGGATGCATAAAATCGCTATTAGTGATCCTAGAAGTCCTTAACTAAGCGTTTTAATGCATTGAGGCTCTAACTAAATTTCATATGCATAAAGCTTCTAACACATCAAGAAGTATTTTCCTGCATTGCAAATAACATTCCTTTCATGCATATGAAATATTTTTAATGTGGCTCAGCTTTTTTCATCAAACTGCATAACTAGCGTTTTCTGACCGAGAAAAGGCGTTTTAGAGCATTTCTGAGCAAGCCTTCTTTTCATAAGCAGGGATGCATAAAAACGCTATTCGTGATCCTAGAAGTGCCTTAACTAAACGTTTTAATGCATTCAGGCTCTAACTAAATTTCACATGCATAAAACTTCTAACACATCAAGAAGTGTTTTCCTGCATTGCAAATAACATTCCTTTCATGCATATGAAATATTTTTAATGTGGCTCAGCTTTTTTCATCAAACTGCATAACTAGCGTTTTCTGACCGAGAAAAGGCGTTTTAGAGCATTTCTGAGCAAGCCTTCTTTTCATAAGCAGGGATGCATAAAATCACTATTAGTGATCCTAGAAGTCCTTAACTAAGTGTTTTAATGCATTGAGGCTCTAACTAAATTTCATATGCATAAAGCTTCTAACACATCAAGAAGTATTTTCCTGCATTGCAAATAACATTCCTTTCATGCATATGAAATATTTTTAATGTGGCTCAGCTTTTTTCATCAAACTGCATAACTAGCGTTTTCTGACCGAGAAAAGGCGTTTTAGAGCATTTCTGAGCAAGCCTTCTTTTCATAAGCAGGGATGCATAAAAACGCTATTCGTGATCCTAGAAGGCCTTAACTAAGCGTTTTAATGCATTCAGGCTCTAACTAAATTTCACATGCATAAAGCTTCTAACACATCAAGAAGTATTTTCCTGCATTGCAAATAACATTCCTTTCATGCATATGAAATATTTTTAATGTGGCTCAGCTTTTTTCATCAAACTGCATAACTAGCGTTTTCTGACCGAGAAAAGGCGTTTTAGAGCATTTCTGAGCAAGCCTTCTTTTCATAAGCAGGGATGCATAAAATCACTATTCAGTGATCCTAGAAGTCCTTAACTAAGTGTTTTAATGCATTGAGGCTCTAACTAAATTTCATATGCATAAAGCTTCTAACACATCAAGAAGTATTTTCCTGCATTGCAAATAACATTCCTTTCATGCATATGAAATATTTTTAATGTGGCTCAGCTTTTTTCATCAAACTGCATAACTAGCGTTTTCTGACCGAGAAAAGGCGTTTTAGAGCATTTCTGAGCAAGCCTTCTTTTCATAAGCAGGGATGCATAAAAACGCTATTCGTGATCCTAGAAGGCCTTAACTAAACGTTTTATGCATTCAGGCTCTAACTAAATTTCACATGCATAAAACTTCTAACACATCAAGAAGTATTTTCCTGCATTGCAAATAACATTCCTTTCATGCATATGAAATATTTTTAATGTGGCTCAGCTTTTTTCATCAAACTGCATAACTAGCGTTTTCTGACCGAGAAAAGGCGTTTTAGAGCATTTCTGAGCAAGCCTTCTTTTCATAAGCAGGGATGCATAAAAACGCTATTCGTGATCCTAGAAGGCCTTAACTAAACCTTTTATGCATTCAGGCTCTAACTAAATTTCACATGCATAAAACTTCTAACACATCAAGAAGTGTTTTCCTGCATTGCAAATAACATTCCTTTCATGCATATTAAATATTTTTAATGTGGCTCAGCTTTTTTCATCAAACTGCATAACTAGCGTTTTCTGACCGAGAAAAGGCGTTTTAGAGCATTTCTGAGCAAGCCTTCTTTTCATAAGCAGGGATGCATAAAATCACTATTAGTGATCCTAGAAGTCCTTAACTAAGTGTTTTAATGCATTGAGGCTCTAACTAAATTTCATATGCATAAAGCTTCTAACACATCAAGAAGTATTTTCCTGCATTGCAAATAACATTCCTTTCATGCATATGAAATATTTTTAATGTGGCTCAGCTTTTTTCATCAAACTGCATAACTAGCGTTTTCTGACCGAGAAAAGGCGTTTTAGAGCATTTCTGAGCAAGCCTTCTTTTCATAAGCAGGGATGCATAAAATCACTATTAGTGATCCTAGAAGTCCTTAACTAAGCGTTTTAATGCATTGAGGCTCTAACTAAATTTCATATGCATAAAGCTTCTAACACATCAAGAAGTATTTTCCTGCATTGCAAATAACATTCCTTTCATGCATATGAAATATTTTTAATGTGGCTCAGCTTTTTTCATCAAACTGCATAACTAGCGTTTTCTGACCGAGAAAAGGCGTTTTAGAGCATTTCTGAGCAAGCCTTCTTTTCATAAGCAGGGATGCATAAAATCGCTATTAGTGATCCTAGAAGTCCTTAACTAAGCGTTTTAATGCATTGAGGCTCTAACTAAATTTCATATGCATAAAGCTTCTAACACATCAAGAAGTGTTTTCCTGCATTGCAAATAACATTCCTTTCATGCATATGAAATATTTTTAATGTGGCTCAGCTTTTTTCATCAAACTGCATAACTAGCGTTTTCTGACCGAGAAAAGGCGTTTTAGAGCATTTCTGAGCAAGCCTTCTTTTCATAAGCAGGGATGCATAAAATCACTATTAGTGATCCTAGAAGTCCTTAACTAAGCGTTTTAATGCATTGAGGCTCTAACTAAATTTCATATGCATAAAGCTTCTAACACATCAAGAAGTATTTTCCTGCATTGCAAATAACATTCCTTTCATGCATATGAAATATTTTTAATGTGGCTCAGCTTTTTTCATCAAACTGCATAACTAGCGTTTTCTGACCGAGAAAAGGCGTTTTAGAGCATTTCTGAGCAAGCCTTCTTTTCATAAGCAGGGATGCATAAAATCACTATTCGTGATCCTAGAAGTCCTTAACTAAGCGTTTTAATGCATTGAGGCTCTAACTAAATTTCATATGCATAAAGCTTCTAACACATCAAGAAGTATTTTCCTGCATTGCAAATAACATTCCTTTCATGCATATGAAATATTTTTAATGTGGCTCAGCTTTTTTCATCAAACTGCATAACTAGCGTTTTCTGACCGAGAAAAGGCGTTTTAGAGCATTTCTGAGCAAGCCTTCTTTTCATAAGCAGGGATGCATAAAATCGCTATTAGTGATCCTAGAAGTCCTTAACTAAGCGTTTTAATGCATTGAGGCTCTAACTAAATTTCATATGCATAAAGCTTCTAACACATCAAGAAGTATTTTCCTGCATTGCAAATAACATTCCTTTCATGCATATGAAATATTTTTAATGTGGCTCAGCTTTTTTCATCAAACTGCATAACTAGCGTTTTCTGACCGAGAAAAGGCGTTTTAGAGCATTTCTGAGCAAGCCTTCTTTTCATAAGCAGGGATGCATAAAAACGCTATTCGTGATCCTAGAAGTCCTTAACTAAGCGTTTTAATGCATTGAGGCTCTAACTAAATTTCACATGCATAAAACTTCTAACACATCAAGAAGTATTTTCCTGCATTGCAAATAACATTCCTTTCATGCATATGAAATATTTTTAATGTGGCTCAGCTTTTTTCATCAAACTGCATAACTAGCGTTTTCTGACCGAGAAAAGGCGTTTTAGAGCATTTCTGAGCAAGCCTTCTTTTCATAAGCAGGGATGCATAAAATCACTATTAGTGATCCTAGAAGTCCTTAACTAAGCGTTTTAATGCATTGAGGCTCTAACTAAATTTCATATGCATAAAGCTTCTAACACATCAAGAAGTATTTTCCTGCATTGCAAATAACATTCCTTTCATGCATATGAAATATTTTTAATGTGGCTCAGCTTTTTTCATCAAACTGCATAACTAGCGTTTTCTGACCGAGAAAAGGCGTTTTAGAGCATTTCTGAGCAAGCCTTCTTTTCATAAGCAGGGATGCATAAAATCGCTATTCGTGATCCTAGAAGGCCTTAACTAAACGTTTTATGCATTCAGGCTCTAACTAAATTTCACATGCATAAAACTTCTAACACATCAAGAAGTATTTTCCTGCATTGCAAATAACATTCCTTTCATGCATATGAAATATTTTTAATGTGGCTCAGCTTTTTTCATCAAACTGCATAACTAGCGTTTTCTGACCGAGAAAAGGCGTTTTAGAGCATTTCTGAGCAAGCCTTCTTTTCATAAGCAGGGATGCATAAAATCACTATTCGTGATCCTAGAAGTCCTTAACTAAGCGTTTTAATGCATTGAGGCTCTAACTAAATTTCATATGCATAAAACTTCTAACACATCAAGAAGTGTTTTCCTGCATTGCAAATAACATTCCTTTCATGCATATGAAATATTTTTAATGTGGCTCAGCTTTTTTCATCAAACTGCATAACTAGCGTTTTCTGACCGAGAAAAGGCGTTTTAGAGCATTTCTGAGCAAGCCTTCTTTTCATAAGCAGGGATGCATAAAATCACTATTAGTGATCCTAGAAGTCCTTAACTAAGCGTTTTAATGCATTGAGGCTCTAACTAAATTTCATATGCATAAAGCTTCTAACACATCAAGAAGTATTTTCCTGCATTGCAAATAACATTCCTTTCATGCATATGAAATATTTTTAATGTGGCTCAGCTTTTTTCATCAAACTGCATAACTAGCGTTTTCTGACCGAGAAAAGGCGTTTTAGAGCATTTCTGAGCAAGCCTTCTTTTCATAAGCAGGGATGCATAAAATCGCTATTAGTGATCCTAGAAGTCCTTAACTAAGCGTTTTAATGCATTGAGGCTCTAACTAAATTTCATATGCATAAAGCTTCTAACACATCAAGAAGTATTTTCCTGCATTGCAAATAACATTCCTTTCATGCATATGAAATATTTTTAATGTGGCTCAGCTTTTTTCATCAAACTGCATAACTAGCGTTTTCTGACCGAGAAAAGGCGTTTTAGAGCATTTCTGAGCAAGCCTTCTTTTCATAAGCAGGGATGCATAAAATCACTATTAGTGATCCTAGAAGTCCTTAACTAAGCGTTTTAATGCATTGAGGCTCTAACTAAATTTCATATGCATAAAGCTTCTAACACATCAAGAAGTATTTTCCTGCATTGCAAATAACATTCCTTTCATGCATATGAAATATTTTTAATGTGGCTCAGCTTTTTTCATCAAACTGCATAACTAGCGTTTTCTGACCGAGAAAAGGCGTTTTAGAGCATTTCTGAGCAAGCCTTCTTTTCATAAGCAGGGATGCATAAAATCACTATTAGTGATCCTAGAAGTCCTTAACTAAGCGTTTTAATGCATTGAGGCTCTAACTAAATTTCACATGCATAAAGCTTCTAACACATCAAGAAGTGTTTTCCTGCATTGCAAATAACATTCCTTTCATGCATATGAAATATTTTTAATGTGGCTCAGCTTTTTTCATCAAACTGCATAACTAGCGTTTTCTGACCGAGAAAAGGCGTTTTAGAGCATTTCTGAGCAAGCCTTCTTTTCATAAGCAGGGATGCATAAAATCACTATTAGTGATCCTAGAAGTCCTTAACTAAGCGTTTTAATGCATTGAGGCTCTAACTAAATTTCATATGCATAAAGCTTCTAACACATCAAGAAGTATTTTCCTGCATTGCAAATAACATTCCTTTCATGCATATGAAATATTTTTAATGTGGCTCAGCTTTTTTCATCAAACTGCATAACTAGCGTTTTCTGACCGAGAAAAGGCGTTTTAGAGCATTTCTGAGCAAGCCTTCTTTTCATAAGCAGGGATGCATAAAAACGCTATTCGTGATCCTAGAAGGCCTTAACTAAGCGTTTTAATGCATTGAGGCTCTAACTAAATTTCACATGCATAAAACTTCTAACACATCAAGAAGTATTTTCCTGCATTGCAAATAACATTCCTTTCATGCATATGAAATATTTTTAATGTGGCTCAGCTTTTTTCATCAAACTGCATAACTAGCGTTTTCTGACCGAGAAAAGGCGTTTTAGAGCATTTCTGAGCAAGCCTTCTTTTCATAAGCAGGGATGCATAAAATCGCTATTAGTGATCCTAGAAGTCCTTAACTAAGCGTTTTAATGCATTGAGGCTCTAACTAAATTTCATATGCATAAAGCTTCTAACACATCAAGAAGTATTTTCCTGCATTGCAAATAACATTCCTTTCATGCATATGAAATATTTTTAATGTGGCTCAGCTTTTTTCATCAAACTGCATAACTAGCGTTTTCTGACCGAGAAAAGGCGTTTTAGAGCATTTCTGAGCAAGCCTTCTTTTCATAAGCAGGGATGCATAAAATCACTATTAGTGATCCTAGAAGTCCTTAACTAAGCGTTTTAATGCATTGAGGCTCTAACTAAATTTCATATGCATAAAGCTTCTAACACATCAAGAAGTATTTTCCTGCATTGCAAATAACATTCCTTTCATGCATATGAAATATTTTTAATGTGGCTCAGCTTTTTTCATCAAACTGCATAACTAGCGTTTTCTGACCGAGAAAAGGCGTTTTAGAGCATTTCTGAGCAAGCCTTCTTTTCATAAGCAGGGATGCATAAAATCGCTATTCGTGATCCTAGAAGTCCTTAACTAAGCGTTTTATGCATTGAGGCTCTAACTAAATTTCACATGCATAAAACTTCTAACACATCAAGAAGTGTTTTCCTGCATTGCAAATAACATTCCTTTCATGCATATGAAATATTTTTAATGTGGCTCAGCTTTTTTCATCAAACTGCATAACTAGCGTTTTCTGACCGAGAAAAGGCGTTTTAGAGCATTTCTGAGCAAGCCTTCTTTTCATAAGCAGGGATGCATAAAATCGCTATTCGTGATCCTAGAAGGCCTTAACTAAGCGTTTTAATGCATTCAGGCTCTAACTAAATTTCATATGCATAAAGCTTCTAACACATCAAGAAGTATTTTCCTGCATTGCAAATAACATTCCTTTCATGCATATGAAATATTTTTAATGTGGCTCAGCTTTTTTCATCAAACTGCATAACTAGCGTTTTCTGACCGAGAAAAGGCGTTTTAGAGCATTTCTGAGCAAGCCTTCTTTTCATAAGCAGGGATGCATAAAATCACTATTCAGTGATCCTAGAAGTCCTTAACTAAGCGTTTTAATGCATTGAGGCTCTAACTAAATTTCATATGCATAAAGCTTCTAACACATCAAGAAGTATTTTCCTGCATTGCAAATAACATTCCTTTCATGCATATGAAATATTTTTAATGTGGCTCAGCTTTTTTCATCAAACTGCATAACTAGCGTTTTCTGACCGAGAAAAGGCGTTTTAGAGCATTTCTGAGCAAGCCTTCTTTTCATAAGCAGGGATGCATAAAATCGCTATTCGTGATCCTAGAAGTCCTTAACTAAACGTTTTAATGCATTCAGGCTCTAACTAAATTTCACATGCATAAAACTTCTAACACATCAAGAAGTGTTTTCCTGCATTGCAAATAACATTCCTTTCATGCATATGAAATATTTTTAATGTGGCTCAGCTTTTTTCATCAAACTGCATAACTAGCGTTTTCTGACCGAGAAAAGGCGTTTTAGAGCATTTCTGAGCAAGCCTTCTTTTCATAAGCAGGGATGCATAAAATCACTATTAGTGATCCTAGAAGTCCTTAACTAAGCGTTTTAATGCATTGAGGCTCTAACTAAATTTCATATGCATAAAGCTTCTAACACATCAAGAAGTATTTTCCTGCATTGCAAATAACATTCCTTTCATGCATATGAAATATTTTTAATGTGGCTCAGCTTTTTTCATCAAACTGCATAACTAGCGTTTTCTGACCGAGAAAAGGCGTTTTAGAGCATTTCTGAGCAAGCCTTCTTTTCATAAGCAGGGATGCATAAAATCACTATTAGTGATCCTAGAAGTCCTTAACTAAGCGTTT
>JAMKFB010000789.1:0-38322 GCA_036247105.1 Cirrhinus mrigala
ACTCACATATGGTGGCAGTGGTGGGATTCCTGGTCAGAAAAGTACATCAAGTGTTTGTTTTTCCCTTTCCCCCCCAATATTATGAGTTGTGCCTTGAGGAAAAAAATGCCTAAGATTCCTCCCTTGCAGCAAGATGAAGAAAAGGGAGAGGAACAGGCAATGGAGGAAGGAGCTGGAGGGGGCGAGGTAATAGAAGATATGGAAGTTTTAATGACGGAGCTAGCAAATCTGCTTCGAGCCCATATGGCCAGGACAGAAGGCCGGGAGACCGTGAGGCGGCAAGAGCATGCAGATCAGGAGCGGCGCTTCAAGGCTCTCCAGCACCAGTTCAGTTTATTGCAAATGGTGGTTCAGGCACGCACTTCTCCTATTCTTCATATTTCTGAGGCTGATCAGGAAGCCCCGGAAAGACCTGACGTGAACCCTTTAGATTCTGATGGACAATCTTTAGCTTCAGTTCATCGAAGGAGTTCTAATCAGGCTAAGGACAATACAGGCCCACCATTGTCTCAGATACCATGATTGGAGAAGCTGAGTGATACTGAAGATGTGGAGCATTTTCTTGTTACCTTTGAAAGGATTGCGGTTGCTTAGGTGGACCAAAACTGATTGGGTTTGGCATTTAATCCCCTTACTGACTGGTAAAACAAGAGCAGCATATGTCAGTATGGATTTGAATGAGTCTACTGATTATGATAAAGTGAAGTCTGCTATTTTGAAGAAATATGATGTTAATACTGAGACTTAATACTAATATTGATAACTTAATACTTAAGACTTAATACTGATCGGCAAAAGTTCTGTTCTTTATCAGTAGATCCTTCTGACAGTCCAAAAGAGCTTTACATTCGACTTAAAGAACTGTTTGGAAAGTGGATCCAGCCAAAGGGAAAGACTGTGGAGGAGATGAGTGAGATTCTTATTCTGGAGCAATATCTTAGAATGCTGTCTCCTGAACAACAGGTGTGGATTCGAGAAAGGGATCCAAAAACAGCAGCAGAAGCAGCATCTTTGGCTGATGTTTTTGTCGCAGCCTGGGGGAAGAATAAGCCCTGGGCCTGGAGGCCTGGTAATGACCGCCGTACTTTGGACATGCCGCAGATTCAGCAAAGGAAAGCCGAGGGGACAGGTAAGCCCCCTGTTGGGAAACCTGTTTCAGCCAAACTGAATTTTGCTCCAAAACAACTTCCTAAATGCTATCTATGTGGTCAAGAAGGGCATACTAAGCCAAACTGTCCAAAGAACCCAGTTCAGTTGACACAGCTGTGTGTTGTGCCAAGACGTGATGTAATCAGAAACTCAAGCATCTCTAGGACTGCAAGTGTGGAAGTTAGTGGTGAAAAGTTGTTTGCTTTAATTGACGCCGGCAGCGATCAGACTCATGCAAATAGGAAATTTGTACCACCAGCATTGATCAACTCCGCTAACAAACTACCTATTTGTTGTGTGCATGGGGATGAGAGATTATTACCTACAGCTAATGTTTATGTCAAGGTGAAAGATCAAACGTACCTGTTGGAGGTGGGAGTGGCTAATAACTTGTCCTTTCCTGTGATTTTGGGCCGAGACATACCAGTGCTGGTGGAATTACTACACTCAAGGCGGGAATGTCATATGGTGGTAACCAGAGCAAAGTCGAACCAGTGAGAGGATGTTGGGCATGTACTGAGTACGTTACCTTTCTTTAATGCTGAAATTGAGGTCGGAGTGACGAAAAGGAGAAAGACCCGAAGGGAAAAGAGACAAGAGAAGGTAAAATACGCTGCCTCTAGAATGTCCGAAGATCGTACCTGTGACTTGCCTTTGAACTTCCATTTGCCTACTGACATCATTCAAATGCAACAGGAAGATACCAGCCTCAAAGAGTGCTTTGCCAGGGCTGCCGAGGGGAGAGGGGAGCTTATTAATGGCAAGATGGGGACGTATGTGTTAATAGAGGGAATACTCTACCGACAGATCGGGCCACAGAAACAGCTGGCGGTTCCTCAGTGTGTTCGAGAGGTGCTGTTACACCTGAGCCACTCCATTCCCTGGGCTGGCCACCTGGGGAAAAATAAGACCACTGCCAGTATCAAGAAATACTTTTATTGACCCGGTTTGAAAACAGATGTAATTCAATTTTGTAAAAGCTGTCCTGTCTGTCAAAAGGTTTCTCTCCAGCATCCATGTAGAGCCCCACTACAATCTCTTCCTATCATTGGCACTCCGTTTGAGAAGCTTGGGATGGATGTCGTCGGTCCAGTTGAGAGGAGTCGAGCGGGGAACAGATTTATGTTGGTGATAGTGGATTATGCCACAAGATATCCTGAGGTATTTCCTTTAAGATCTGTATAAGCAAAATCTATAGCTGATTCTTTGGTCCAGCTATTCTCCAGGGTCGGGTTTTCTGCAGAGATCTTAACCGATCAGGGCACTAATTTTATGTCCACCCTGTTGAAGCAGGTTTACCAGCTCTTGGGAATTAAAAGTCTTCGTACCACTCTGTACCATCCTCAAACAGATGGACTGACTGAACGTTTTAATCAGACATTGAAGCAGATGCTCCGGAAGTTTGTAAGTGAGACCGGTCGAGATTGGGATCAATGGCTGCCCTATCTTTTCTTTGCTTATCGGGAGGTTCCTCAGGCCTCTACGATCTTTTCTCCCTTTGAGTTGTTATATGGGCATGAGGTTAAGGGGCCATTGGCTCTGCTTCAAGAGATGTGGGGAGGAAGGAGAAGGGAAGAGCCCACCAACGTTGTGTTCTATGTGTTACAAATGAGGGAACATCTGCAGAGAATGACCACTTTGGCTCAGGATCATTTAGGGGAGGCCAGGGAGCAGCAGAAGACTTGGTATGATCCGCGGACTCGACAAAAAAATCTGGAGGTTGGTCAAAAGGTCCTTGTCATGTTGCCTTGTCAAGAAAGCAAGCTCTTAGCGAAATGGCAAGGCCCTTATGAAGTCAAGAGATGGCTTGGCCACTCGACGTATGAAATCACTATGCTCAGTCAAGATTGTTCCAGTAAAGTTTTTCATGTCAATCTGTTGAAGGAGTGGGTTCCTCGACCTGAGAAAACACAGTCTCTGATGATTCGCCGTCTTGAAGAGGGGGAGTCGGATGATCAGTATCTGCCTGGACATCAGTCTAGACCATCTAACGTATTCCCAGCAATTACAGGTACAAGCTCTCTTTACTTAAAAGGTTTTTTCTGAATATCCTGGGTTTACCGATTTGATTGAACACAATGTGGTACTGAGACCTGATGCTGTGGTGAAACGTCAGAGTTATAGGATACCTGAGCGTCTTCAAAAGACCTTGATGGAGGAACTGGATCTAATGCTCCGTCTGGGGATTATTGAGCCTTCAAACAGTGAGTGGTGTCATCCAATAGATCGTTTGGGCCAATCTAAATATTTGACAACAATGGACCTCTCTAAAGGGTATTGGCAGATACCACTGACTCCATCTTCTCGGCCACTGACTGCATTTAGAACACCTGGAGGTCTCTTCCATTTTAAAGTGTTACCGTTTGGCCTTCATGGGGCTGTGGCAACCTTTCAAAGGTTAATGGATCAAGTATCGTGTGGTCTAACATTTGCTTCTGCGTACCTTGATATTGTTGTCTATAGTAACACCTGGGAGGAGCATGTGCAGCATCTCCGAGAAGTTTTGGGGCGTTTGGAAAAGGCAAGCCTGACTGTTAACCCCAGTAAGTGTGCGGTGGCCAAGCAGGAAACCGAATATCTAGGATATGTCATTGGCCAGGGTGTTGTACGACTGCAAGTGGGAAAAATTTAAGCCTTGGAGAAATGTCCTGTGCCCCAGACACATAAAAGTCTGCGATCTTCCTTGGGCAAGGCTGGATTTTACCATCGGTTTATTCCAAATTTTTCTAAAAGAGCTGCTCTACTTACCGACATGGTAGGGGCATGTTGCCTGAATCAGCTGCAGTGGACAGAGGAAAGTTTAAAGGCTTTCCAGGATATCCAGACAGCCTTGACAACTGACACTATTCTTCATAATCCTGACTTCAATCAAGCTTTCATTGTGCAGGCTGAAGCCTCTCAGAGGGGCATAGGAGCAGTCCTATTGCAGGGACCACCAGAAGGGCGATGTCCAGTGGCTTTTATTAGTCGTAAACTGTTCCCAAGAGAAGTACATTACTCAATTGTGGAAAAGGAGTGCTTGGCAGTAAAGTGGGCACTGGATTCCCTAAGATATTATTTACTGGGCCGTGAATTTATCCTGGAGACAGATCATAAGGCATTGCAGTGGCTGGAGAAAATGAAGGATACTAATGGGAGGTTCACAAGATGGTATTTAGCCATGCAGCCCTTTAGATTCAAGATCCAGCATGTGCCTGGTAAAGCTAATGTTACAGCTGATTATCTCTCCCGCTGTACCAACGACATCCTTGAAGGGAGGGGAGATGTGATGGCCCGATGTGTGGCCGCACAGGAGTGGTAATGTATGGTAGAGGTAACGCATTTGTGTCTCTTGTTTGCACCTGTGTACGCACACACCCACCCATATCCACACGCATACATTTTACATGAATTTGGTAATCTACCATTTCCAAAAGTAATGGTAGTTTATAGTAACCACAAAGCAATTAGTATTTTTTTTTTCAAATTACCATTGATGCAGCACTGAGGTCTAGCAAAACCAAAATGCCACAAACCCCAGAATCTACTGCAACAAGTAGATCATTCATTACTCTCAAAAGGGCAGTCTCTGTACTGTGTCCAGACCTAAATCCTGATTGGAAAGGTTCTAGTAGTCTATTCGCAGAAAAATGATTTTGTAGCTGACCAGCTACCACTCGTTCAAGAACCTTGGCAATGAATGGCAAGTTTGACATAGGCCTATAATTTGACATATCGTCAGTATCGCTCCCACATTTTTTAAGAACTGGTTTAACTGCTGCTACTTTAAGAGCTGGGGGAACAATCCCTGAAACAAGTGAAGTGTTGACAATTGCTTTAATATGAGGGATAATAACTGGCAAGCACTTCTTCAAAAACACGAGTAAGAAAAGGATCAAGTATTGAAGACGAAGAATTCATTGCTGAGACAAATTTTGAAATAAAATCAGAGCTAACAGCAGTAAAACTTGAAAACAAAGAACTAGGTAGATTTAAGGGGTGCAGATCTAATAATTCAGATGAAGCAGAAACAGATGAAATAGTATAATAAATATTCTCGATTTTACATGAGAAAAATTTAAGAAAATCATTGCACTGCTCTGTGGTGAGGCAATTAACCCTAGAGACTGGTTGGGTTAGATTATTAATTGTATTAAACAAAGCTTGTGGATTGGAAACCCCACTACTAATAATCACTGAATAATACTCTGTTTTTGCAATTTTCAACGAATTATGGTACTCAATCTGATGTTGTTCGTACATAAGTTTGTGAACTCTTAGGCCAGATTTTCTATATTGTCGCTCCAACTGCCTACCAACTGCCTTAAACTCACGAAGCTCAGGCGTATACCATGGAGAAGACCTCTTAAAAGAAACAGCACGTTTCTTCACGGGGCAAACTTATCCAACATAGATGTAAGGGCAGCATTATGTTGGTCAATGGAGGTCACAACTGGTAGTTCACCAATAGTATGTATAAAAGTATCTAGGTTAATATCTCTGATTTTTCTAAAGCAAATTACATGCTCCTTGGTTGTCTGCAGAGAAGATGGAAACACACTAAAAGTAATAAGTTTATGGTCACTTTTACATGATACATCAGTGCACTCAAGCTGGTCAATAGTCACACCTGTAGTACAGACCATGCTTATGTGTTGGACAATTGACATCCTGAGAGACATTGAAACACTCTAATATTTCCATAAAACATACAGTATTCTTACAGATTTGATTGTCCACATGGATGTTAAAACAATAGCTGAACAAATTGCACTGGCAAGTGTCAAAAACTCAGTAAATTCAGAGAAAAACCCAGGGTTAAGTTTTGGAGGACCGTAGATATTTAAGACAAGAATTGGTGAATAACTATTCAATTTGAACGGCAAACATTCAAATGAAGGAAAGCAAGGTAGAGTAATTTCAGCGACAGAGACATCAGATCTATAAATCACAGCAAGACCACCACCTTTGCCGGTGGTTCGTGGTTGATCAATATAAGCGTAGCCTGGTAAGGCACACATATTAAGATTCAAATAGTCATTTATTTATGGAGCGAGTGTTCAGATGCGCAAATCTAATTTCTTCAAGACGGACACCTCCAATCAACGCAGTAGAGTTATGAGGACAGGAAAGATTAGTAAAACAAACACCACGCGCCGTTTTGTAACGACGATCCAGACACCTTTCCGACCAAACTGCGTTTACCCCGGCACTACCTGTATGAAGACTCCGGCGGGATCCCCGATGAACATACCTGGGCCGGCGGAGAAGTTGCAGCGTTTGCAAAACACAGGTAGGAGGAGTTAGACAATGCTGTAAGTTTAACACTTCAGCTGGAAGGTACTTTACCATGGTGAAATTTTATTGTGTTAAGATCACAATAAAAAATATCACTGAAAAGCAACTGTTACGTTGGAACATGTGGAGAGTGTCTCTCTCTCTCTCTCTCTCTCTCTCTCTCACAGATGGCCCCGCCCTAATTGTACGCTCCGGTACGTGCTCTGTGGTTGGCTGAAGTTGGAACGAAGCGTCTTTCAAAAAAGAGTCGATGCTGACCTGGTGGCGTGGGATGTTGATGCTGTTGTTCTGTAAAATTGTGTGTGGCTAAGAAAAGACCGATAAACTGTATAGTGTCTCTGGTGTAAATATTGTGAACCTTGCTTAATAGTTTTCTTTTCTTTTCACTTTGCCCACCTAGTGTTTTCGTTGTTTTTTTTACAGTTTTCTATCGGATTGTCTTTTTTTCCTTTTATTTTTTTAACGTGGCTATGTGTTTTGCCCGTTACTGTAAATATTGTAAACAACACTTATTTTCTGCACGGAAGCTGTAGGGGTTGGGTGCCTTTTCTTTTGTCAATATTCGTTTTCTCCTGTTTTCGTTCAGTCAGGGAGTTAGTTCAGTCTCTGTATTTTTGTTTGAACTTTTTCTTTTTGTTAGGGTATTAAGATTCATTGGGAAAAAGGTAGCTTCAATTTTTGTTTATTATTTTGGCCTTGGCCCAACCCTGAAGTCTGTTCGCTTCCAATTGTTTTTTTTTTCTTGTGAGGATGATCATTGAACTTTCCCTAAAAGAAATAATAAGAAAAATACAAATAAAATAACGAAAGATCGCAAGAGTCCAGTGTTAAGATTTATATTTTATGTTTTTCCTAGACCAGGGATGCAAACAGAGGTATGGTCAAAAAGGAGTGAGATTATCGAAGCCCGTGCCCCCGCAGCAAATATCATATAATTACATTGCCACCAACCTCTGCCATCCAGGGCTCACCCTATACACACACAAAGTTCTTTATATGAAAATACACAGTCCCAGTTCCTTGGAAATTCTTAAAAGTAAAGAACACTGAGACAACGCTGGAAAATTTAACGTAAATTTTATTCCAAAATAGAACTTATTAGACTATTGTGCCAGTCCCTTCATTACAGTGCACTTCTTCCAGCTCTCTACAGTTTCTTCTTCTTCCTTGCTATCACCAATGCCTCCAGGGCCTTGCGTCTAGCTGCATTTTTCTGCTTTGCCACATGTCTCAGGCGTGCCTGCCTTTCTTCTGCTTGAGCAGTGGTCTTGGCCCTCTCAGCACTTCCGCAGGAAGCTCTACAGCCATACTCTGCCTGCCTCTTCTTCCTTTCCTCAATTCTCTTCTCTCTGAAGGATTTATCCTTTTTCCCTGCAGCCCTGATGTTGCGGCAGACAGTTTTGTCCACTGGCCCAAGTTTCACATCTTCCCTCTTGAACATGGTGATTCCTGTCCGCCGCCTTGATCTTAGGGTGTATTTAACTGTTTGCACAGCATTAAAGGTAGAGATCCTCATGTTGGCACTTTTCTTGTCAATCACATCACCCATGAGGCTAAAGGAGGACTCTACTAGTGGCCCATGGAAGATGGAGAGGGCACCTCTGATGACCTGCGTGAGGGCTGGATACTTTCCCAGACTTATGACGTGGGCCCACCACTTCACAATGTCATCTCCTTCTTCATAGTTGGCCAGGTTGGGGTCCACATTGTACCTTAGGATCTCCATGCTGGGGTCACTCTCTGTGGGCACCAAGTGCTTCATGATAATAGCCAACTCCTTCAGCTGAATAACAGCCTGTGAATGGCCCCTCACCACAGGATCGATGGAGGACAAGGCCTGCAGGGTTTTACTTTTCAGGGGTAGTTTGGCCTGCATGTACTTGCCACAATTGATGTACGCCTTGGTAACATTTTCAATAAAATCCATGATTACCTGCAACACATAACATATAAAACACACATTTATATCGGCAATTTCATTGTTGCAGTACAATGACAAGATTTAATACTGCTTTTCTCCCAAATGAAATCAGGATTCTGATCTAACCACCATTAAATAAATGTTCAAATCAGTCCATGACATGAAATGGGTGATTACATTACATATTCATATTTGTCCCATATGATGTATTTAAACATGGATGGTAGCATCATGCAGGGCATAAAAACCATCACTGAACTGGAGAATGTCCAAATCTTCTTAGCAATTAATCAAAATAACATTAAGATGCACAAGATATTAAACACTAGATGTACATTTTCGATAATGTGATATGACAAATTTTCATAATTACGCTTTTGCATTTTTAGCCAGTAGGTGGCAGCATGTCCTAGGGGATTATTCAAAAATAAAGTGAAGGTTATTTAAAATACTAACTGGATGCTTTGGGTGGGCTGCAACCATGTCTTCTGCCACTTTCCCAAGGTAAATCTGCGAGTGAAGTTTTTTTTGGGCCAAATCCAATTCCAGCAATTTGATTGGTGACATCTTAAGGTGCTCAGGCTTTATGAAACAGGCCAAAAAGCTGACAAACACCTCAAGCTGCTTGTCATGCAGCTTGTGCACCAGAGTTTTGCTTCCCTTTAATGAACACATTTTAATGAAAAGCATTTTAGAACACACTGAACTTGCTGCTGTTTTTCTATAAATATCAAAAACCTCTTTATGTTGATTTGTTGCATTATACTGTATAGGAAAATACTCACTTGAAAGACCATGACATACTCTTTCAAAATTGGGAGAACACCCAGGTAGAGACTAAGATGCAAGTCCACTTTTCGGCTTTCCACCCAAATCTTTTGACAAATTCGGGCCTTCCTATTCTTCCCCTGATCAGTCATTGCTTCAGAAAGACGTAAAAATAATGTATAGATAACAGGACATACAGATTTACAGTTTGTGCAACATACCAATGGTATGGTTTAGATTTTTTACAGATTATAACAGTAATAACAGTAATAGTAGTACTTGTGCGTGTACTGATACAGCAGCTATAGATGTTCTCTCACATGCAGATAAGACACATAGCCTACATCATTTTACTACAACTTGTTCCTTCAACATGGTTACATCATGCATGGTTACATTACATACATGCACACATACATACAGTAGGTACAAACATACCCTTCTTGCAGAGATCCTTGTGAATTAATTCAATCCTCCTTTGAGCCTGGTCACTCACTTCATGCTCTCTGTACATGTCTTGTAGAACCTCCTTGTACACATCTTGGTCCTGCTTCTTCATGAAACCATAGTAAAGTATCCTTAGTGCCGGTAGCATTCTTTTGGTGCTAAGTCCAACATCATATGCTGACAGCCAGCGGTGGGAGATAAATCTTGGGGGATTTGTGGCAGGTACATCCAAGAATACACAAATTAACTTCAAGTAATCCAACTGCAAGTTAAGACATATCATCTTAAACTAATAGCAAAACCGAAACAGTTAATTAGCCAGTTAGGCGCAACACATTTTTTCAACAACAACAACAAAAAAAAAAAAAAAAAGAAAAAAAAGAAATGCATGTTCAGATACCTGATCTGATGCCCATTGATTATCTGTATGGATATCTGTGAAGAGGGCCTCCAGGAAGTTTGAGAATGGAGCAGCGAATGTCTTTGCCGCATTGTGGACATGATGACATGAGTCCCCATCCACATCCAGAAGAGTGGGGCAGTGTTTTTGGCGTATTCTTGTCTCTAGTCCTGATTTGCTTCCACGCATCACATTACATGAATTAAGCATTATGCTGATAAGGTTTGACCAGGGAATGTTATTTTCCTGAAAAAAATCACATATAACCCTCTCCAAATTAGCTGCACTGACTTTTATGACTTCAAGAGAACCCAGGTGTTCTACCACAACATCATTTAGTTCTGGGTTAAAATAGCTGACAAGCATGGAAAGGACCTTCTTGTAGCTATTAGATGTACTCTCGTCAATGTTCAGAGAGAATGGGTAGGCCCGCAGATTGGCGAAGGTTTTCTCAGAGAATGATTGGCCCAAACCATAAATCATTTTATAAGAAGCTGCAGTGCGGGATAGCTTCAACTGGGTTAGTGCTGCCTTGTCTGCAGCTAGGCATTGGCTAAGCTCAACCAACACAGGTGCCATTTTGAGGGGAAGAGAATGCTCAGCAATAACTGCTAGGACCATTGCCTAGAGAGAAAAAAATAGAAGAAGAAAAATGCTTAAATTACTCAATTAGTTTTCATTTTAAAGTCATCTATATTCATTTGCAGTAGCCTACTGACATTTTTCAGAGGTGATACAATTATATTGTAGTTTAACATAGAAAGTTACCATCTCATCATTTGCTTTCAGAGTGTCTTGTCCTCATCATGTCCACTAAACTTGTTAATTTTGTTTACCAGTAACTAGTTTTCAACACACACAGGCTAGACCTAGACCTGAGTACGGTGTACATTTTAGGACATCCTCAGACGTCAGTCATAAAATAAAAAGGTGTCATGCCTCAGACTAAAAGGCTTCAGTCACTAGACAGAACGGCATCGTGCCTCAGACTGAAAGGCTTCAGGTCTCAGTTAAAACGACGTCAGGTGTCTGGTGTCAGGTCTCGTACAATTAGGCATCAGAAGAAACGGACTCAGATTAAAAGGCATCAGACAAAACGGACTCAGATTAAAAGGCATCAAACGAAACTACGAGGAATGTGACGTCAAAAGCCACGCCCATGTCCAAATATGTCACATTTTCATTCATTTTGAAACAGGAAGAAGCATCGTGCAAGTGCTGTTGTTTGCAAACCGCTAAAAAGAAGTAGCTGTTTGTTGTGTCGGTAAGTAAAAAAAAAAAAAAAAAACTTTAACAATGTGTGCGTCGTTTGTGTGCATAACAGTTCGGTACACTTAGTAACTTATATGTTTTGAACTACAAAGGCATGTTTTAGCAATATATGTGTGTGTGTGTGTGCGTGCGAGAGAGAGAGAAAGAGATGAAAAAATGCACGTTGATTCAGCATTCATTTTATGTCATAACGTATGAATCAGTACACTGTGTGTGTGTGTGTGTGTGTGTGTGTATACAAATACATACATGTATACATGTTTAGATAGACAGATATCAGATGATTCAATAAAATGAATGCTGAATCAGTGTGCAATTTTTGCACATACACACATAACACTAATCCCAACCACTCAGACACACAAAACACTTAAATACATTATGACATCTTTAATGATATACACTGCCCTCCAAAAGTTTGGATATGCCCTAGAAAAGTGGGGTTTTTGACAATATTGGCGTGAATCCTTTTTGATTTGTGATAATTTTGCACTGATAAGGGACAACACAAACTACGAAAACATATTTTATTACATAAACAGTTTATACATAGAAAAAACTTAAATTTTCGATTCATCAAAATATCCACCATTAGCAGCTATTACAGCTCTGTATAATCTGGGCCTAAATTCATTGTATTCTAAAGCTAAATGGCAATCAGTTAAGGTGTGCTGACCCAAAAATCTTTTAAAAACCTGGGCCAAGTTTTGGGCATCACAGCTGGCAAAGGGGCATGTCTGACTTTGACATCTATATATTGCCATTATTATGTAATCAAAATGAAAATTATTATTACTGGTCTTCAATGATAATGTCAAATTACTTTAATGTATTTGCACCAAAAAATGATAATTTATGCTGATATCGTCCAAAACCACACTTTGCCAGGGGTGTTTCCAAACTTTTGGAGGGCAGTGTACACTGATCACAGTACCCATGCACAGTAGCTTGGTTGAGCAACCGCATCATTTAACTACATCTTGCTGGATAACTGTGTATCTGTCACAAATTATCTTTGTATTCTTCTGTATTAATGGAAAGATCACATAATGTTTGTCAATGTTTTTCATTATTCTACAGATTTTCAATCCAAGCCTGATGCAGGGCAGTTCTTCAGGGATGAGGGGCATGTTGCAGTTTCACCAGTAAAGAAAATGACTCATTACTATTTACTTGGAGGACCACATGCAAGGGACATTGCTGGACACAGAGTCACCGTGAGTTATTCTGTGGGGCGGTGAAATGGCCTGCCTTTCTCCGGATGGACAGTAAAAATCAACAGAATGCCATCAAAGACTACCTCGGGGGAGAATCGGATGAAGCAAGAGATGTTTTTTTATTAATCTTTGAGATTGAGATCTGGAGGAACTGGACACTTTCATTACAAATGGTCTTAATGAACAAGGCCTAAAGGTCCATGCCATTTTCTGTGAATAATCTGTCAGAGCAAGGAATCTCTCTGTGTAGCCTATGTATGTATGTACAGTATCTCACAAAAGTGAGTACACCCCTCACATTTCAGCAATAATTTTAGTATATCTTCTCAAGGGACACTACTATAGAAATGAAACTTGGATATATTTTAGAGTAGTCAATGTGCAGCTTGTATAGTAGTGTATATTTATTGTCCCCTAAAAATAACTCGACATACAGCCATTATTGTAAAACAGCTGGCAACAAAAGTGAGTACACTCTAAGTGAACTTGTCAAAACTGTGTCCAAAGTGTCAATATTTTGTGTTAGCACCATTGTTATCTATCTGCCTCAATCATTCTGTGCATGGAATTCACCAGAGCTGCACAGGTTGTTGCTGGGATCCTCTTCAAATAATCTATAATGACATCATGGAGCTGCTGGATGTTAGACACATGGTGCTTCTCCACCTTCTGCTTGAGGATGCCCCATAGGTGCTTGATAGGGTTCAGGTCAGATCACCTTCACCTGCACCTTCCTCAGCAAGGCAATTGTCATCTTGGTGGTGTGTTTGAAAACAGTGGAAAACTGCCGTTCGGCCCAGTTTCTGAAGGGAAGGCATCATGTTCTCCTTCAGAAATGTACAGTACATAATGAAATCCATGTTTCCCTCAATGAACCGCAGCTCTCCAGTACCAGCAGCACTCATGTAGCCCCAGACCATGATGCTACCACCACCATGCTTGACTGTAGGAGAGACACAGTTTTCTTGGTACTCCTCACCAGGGCATCATCGCACATGTGGACACCATCTGAGCCAAACAAGTTTATCTTAGTCTCATCAGACCATAGGACATGGTTCTAGTAATTCATGCTCTTGGACAGGTTGTCTTCAGCAAACTGTTGCAGGCTTTCTTGTCAGCCAGCTTCAGAAGAGGCTTCCTTCTCGGATGACGCCATTGCAAACCGACTTGTTGCAGTGTGCAGCGTATGGTCTGAGCACTGACAAGCTGACCTTCTACTTCTGCAACCTCTAAAGCAATACTGGCAGCACTCATGCATCTGTTTTTTAAAGCCAGGTTCTGCACCTGACACACAGAACGAGCACTCAACTTCGTTGATCGACCCTTGCGAGGCCTATTCTGAATGGAACCCATCTTGAAAAACCTCTGTATGACCCTGGCTACAGTACTGTAACTCAGTTTCAGGTTGTTACTGAACCTCTTACAGCCTAGGCCATCTTTGTGGAGAGCAACAATTATAATTCTCAAATCTTCAGAGTTCTTTGCCATGAGGTGCCTTGTTGAACATCCAGTGGTCAGTATGAGAGAACTGTACTCAAAGCACCAAATTTTAACTGCTCAAATACAAGATACACAACTTTGTATGGTCCTGTCAAGCAGACAAAAACATGAACATGATGATTAGGACATGTGGTGTTGCATGGTTAAATGACATAGTGAGTGCACCTAATGACATAGGTGTACTCACTTTTGTTGCCAGCTGTTTTACAATAATGGCTGTATGTCGAGTTATTTTTAGGGGACAGTAAATATACACTGCTATACAAGGTGCACATTGACTACTTCAAAATATATCCAAGTTTAATTTCTATAGTATTGTCCCTTGAGAATATATACTAAAATGATTGATGAAATGTGAGGGGTGTAGTCACTTTTGAGATACTGTATGTGTACTGCATATCAAGAACTGTTTATTTGATCATTCAACTGCTCGCACTTTATGAGAGTTGGAACATAACTTTTGTCAAACAGTACCAGTCAAAAGTTATTGAACAGAAAGATTTTCAATGTTTTATTTATTTATTTATTTATTTTTAAGAATCCTCTTCTGTTCACCAAGCCTGCATTTATTTATTTTATCCAGAGTGCAGCAAAAACAGTCAAATGGTACAATATTTTTACTATTTAAAATAACTGTTTTTTTTTAAACGGTTTTCTTTATTTCTATTAAAATGCTATTTATTCCTGTGATTTCAAAGCTGATTTTTTAACATCATTACTCCAGTTACATTATCATTCAGAAATCATCCTAATATCCTGATTTGCTGTTCAAAAAACATTTGTATTATTATTGTGTTGAAAACAGCAAGTAAACATTTTTTCATGTTTCTTTGATAAAGTTCAGAAGAACAGCATTTGAATTCATTCATCTGAAATAGAAATCTTTTGTGGCATTATAAATGTCTTTATCATCACTTTTGATTATTTTAAAGCATCCTTGCTAAATAAGGACTCTAAGCTTTTGAATGGTATAGTGTATACTGTTACAAAAACATTTTATTTCAGATAAATATTGATCTTTGTATCTTTCTATTCATCAAAGAATCCTGAAAAAAAATGCAATCAGCCGCTTTAAATATTGATGATGATAATAATAATAATATTCAGAAATGTTTCTTGAGCAGCAAATCAGCATATTAGACTAATTTCTGAAGGATCATGTGACAATAAATATTTAATAAAAAAAATAAAAATATTTAAATTGAAAGCAGTTATTTTAAATAGCAAAAGAATATATATATATATATATATATATATATATATATATATATATATATATATATATATATATATATATATATTTCACAATATTACTGCTTTTGCTGTTATTTGGATAAAATAATTTCAGGCTTGATGAGCAGAAGAGAATTCTTTAAAAAAAAAAAAACTAAAAATCATAAAAATAAACACTTTTGACTGATAGTGTATATTTTTGTCTATTTTTTTACTGAATTATTTTTGTAAAATAATAAATATCATATTAAGTAGTGATGAACAAGACCTAAAGGTCAATGTCATGTTATAATCTATCAGTGCATTCAGCATGTGTATGTGTAGCTTACTGCATATGGAGAACTGTTGATTCTGTCATTCAAACGTTAACACTTTGTGATCACAAAGTGGATCACATCTTTAGAAAACTAAATGACAAGTATACAATACCAACTTTTACAATAATTTTACAATACACCAAAATATAATTCCTATAATTCCTATCCTTTTAAATTTGATACATTTAAAATTTGCCTTGGGTAGGTCAAAATCAATCATAATTAATGTGAATTTATCTCATTACATGAATGAACAAGGTAAGGTTTAAAGGTTTTTATTAACAATTAGCCTAATGAAACTAATGCAACTTGTATTAATAAAAGGAAGGACAACATTATTTTATTTAGATCCCCGAAAATGTCATAAATTGCTTTAACATACTTCCAGTGAAGTATGAACGGGGATGGGGAAATCAAGGTGACATATGTGATATGGGCATGGAAACCACGCCTAATATATATATATGCGTAGGCGATATATCGCGGATGGGCGTGACTGCTGACGTCACACGTTCGCCCGATGTCTTTTCGTCTGATGCCTTTTAACCTGAGTCTGTTTCGTCTGACGCCTTTTAATCTGAGTCCGTTTCGTCTGATGCCTAATTGTACGAAACCTGACACCTGACGTTGTTTTTCCTGAGACCTGAAGCCTTTTAGTCTGAGGCACGAAGCCGTTTTGTCCAGTGACTGAAGCCTTTTAGTCTGAGGCATGACGCCTTTTCATTTTATGACTGATGTCTGAGGATGTCCTAAAATGTACACCATACCTGGGATGTATCACAACGAAACAGCATGTTGCCAGCTGATTAAATCCAGGTGAGATTAGGAATCCAAACACAGCTGATCGCACATTCGTGTGCAGTAAATCATAGTCACTGTATATTCCAGTCCAAGCCAAAAAAACAGCTAATTGTGCAATCGCATTATTCAGACAAGATAAACAATGTAGTTCAATAAAACCGCTTTCTGCTTCTGATGGAGATGGAGAAGCGGCAGCCACACCGCGCCAGCGTCCTCTCACACTGGAAGTCGTTTCCAACATTGCCCATAAAGGCTAATTAAATCATATGTAATATCCCTTACGAAAATTAATCGTTTTTTTTACTACAAATAAAACCAAAAAACTATAGTTGAACTATAGATGAATCAATTTTACTAGAAATACCAACCCTTGAAGAAAAAGGGTATTAATGCTGACTACGCCACCCCTTTAAAGTGAGGGGAACTAAATACTTGATGAAAACCAGACCCAGGTTCGTTACCATGAAAGGCAGAGGCATAGATATTAGTATACAAAATGTTTATTAAATTCACAATATTCAGATAAAATACTTAAGATCAGGCAAAGGGATGGTTCAAAACAAATCAAACACAAACAAATAACTGAAATACTAAGGCTCACCCGAAGCAGGATAGGCTAGCTGCAAGGTGATTAATCGTAAACCACACACACACGCACGCACACACAGTGAAAAGTTTGACAATAACTAACTGTTAATCAAAATAATCAGGTTTAAACTGAGCAAAACAAAATCAAGAATAAAGAAAAACCATACAATACACAAAACAAATCATACAAGCAATATAAAGAAACCAAACTCTTTAGTGTGAAAGAGAAAAAAAAACAAAATACAAAAAAACACAAACAGCAAAACAGCAAAAACAGCAAAACAGCGCCGTCTTAATCCTGTTCTAGAATTTATTCGTAGAGGGACCCAAAGGAGCAGAGTCCTGCATTACTGGCCTACCACCCAATTGGGAAGTTTCAGGTACCAAGGCCCTCAAATCCACTTCATCCAATGAGGACTCCTCCAGTGGTGGTGCCTCGACTGCCACCGCCACTTCTGTAGAGTCAGCGGCAGGGGAATCTTTTCATACTCTGGTCTTTAGCAGGGAACGATGAACATGCTTCACCCTACCCAAGTCATCTACACGTGCAGTGGTATAAACAGAACCTCCTGCTTTAGGTGCCTTTACCACCTGATACACCACTGGGCTCCAGATATCCTGGATCTTACAGCGACCCCTCATGCCATAATTGTGGAGATAAACTACCTCTCCCAGTGGTGCATCTCGAACATGCAAGTCATGCTTCTCCTTACGACGATCTGCAGCTGCTTTCAAGTGTTCTCGGGCTCCCTCAAAGGCCACTTGAAACCTTGTCTGATGCTCCAAAACCCACTCATTTATACCACTGGACCCCCTCTCCTGGCCCCTACCTAACAAGAAGTCAACAGGGAGCCGAGGCTCCTGACCAAACATTAAAAAATAAGGAGACTCCCCAGTGGTCTGATGAGGGCTAGTATTGAGCACTTGAGGGAGCGCAGAAGGCCAATCTACCTTTTGGGAATTCGGTAAGGTGCGTAAAAGACTATGCAGGGTCCTGCTAAAATGCTCACATTGCCCGTTGCTCACGGGATGATAAGGGAAGTGTGAGACTTTTCAATCTGATAAAGACTACAAAGTTGCTGGATGAGGGAGGACTCAAAATTGCGGCCCTGATCCGAATGAATACGAGCAGGGACACCAAATTTATAAAACCACTCAAGTACTAAAACCTGTGCCACAGTCTCTGCCCGCTGATCCCGAGTGGGAATTGCCAACGTATATTTGGTGAAGACATCAGTCATCATCAAAACGTTCTCCAGCCCCAAACGGGAAGGCTCAAGTAGGGTGAAATCAATGGCCAAGATTTCATTCGGTCTAGATGCTAATAAATGGCCCATTAAACTCTGAGCAACTGGCTATGAGTCTTTAGCAGCCTGACATCTCTCACAGTCTCGACACCACTGAACTACATCTGATGTCAGCCCCAGCCAATAACAGCGTTGCTGCACCAACTCAGTGGTGCGATCAATACCTTGGTGCATTTGAGTCAGGACCTCTCACCGCAGGACAGATGGAAGAACCAACTGAAAGACCTCTTCGCCCCCATCTGGACAGGAAACTCGATGGTGTAAAATCCCCTCCTTTTGCAGCAACCGATCCTACTGCCGAAGTAGGACTAAAGCAGTCTTAGACAGCTTTCTACGCTCCTCAAACATAGGGTGTATTCCCCGCTTCCAAAAAGCCAAAATCTCCCCAATTACTGGGTCCACCTCCTGCAAGGCCCTCATATCACCTGCAAAACTAGGCAAGGCCGAAACCACAGATTGAGTCACTGGTGCAAATTTTTCTGCCCCCAGTGCTTGCTTTACAACAGCTGGGACCTCAGTTCCTGGCAACCATTCCCTTACCTCAAACGGGGCAGAGGGATTCTGTCTCGACAATGCATCAGCATTTTTGTTACTTTTACCTGACCGATACCTGAGGTCAAAATCGAAAACTGCGAGCTCGGCAGCCCAACGTTGCTCGGTGGCCCCGACCTTAGCAGTAGACAAATGGCTGAGGGGATTATTGTTCGTAAAGACAATACACTTATGCCCTAACAGATACTCCATAAATTTCTCCGTCATGGCCCACTTGAGCACCAAAAACTCCAACTTCATGGAGCTGTAATTGGACATGTTGCGCTCAGTGGGCCGTAGACTACCACAAGCATACGCAATGGGTCGCACTTTTCCTGGGACAAAACTGCCCCTAAACCCCCATAGATAGCTCCACCTCTAGAATAAACGGCTGAGAGAAATCTGCATAAGCAAGCACTGGAGCGGTAGTAAGACAACCCTTCAACTCAACAAAGCTCTGTTGACACTGTTCGCTCCAGGCGTCAGAAAAACCCCAACTCGCTCGAGTCCCAGGCTTAGCAGCAGTCCATTCTGCCACCAACATATGCAGGGGGGCCGCCAACTTTGCGAACCCCTCCACAAAGCGGCGGTAGTAACCTGCGAAGCCCAAAAATAAGCGCAATTCCAACACACTGGTGGGGCGTTGCCATTGAGCCACGGCCTCAATCTTCTGAGGATCAGTAGAAACTCCCTGCGCAGAAATTACATGTCCCAAATATCTCACTTCATGCTAAAAAAATGCACACTTACCTAATTTGGCTTTCAGCCCCTCACGTTCCAATCGTCTCAGGACAACTTCTAGCTGCTCTATGTGCTGAGACACTGAGGAAGAGAACACTATGATGTCATCGAGGTAAAGCAGTAAAGGTCTGCACTGCTGATCCCCAAACACCCATTCCATTAAGCGCTGGAAGGTACTTGGGTTGTTACAAAGCCCAAAGGGGTGCAAAAAGCAGTCTTGGAAAACCAACAGGCCCCCGTCAGGGAGTCCAATGATTCCTCAATGCGTGGGAGAGGGAAGGCATCTTTTCTAGTTTTTGCATTTAACTGACGGTAGTCAACGCACATACGCAAGCTACCGTCTTTCTTTTTAACAAGAACAATTGGAGACGCATAGGGGCTACAGCTCTCCTTTATAATGCTAGCCTCCAACAACTCATTAACACGCAAGTCATACAAATCATACAATGGCACAACCAAAACTAGAAGTAATCATACAAGCAATATAAAGAAACCAAACTCCAAAACAAAAGAAAAATCACAACAACAAACTTACACACAGTCGGTAATTCACAGACTGGACGGCAGGTCAACACACACAACCCAACAAATAGGTGGTCAAATAATCGGGACAGCTACTGCCCTTAACTGCCCCAACCCTTAAAAGATGGAGCGCTCCCAAAGAATTTATTCGTCCTGCAGATATCAGTCACCATGACACGCAAGTCATACAGTTGCTCACAGCACAAATCTCAGCAGTTTACTGGAGGATGAGCGGAATCAACCCAGTGAGGGATAGTGACAGCCTGCCCACCACCACGAAGCTGCAAACACGCTGATATTCCAGCTATTAGGCGGAAACCCGCACGCACAAAGGGGCGGAGTAAGCAATGACGCATCCCAGGTAGCCTAATCGCAGCCTTTATATAACAAATACCCTGTTCTGATAGGCTGTCATCCTAGATACAGGGGAGGGAACTTACCCACTCGGCCACAATCGCACGAAAGCAACAAGAACAATTATATAAAACAAAAAAGATTAACAGGCGTAAGCATAGGCAGAGTTTCTATTTATAACATGTTTGCAGCGTTGAACAATGTTGATTTCTGAAATGCAATGGACAATCAGAGAATCCACTCACCGCTCGAAATGCCGTGCATTCTGCAACCACGCATGCAGCAGCCTATTGCTTTTATTTAAAATAACAGTGGTTTGTGAATGTTGATGCTTTAATAACAAATATTTTATCGGAGCGTTTATGCTGGGATAGTAGGCAACACACAAGTTCACTATTTCACGTAAATTTCGTGGATGTACAGGAAAAACAGTAACGTAACGAGTAATGTAACTAATTACTTTTGAAATAAAGTAATCAGAACAGTAATTTGATTACTTTTCAAAGGAGTAATCAGCAATCAGTAATTTAATTACATTTTCAGAGTAACTTGCCCAGCACTGTCATATGACTGGTTTTGTGGTCCTGGGTCACATATAACAATGCTAGCCTGCTCATTTAGCTACAACTGCCAGTCGTGGATGATCAGGCATTGCTGTTTTCTAGGGTCATGTTTTCACCTGCTTTTTGGTGTCTTGTCCCTGGAAATGTCTCACGTTCAAAAACACCACATACAAACACAAATTGCAAAAAAGGCCGACCAACATAACCTGATGGTTATTATAGCAATCATGTAGTGATTATTTCCACCAATAGAGGGGGCTGTAAACACACTGAAAACTTAACCTGGATTAGCACTAGCAGAGCACTATGCAGAGGTAACAAGAAGCGAGATTTCACAGATATTTTGTCCATTGAACTAATGTTTCGGTTTACATTTTTAGATATCTGGTCACCTTATTCAGTCAGTAGTATGACAGCACTTCCATAATATTGTAGCTTTTACAACAAGTAGCTTACCCAACAAAACTAAATATCGTTGTTTGTTAAATTGCTTCAGAATTAAACCGGTTTGTTTGGACGGTTCGTGTGAACAAATAAAAAATATTAGAGTGGGCGACATAATTGCAAATATTGTTCAGAAAGGCCTAGTAAAATTAGTTTGCAAATGACACATTTTGCTGTCTAATGCACTAAAATTACATGCACATACATTTTCAAGTGTCCAAACATAGCTTGTGGTTACTGAATATATGAATATATGGGTCCATATCACTGCCTTTTGGTGTCCTGTACATAAATAACTAATTTGCCATGGTAACATAAAAATGACTATGAAAGAGTGTGTTATATTAGGCTAAGTTTTTATATTCATAACAAAAGTATTACTTGGCTCTTTAGATACATTTTCTAGATTTTTTTTTTTTTAAGTTTGCGTAGGAGGATCCATATTAATCTGCTATGTCCCATGCACTGCTCATTCAATTTGAATGTGAGTAGAATATAGTCAAATCATAAAATTTTTAAATTATGTTCTCCTGTTAATATTTTGTTAAATAAGAGATTACTCAATTTGAGTGTATTGATCATTTGGTAATAAAAATGATATTTTTATGTAATAAAAAATGAAGAGTTTGTCCATTTCCTTTGAATGGTTGTCCACCTTGTTGTATTGGGGAATCTGGCACTTTAACAAAAGGCCATCCCCTTTAGTGACATCAGGACAACAGAATTTTTTGTCTCCTCAATGGCGGTAGTTTCAACGGCTGAGATGAGTAAGATGCTGACTCCACCTTGTCGTTATTCAAAAATGTCCACCCTGTCATGTCAGCCACTCATAGCATTCATTTGTAGTTAATATGGCTAAAAACTAATATATATATATATATATATATATATATATATATATATGTATATATATAATTTTTTTTTTTTTACTAAATGTTTCATTGTTATTTTGTCATGGTTTGTATGTTTTGGTTTATGTGTCACCATCCTGTCATCTTGATATTTTAAAATAATATTTCACATAATAATTCAATCATATCTATATAATCCGGTGTGTTCAGTCGCTAGGTATGGGGGCAATAACATGCAAACAAAAAACTGCATCCAAATATCACAGTTTTCTTCAAATAAGAAAAAATACATGTGTGAATTGCATGAGTTTCTTTAAAAACACATGGTTTACATAAAATCTTTTACGTACTTAACACTTAAAAGTAAACAAATAACCCTGTTTAGGAAAGGGACATCATACCTTTTAGAAAATATCATTTGCATCTTAATATTGCAATGAAAATGTATTTAACAGTAATATATATGTCCATGATAGGGTGGACATATCTTAGGGTTTATGCTTCGAATAATGGCCCATTATTATCTTCTAAAAAATGTGTGGGAGCTCAGGTAATATGTTTTTTATTGAATGTCTACTATTTATGACATGACATGACATACAGCAAATGGGAAATTAAGACCAAAATTTTTGAGTATTGTGAGGCTTGAAAGGCACTGGTGATATTGACCCATATGATGATATATCATCCTTAAAATCATGTTTGGTTGGTTTTTTTTTTTAGTCCCCAGCAAAACCAAAGGGATTCTACAAGACCTCAGGATCCTTTTCATTTTTGTAATCACAATAAAGTATACAATTGCCTAAACAAATCCTCCCATGTCTCCATTGTGCACATGATGCTGGAATTTCTATATTATTGTGTCAAATACTCTATATGACTACTACTGTTTCCTCTTTGTTTCTTACTTAAAAAATAAACGCCTAAAGTTACTTTACCAGATTAAGAGTCTTGGTTATAATGCTGGGGCTGGAGATTGAAAGACCTCCTTGTGTTTCTCAAATTATTTAACCTTGTTCGTTGTTCCTAATACTCCAAGACTGGGGACGAATGTAACAATTGGGGGCTCGTTATATTTCTCCATATAATGGACTGATATGGTGCCCTGAGTTTGAACTTCCAAAATTCAGTTTAACTGCAGCTCCAAACAATCCCAAATGTGGTTGTAAACGATCCCAGCTGAGGAAGAAATATCTTAGCGAAACAATCAATTATTTTCATTAAAAATAATACAATTTATATAATTTTTAATGTCAAATGCTCGTCTTGTCTTGCCTGAACTCAGTTTTTTTCCGGTTCATGACAGTTAGGGTATGTCAAAAAACTCTCATGTTCTCCCTCAACTTCAAAATTGCTGTTTTACCTTTTTTGTTAAGGGTGTTTGATGATCTTTGCATGTTCACTTTGCAAAGACTGGGTCAATACTTCTGCAGCGATGTAGGATGATTTTGAAATGATTTTCTAAGTTGAGGAAGAAAATACGATTGGAGTTTTTGACATACCCTAACTGTCTTGAACCAGAATACACAGAGGCAGAGAAAGACAAGACGAGCGTTTGAGATTAAAAAGTATTTAAATTGTATTTTTTAAATAAAAATAATCAATCATTTCGCTAGATAAGACCCTTCTTCCTCAGCTGGGATCGTTTACAACCGCATTTGGGATAGTCTGAAGCTGCATTTAAACTGCATTTTGGAAATTAAAAATCGGGGCACCATATCAGTCCATTATATGGAGAAAAATCCTGGAATGTTTTTCTCATAAAACAATTTCTTTATGGCTGAAGAAAGAAAGACACGAACATCTTGGATGACAAGGGGGTGAGTAAATTATCTGTAAATTTTTGTTCTGGAAGTGGACTTGGGACCCACGTGATCCTTCGTTAATGTTACAACTTAAAAAATTAAACCTCGAGATAAAAAAAGAATGTGAGGCTCAGATAATTGGACTCCTTGTTGTCGAAGCTGAGACGTACCGAGATATTAAATTGCACAGATTAGACCTGGAGGCTCAGCAACTAGGCACAAAGCCTGTGCTAATGTCTCGTTCTAAACCCTCTTCTTTTTCTTCACTTTCGGCTGTTTGTGGTCTCAACATCTCTGATGACTTTGATCATAGCTTCTCTAAGTCTGACTCTGATGCAAGTAAACTTTGATGATTTTGACAGAGGAAGTTGATGCTTATTTTGTAGCTATCGTGCATGCAGCGTAATGTGGCATTTATTATTGCAGTGAAGTCCTACTGGTAAGGCACAAGAGGTTTGCTCTGCCTTTAGAACCATTCGAACCAAATTACCATTAGAACAGTCTCCTGACTACGACATGCTGAAGTCCACCTTCTTACGTGGATGTGATTTGGTCACTGAGGCTTACCGACAAAATTTTGTTTGCATTCAAGAACAGTCAAACAGATGTACGTGGATTTTGTGAGCCTCCTGAGACTATATGACTACTTCTGTTTCCTCTTTGTTTCTTACTTATAAGCCTAAAGCTTTACTTTAGCAGATTAAGTGTCTTGGTTATAATGCTGGAGCTGGAGATTTAAAAAAGACCTCCTTGTCTCTCTCAAATTATTTTATCTTGTTCGATGTTCCTAAGACTCCTAGACCGGGAATGGTCATAACACCTTTTAATAAGTTCATTACAAGATAGTACAGGATTAATTATAGAGGATAATTCTTGATTTTCACCACTAGATGGCAGCCAATAAAACTCATTTCATTGCTGAGGTTTTAGAAACTACAGCCTCACATATCATTTCAGATGAGATTAAAACACAATTCAGTATTTTAGCTGTATTGAATTAATAATATTAATACAACTACTCAAAACAAGTATCAACGAAAAGTACCACACAATGTATTTTCAAGTCAATGAATCAGCAAAGTTTGTCATTAAAACTGAAAGAAATCAATGCAGAAGCCTTTTTAAATAGATAACACACTTCTTTCCAACATAAGTTCGCTTCAATTTTTTTAATAATTTATTCACAATCATGTATCATATATCAATCATGTAACTTTTTTCCTTCTACAGAAAAAAAAGTTAATTGGACTTTTTTTTTTTTCTTTTTCATTTTGAGTGAAATATAATTTTTTTTTGAGTGAAAATATCAATGTGTCAGCGACAATAGCCTTGTGGTTAGTGCGCCAACATGTGCTCATGGCGACCCGAAATCGATGCCCGTCTCGAGGTCCTTTGCTGATCCCGCTCCCCTCTCTCTCTGCCCAGTACTTAAATGTGAAAATATCAATGTGAAACACTAGTGGGAGACCACAGAATACTGGGTTTGACTACATCAAAGGTAAAAAAATATACACAATATTTGTGCGTAGTGCTTGATATCTCACCTATGATTCTCAGTTAACATCTTTAGATTTTCTTTAGCCCTATACATTATATAAGCAAAATGACTCTTGAAATGCTACTGAGATGATAAACTTTTGTTAACATGTTTACAAGCAACACATCTGCGTAATTCTGGTCTTCATATCAGGGTGCTCAGTTAAGATGAATCCTGCTGAATTGCCTTGTTTGGATGAGTTGGAGTAGTTGTTCTTCAGTAAGACAACAACAATAATAATAATTAAGTTAAATATGCAACGTATTTGGAAGTTCAAGAGTTAACACATTATGCTGTGAGGGACAGGGGCTTAAGAAGTAAAGTGTTTCCTGTCTGCAGGGTTTTTTTTTTTTTTTGAATTCACAGCACAGGAAACCACAGGTGTAGCAAGTATGGAGCACAAGCACAGATGTAAGTTTTTTTACAGATGTAATTTTGTCACAGTAACAGCCTTTACAAGCAACCTACACACATCACGTAAGAGGTTTAAAGTACTGGTCAGAATTTTAAGAAAAAGTTTGCAGTGTGGTCATACTCAATACCACATTTCCTCTATCCCTTCTCTTACAATGAACGTGAGAACGTGGTAATGTGGTGGCGTCTTTTTCTCATTGAGTAGATCTAGGACGCGAGTGGCTCTTTAATCAATTATAGCAGTGTCGTTGCAAGTGTTTGTTTGAAATTGCTTTTCCTGACAACAGTCAAAAGCAGTCAGCTGTGATTCAAATAAATGGAATAAGATACTTAACAACCGAACCCATCTCCTACAGCAAATAGATAAACAGCATTTTTCCCTTAGCCTCAGCAAATCCCTCACTTTCCACTTCCCTAATTTGAGAAAGAAAAGAAAATGACAGTCTTCGCAGTTTTCAGTGGCCCTGTTGTAGCGCGAACCGCATGTGCTGCCTACTACTACTAAAAAAAACAAAACAAAAAAAACAAAAAACGTGTCATTTTTACAGGGTATTATCATAAAAATACTGATACACAAGAGTGACAATAGCATGAGAGTCTTGTTATGACAGTCATGCAATGTCATGAAAGTCACTTAATGTCTTCATAGTCTCAGTTCCTCAAAAGAAGACCATGGCAACAACACCTGCACACAGTATTGTTTTATTTTACATATTCACAGTTGTTTCAACAACCCGTACTGACATGAAATATTGTAGACACCTTAGAACAAGTAATATGCAGAACAACAGACCTAAACTGACCTAAACAACAGACATTTGGTCCCCACAATGTAGCAAAAACAAGTATACACACACACACACTCACACTGGTTCCCATGTTTAATGTGGACATTCTATAGACATAATGATTTTTATACTGCACAAACTGTATTTTCTATCCATTTACCCTAAACCTACCCATCATTCAAAACTTTATGCATTTTCAGATTTAAGAAAACTTAATTTAGTATGATTTATAAGCTGTTTACCTAATGGGAGCCAAAAATGTCCTCACAAGGTAAAAAATAACTGGTATTACTATCCTTGTGGAGACATTTGGTCCCCATAATGTAGGGAATACCAGGCACACACACAGAGACACTACCTACAGTGACACCATCCCAGATAGATGACAGCTACTAATATGCTATTATTTGTTTAATAATAACTGCTATTTTCAAAAGTTATAATTACAAGCATTTTATGCTTATTACAGGACTAATACCTCTGCAGGTAAACAAAAAATCCGAAAGGTCATTGCTCACCCTCTCTGAGGTTTGAACCAGTTTACTACAGCACATGATTTTCAACCACTAAGCTAATGTATATATTACCTAATTTGAAATGCTTTTAATTTTTTATTTATTTATATATTTTTTTGATGCAGTGCAAAGACTAATGCATACATAATAGTACAACATCTATCCTGAGTATTTAAATTAAATTAAAAAAGAAAGAAATCAAATTCAAAGAAGCTTCAGCTAGTGAACTAGGTCAGACTTCCTCTGACTGCAGGCTAATTTACACAAATGTTGCTACTGCAAGAGTTTGGATAAGTGCCAGTGATCGCTCAGAGGTTTGTTAGTGCTGGCGAACACCATGTGAATCCTGTTATGCTGTGTCGAGAATACTTATTTGCCATTTAATTTGGTTTATTGACTTGATGATGCAAAGGGCCAAAAAGCAGTTCAATGTTGCTTAACAATGTTGTTTAAAAGCTACAAGCTTATGTCAAACACATTCCAACATTCTTTAAAACATCTTATTTTGTGTTCTGAATTAAAAGTTACATGAGAGTGAATAAATGATGACAACATTTTCATTTTCATCTCATTAAAGCCTTTAAAGTCTTGCTGAAAGAGAAGCAGCATGTTCTTACAGTTTAAAGCGATGGTTTCCAACCCTGCTGATGACCTACATCAGTTGTGTTTGATTAAGGAGACATGTAAAATTTGCATCCACGAATGTGGTTAGGAACCACTGGTTTAACCACAGTAAGCTTTGCCTTTGACTAGTTCAGTGCAGGGTCAGAAATTAATGGGGGGTTGTGACAAAAATGCTACCAAAATGCCCCACAAATTCAAGATAATGGGGCAAAAAATGCCCCTGCACAATTGAACTGAATATATAAAGGCTGTTGTGATTAAAATTCAATGTTAAAATGAAGGAAAAGCATCATTTTGATGCATTACATTTAGATCTGTGTATGTTGCATCAGATTTCCTTTTGTGTGTTGTTTTTTGCAGTGCTGAGAATTACAACCATTCACTCATCTTTCTGTTGAGCTTATAAACACAATGGCCAATCAGAGGCACTCACTGACTGCATTCTCACCATATATGAAAAACTGAAAAAAAAAAAAAAAATGCCCATGAAAATCAATCCCATGGGGCAAATAATGCCCCTCACTGGGAAAGTTCACTGGTCCAGTGGCGTTCTAAAAACCTGTACATTGCAAATACAGCGGACAGAAATACTATAAATTAGCAGCTACAGTTACAATTTCTCAGTATCTGTCAAGTTTTGCTAGACAAGAGCCTTGCATAAATGAGCATTTGAAATAAAATTGTGAATGACTGACAACTGATCGTTATCATTATTTCCTCTTTTAAACCCTGTTGCTGTCTCCTCCTACTCTGTGTGTCTTCCACACATCATGACCTTTAGGTTTATTTATGAGTAATCCTCAATAAGTCAATCGTTTCAGCAGCTCTCAGTGATATGCAGTGGTAAGTGATGTCCGGTCAAACATCATTTATTCTTATTTTTGCAATTTTCTTAAATATTGTTCTTGATTTGGTGTTTATTTGATGTTTTATTGTGCAACATTGCAAGTTAAAATGTTTATTCATTTTGTAGCCAAAAATGTGAAATGGAATAATGTATAAATTCAAATCAATTCTCTTATTTTAAAAATAATATTACCAAAACCAATCCAAAATTCCTTTTTTTTACTTGCAAAATCTAGTCTGATAAAAAGTTAAACAGTAAAATAAAGCTTTGTTAAAATATACTGCATCGGTAGCACTGTAGGCTAATAAATGAAAAGTAAAATACTCAAATAAGATTAAGTTATTTCTGTTTCTGATTAAAAGCAGTAACTGATATCAAGAACCAATGCTTGTTTTGATATAATGGTCTGAAGTTGTTTATGAGCAACAAAATATAGCACATGTACATCTTTTTTTAACTCTGAGAAAGGCAGTGTCAGTCAACTGAAGGCATGCTGCATATACTTCCTGTATTCATAGTTTTCATGTGACTACACATGCTTACAGGAAAGCCCACTTGGAGGGCAAACAGAGTTTTCATCCACTGATTGTCTGTTTTTTTTTTTTTTTTTACTAGTTTTTTACTACACTATAAAATGTATGGTGCTAAACAGCACTAAAAGTGGTTCAATGGCTTGTAATCATAGGGAAACTATTCTAAGTACTATATAGCACCTCTTTAAAGGTGCTAGACAGTAACTTTGTCAAATGGTGCTATGTAGATTTTAGATATGTTACTGCACTCTCATATGTTTGCTGTGAATTGGAAATTACTACAATGGCAAAAGCTGTTTTGTATCACTTTTATTCTTTACTGAGGTCAAAATGTTTTATGTGGGGACCCTGGAAGATTTCCTTAGGGGCAAAAAGGATGAGAACGAAATTATTTTCTGGAAATACACTGTATTTTTTGTAATCCTTTCGACAACTTAACTAAGAGAGAGTTAGAGAACCTTTAACAAACTATACAGGAGCTTAACAGTTTCTTTATATGGCAGTGGTGGTATATAGCACCTTAACCACCCCATACCACTGAAGAAGCATTTTGTGTGTGTGTGTGTGTGTGTGTGTGTGTGTGTAGGCAGTAAGTGCTAATGCTCCAAGTAATATTAGACCAAATTCAGCATACACCTTACTGATGATGTGTACTATATGCAGGCAAGCATACATGCCTAGAACACATTAAACTGCACAGTAAGAGTTGGCTTTAGAAAACCACTATAAACAAAATTCATAAAAAGTGTTGAAGGGGTCATGAACTCAGAACCCAAAATTCTCTCCACAGAAGAAGATCGATATCGCTGCCTGTTTAGCCCCAACCACAGATTCACGCATAGTGTTTACCAGGCAAATGCAGGTCTAAACAGAAAGCAAATGATAAAAATGGTTCCAAATACAACAAGTCTTTGCATTGCCTTCCTTCTGATCCCAGTGTTAGGAAAGAGTGGATGAAATGTATTTTTTTTTTCTTTTTTTTTTTTCTTTAGAGTCACATGATCCTTCAGAAATCATGTACTGATTTATTATCAATGTTGGAAACAGTTGTACTGCTTAATATTTTGTTTGGAACCTGTGATATGTTTTTCAGGATTCTTTGATGAATAAAATGTTAAAAAGAACAGCGTTTATGCAAAATACAAATCCTTTCTTTTTATTTTATTTTATTTTTAATGATATCCAGACTGCGTCAGTAAGAATTCAGTCCATTGTATACTTAATTTTACTGCGGATTAGTTTACAAACAAGCCACAATTAAACGCGAGATTTTCAAAAAGATTTAAACTAAAAGAAGATGCTGTGCTGACTATATTTGATCCGACAGTGATGTCGCAACAAAAGTGTGAGTAACTGTTTACATTACAGTGGGGGAAAAAATGTTTTGATCCCCTGCTGATTTTACGTTTACCCACTGACAAAGAAATAATCAGTGTATAATTTTAATGGTAGGTTTATTTGAACAGTGAGAGACAGAACAACAACAAAATCCAGAAAAACGCATTTAAAAAAAGTTATAAATTGATTTGCATTTTAATGAGTGAAATAAGTATTTGACCCCTTCGCAAAACAAGACTTAGTACTTGGTGGCAAAACCCTTGTTGGCAATCACAGAGGTCAGACGTTTCTGGTAGTTGGCCACCAGGTTTTGTACACATCTCAGGAGGGATTTTGTTCCACTCTTCTTCTTCTTTGCAGATCCTCTCCAAGTCATTAAGGTTTCGAGGCTGACGTTTGGCAACTCGAACCTTTAGCTCCCTCCAAAGATTTTTTTTCAGAACCTTAATGTGCTTCTTCTTGAGGCCCTCCTTTGTTGCCTTGGCCATGTGTTTTGGGTCATTGTCATGCTGGAATACCCATCCACGACCGATTTTCAATGAGGGAAGGAGGTTCTCAGCCAAGATTTGATGGTACATGGCCCCATCCATGGTCCTTTTGATGTGGTGCAGTTGTCCTGTCCCCTCAGCAGAAAAACACCCCCAAAGCGTAATGTTTCCACCTCTATGTTTGACAGTGGGGATGGTGTTCTTGGGATCATAGGCAGCATTCCTCTTCCTTCAAACACGGCGAGTTGAGTTGATGCCAAAGAGCTCGATTTTGGTCTCATCTGACCACAACACTTTCACTCAGTTCTCCTCTAAATCATTCAGATGTTCACTGGCAAACTTCAGATGGGCCTGTACATGTGCTTTCTTGAGCAGGGGGACCTTGCGGACCCTGCAGGATTTCAGTCCTTCACGGCGTAGTGTGTTACCAACTGTTTTCTTGGTGACTATGGTCCCAGCTGCCTTGAGATCATTGACAAGATCCTCCCGTGTAGCTCTGGGCTGATTCCTTACCGTTCTCATGATCATTGAAACTGGAGCCCCAGACCGAGGGAGACTGACAGTTATTTTGTGTTTCTTCCATTTGCAAATAATCGCACCAACTGTTGTCACCTTCTCACAAAGCTGCTAGGCGATGGTCTTGTAACCCATTCCAGCCTTGTGTAGGTCTACAATCTTGTCCCTGACCTTTTATGTATATGTACAATAAAAGACACCTGGGAACCTGAAATCTAGCTGATTGATAGGGAATAATATACTTATTTCACTCATTAAAATGCAAATCAATTTATAACGTTATAAGTGGACCTCAGAGAACAGTACAAAATGAAAAACAAAGGCAGTTCATGACTCCTTTGATGCATTAAGACAGGCTTGTCTCCCACGCCTGAAAATGTTGAATTGATGGCTGCTATTTCTGGGGGGGAAAAATAAGTAGTGATTGATTTGATTTTTAAAAAATTAATTTTCAGTCAAGAACTTCATTGTGCTAAATGGTTTGAACAAAAAAAAAAGTAGTGATTTTTAAAAAAAAGTTTTAGCATAATAAAATCTCATGTTTAAAAAATGTATTTATTTAAAAGTTATTTTATTTCATTGGTTGTAAAGACTGCAGCCACATTCTAATACTGCTTATTAGTTTCTAAATAAAAAGTGGATTTCTTATACCAAGCAGTCAAAAAGCATGATCTGTGGAGCTGAACTGAATGTCGCACCAAGTGGTTGTATTTGATGAGGGGCCAGGGTGAGTCAAGCTCCTGTGCAGACTGGCCTGTCCACAATGATTGAATGATTGAAAGCTTTTTTAAACACAGCGATATAATATGGCTTCTGAAGGTTTAGTATTTAGCACACAAGCAGAATGGGTTACTGATGCAAAATCGAATCCACGTCAGATGGGTGGGTTAGAGAAGTTACAAATTTATTCAAAAGGTTTCAGCAATGTAAATGAGTAACAGAATCATGTAATCATAACTTGAAGCTAAAATATTAAAATTAAGTTTCAATAAGAATGTTCAATCCAATAATTTCACATATAAATTGCATAACACAAACATAACAAAATGATTCTTAATCAATCTGAAATCAAGCAAGTTAGTATCAAACCTTAAAGTCCTACAAATCTGAGAAGATTAAGTCTATAAAAGAAGTTCTAGGCTCGCCTAGGAGCTTCAGAGCAGAAAAGAGAAGAAGCTTCTCATTCTAAAATAACTACCCTATGCACGAGGAATGTTAATTAGACCGAAATTAAACCTTGACATATCTGACCACAAGGAACACAGGCAGAGTACAGAATGTACGTGTCAGAAATCATAAAAGGGCTCAGTATATGATTCTTAAGAGTATTTAATGCAGAATAATATAAGAATAATTCATAAAGCATTTTCATAGTTAGTTCATAATGCATAACTTATATGAATATGTAAAGTTCAAAATCTCAACACATCAGTTACTTTTAGGAACATTTTATATATAATATATATATAATATATATATATATATATAAACCTTATTTTGAGTAAACAAACATAAAATGAAATGATCAAGTGAGGATTAAAGGATGACAGAATTCTTTTTTTTATTAATTAATTATCATTTTTATTATTATTTTTTCTTTTTTAATTTTGGATAAAGTTATGGAAACCCTATGAAACAGGTTGACTATGGTGCTAGAGTGATGTTTAAAATGTGTTACAATGTCCTTTAAAAAGTCTGTTGCCCTGCTAAGTCCAATGAGATGTTTTTTGGTTTGGTGTGGGCTGGTATTTTAAGCTCTGAGGCTGTTTTCTAGGGTCATGAGGTTTGCAAGTAAAACAGAATTAGAGAGGTGGCACTTCCTAACCTCAGGTGCAACTTCAAGAGTATTTGACGTACTGTAGTGCCCGTTTAAGAATGTCATGGATCTGAGCATCTGATCTGCTGGTCCATCTTTAGCTATAACTACTCTAGATTTATGCTCATTGTCTCCCGGTTCCCTTTTTTTTTTTAGCTTAAAAGAACTGAGCCAGATTTCTCTTCTCTATTCTTGTTCAATTTTTTTTAAATTTGTAGCTTTCGCTTGGCCTAGTAACAGATTCAGCCTGACACAATAACAAAATCTCTGCACATAAAGGTAGAAAACAAAAATCAGTCAACAAAAAGTACACATGAAGGTTTGTGAGCAGTGGTGTGTGCAAGTGAGAATAACGAGAAAACTGAAGAACAGGACGTGGTGTAAAGGTGTGAAAAAAACATCCCGCTGTATGAGCATTTGTGACATAAGGATGAAACATGCGAACAGAGCAAAAGTAGTTCTTTGGAACACTATACTTTTACAAAATCAGCAATGGAGAATTTCATAATCATACTGACAAAAAATTAACACATACTTGAAATATTTACAAAAACAAAAACAGACAACAGGCTTTAAATAACACATTTAGATGGATTTTATGTTTTTCTGAGCGAAATGCTGGAAATAAAAGCTTGTAAATTGCAAATACACTGAACTGGAATATTATAAGTTAGCTTACAGAACTACAGTTACAGTTTCTCTGCATCTCTGTGTTTGCCTAGTGTTTTGCTGATAAGAGGATCAATAAAATTGATGAGCAATTAACTTGTGACAATGACTGTTTGTCAGCATGTAACATACATCATACATCTGCATTTCCCAGGGCACAACCTTTCATTGAGAAAGTAAAACGAACATTTGAAAAAGAATTATGAATGACTGACAACTGATCTTTATCTTATTTCCTATTTCAAACTCTGGAGCTCCCTGTCATTGTCTCCTCCTCTTTTGTCTGCCTGTCTTCTACGCATCTGCATGCTTTGACCTTTAATTAATGAGTAACTCTCTATGTGCCAATCATTTCAGCAACTCTCAACTACTGGCAGGTACGTTTTTCTTCCTTTCAAACATTTTCCTTTTTCCGGAGATATTGTACATCTCCATCCATCATGTATCCATACATCCACTTTGTATCATTGCTCAAAAGAATGTTTTATGTTTGTAATAATTTTACATTTGAAAATGTTTAGTGACCATCTAATTTATATTTTATTTATTATTGGATTCCTATATGTTTCGTTTTTGCTTTTGCTTCGCATATACTAATAAGCAATATGAAAGTGTTTTGAACGAGCTTCACTTCTAATTTTGATAATTATTTTAAGACTTTAGTTAAGTTAGATGTTAAATGACGTTAAATATTTTCAGCACAAGCAGACTGACTTTATTTCTACTATGAAGGGAAATACCAAGGGGTGACAAATATCACCTCCACAGATTTCAGGTTTCAATCACAGACATTCAGAGCTTTATTGTAAAACCCATGGTTTCCCATAAAGCGTAGGGTTCATGACACTAGAGGTACAACACTATCCAAAACTAACCACAAGCTCATCTTTAAAGAAATGGTACTTTTACCACGAATGACCACTCAGGAAGGTGACAAACCTTCAGCCACCTCAGCAGCAAACGTGAAGGTCACACGAGATTTACTTGGTCTCATCAGTAATGAGAAACTGAATTGCATTATGACTGATAGATATCAGTGATGAATCTGCTTGCGGCCATCGTGGTTTCTCTTATCTGTTCAAATGAGTGATTAACTGAAATATGAAAACAGCTGCTTGTGTGCCAAGCTTCCGTAACTGCAGTTACAAAATCATGGTTTTTACTCCAGAATAGAATTGAGCATACACCTAACCAGGGCAGATGAATATAAAAAGCAATATACAAGGGTATTCTAATATACGGAGCAATACACTCTTAAAAATAAAGGTGCTTTAAAAGGTTTTTCACATCGATGCCATAGAAGAACAATTTTTGGTTCCACAAAGAACCATTCAGTCAAAGGTTCTTTAAAGAACCATCTCTTTCTTACCTTTTTATAATCTGAAGAACCTTCTTTCACCACAAAGAACCTTTTGTAAAACAGAAAGGTTTATTAGATGTAAAAGGTTCTTTATGGAACCATTTAGACAAAAAAGGTTTTTCTATGGCATCATCGTGAAGCACCTTTATTTTAAAGAGTGTATACAACATTTAGTGATCATGTACATGCTATTTCATAAGCGAAAAAAAAAAAAAAAAAAAAAAAGATTTTTTGATAAATGTTTTATCTGTACAATAGAAGTCAAATGGATCTAAAACACTGGACTTTGTTGACTTTCATTTTATGGAGAAACAAAGAAAGAAAGAATGTATTTTGTGTTCCACAGATGCAAGAAAGTCATTCAGGTTTGGAATGACATGAGGGTGAATTAATGATGGCAAGATTTTCATTTTTGGGGTAATTTGTATGCTTGACATCACCTCTCATCTTTGCCCCCTTCTGGTCAAAACACGTTACGTCAGCAAAAGAACTTAAGGCATAAACTAACATCTTGTACATATTTGTAAGATTATTAATTAAAGTAAAAGACTAAATTGAAGCTTTACCCTCAGCCTTTCACAGACTGTACTTTAACAAGACCTAATGGTTTAGGTAAAGCAAAAAATGTTGTTTGTAAAATGGATGGTAGGAATACTAATTCTATGTTTTGTTTTGTTTTTCTTCAGAAAATGAGTTTTGACAAAAAGGTAACATACGGTATGGAGGAGTTGACTTTCACTGACTTTGATGGCAGTGACTACAATTACAGCTACAATGACAGCTCATACCAGAATGCTGGAATTGTGTGTGATCCGGAGTCTAGCATTTACTTTGATTCCATTTTTATTCCGGTCCTTTACTCTCTGGCACTAGCAGTGGGGCTGGTGGGAAATGGGCTGGTTCTGGTGGTACTGTGGAAGAAGAGAATAGGCTTGAATGTTACCGACATCTTCATCCTCCATCTGTGCTTAGCAGACATTCTGCTGTTGCTAACACTGCCCTTCTGGGCTGTAGAGGCAGTGAAGGGGTGGATCTTCGGCACACCGCTCTGCAAACTGACTGGAGCTCTGTTCAAGGTGGGCAAACATGTCTATGGGACATATCTATTGGTGGCCATTTTATTTCATTAAATAATTTCATTTCATTAAATTATTTGGTCCACTGCCTTTCCATTTCATTGTTTTATGCATATATTTATTGACTGAATTGTATGAATTACAGTTTTCTACAGAATAAACATTCGTTTGGAGAGATACTCCTCTAGTTGTAGCTGTTCAAATCATTCTCACAGTTTCAAGGTTTGCAGCGTTGCATTGTCATAGTAACAAAGTTGTAAAAAGTTGTACATTTAAATATAACAAGTGATTTTTTCACACTAAAATATGTTTTGTTTACATCTTGTGGCTGTACTATTGAAGCAGTCAGTGATTTAGGTATACACACGAAAACGATGTGTCTTTGCTCATACCCAAAGAAGGGCAAATTTGACATGCTATTATTAAAGATCTGTGGGGTATTTTGAGCTGAAACTTCACAGACACATTCTGGGGACACCAAAGACTTATACTGCATTTTGTAAAATGGTGCATAATAGGTCTCCTTTAAGAAGCGGAAAATATTTTTTCTTTTTAATAAATAACATCATACCATAAACGCTGTTGACTGATACGAGCTTCAGTGTTGGGCAAGTTACTCTAAAAAAGTAATTAAATTACTGACTACTGATTACTCCTTTTAAAAGTAATCAAATTACTGTTCTGATTACTTTTTTTTAAGTAATTAGTTACATTACTAGTTACTTTTTTTCTGTACATTCACAAAATTTACGTGAAATATTAAGTTTGTGTGTTGCCTAACATCCCAGCATAAACGCTCCCGATAAGATATTTGTTATTAAAAGTAATAGGCTGCTGCGTGCGTGGTTGCAGAATGCACGGCATTTCGAGCGGTGAGTTGATTCTCTGATTGTCCATTGCATTCCAAAAAATCAACATTGTTTAACGCTGAAAACACGTGTTATAAATAGAAACTCTGCCTATGCTTACGCGTGTTAATCATCTTTGTTTTATATTAGTTGTTCTTGTTGCTTTTGTGCAATACATGAATAGCAATTCATTTGTTTTAGATGTTTTATGTTTACATATTTCTATTTTCCGGTCGTCCCGCAAATCATTTTTTCTATTGCTTCACGCACACACAAGAGTCTCTGCTCGCCCGCAGAGAGCGGCGCGGGACAAGACTTGATGGGCGGGGGACGGTGCGGGCGCGGGCGGGCAGACTCATGTGAAGACAATAGAAGTTGATGCGTTGCCCTCCGCACCCGGTACGTTCTCAAGTTTTCATGTGCCGTGCTGCCCTTTAAGAGGTTCTAAATTGGAAATGGAGTTTTTCACGGTTGAAAAGGTTTTCTTCCCCTCTAAATGACAACGCACGATAATGGTCTTGCCTTTGACGGAAATAAACTCAAAATAATGATTGTATTTCCAGTTACAAAACGCGTACTTTCCTCTCTTCATGCTGACTTTGTTTTCATTGGTAGTATCCGCCTCACAGGCGCTTACCAGTCAAAGTAGGTCTCATGTAAAGGACGTCGCAACACCCTTTTTACAATCTAGATGATAAAGCACATTCTGTCGGCAATAATGTAACGCAACGGTAACGCATGCTTGTAACTGTACTCTAATTACTCATTTGGAAATTATAATGCGTTAAATTACTCCGTTACTAAAAAAAATAATCAGATTACAGTAACACGCTACAAAGTAGTGCGTTACTGCCCAACATTGATGAGCTTGTACCAGGAAGATTGCTTTAAGAATCAACTTTGGGTTTGCAGTCTCTCAATGTCACATCTTTCTCCAACAGATTA
>JAMKFB010000790.1:0-36971 GCA_036247105.1 Cirrhinus mrigala
TTTTTATGCATCCCTGCTTATGAAAAGAAGGCTTGCTCAGAAATGCTCTAAAACGCCTTTTCTCGGTCAGAAAACGCTAGTTATGCAGTTTGATGAAAAAAGCTGAGCCACATTAAAAATATTTCATATGCATGAAAGGAATGTTATTTGCAATGCAGGAAAATACTTCTTGATGTGTTAGAAGCTTTATGCATATGAAATTTAGTTAGAGCCTCAATGCATTAAAACGCTTAGTTAAGGACTTCTAGGATCACTAATAGTGATTTTATGCATCCCTGCTTATGAAAAGAAGGCTTGCTCAGAAATGCTCTAAAACGCCTTTTCTCGGTCAGAAAACGCTAGTTATGCAGTTTGATGAAAAAAGCTGAGCCACATTAAAAATATTTCATATGCATGAAAGGAATGTTATTTGCAATGCAGGAAAATACTTCTTGATGTGTTAGAAGCTTTATGCATATGAAATTTAGTTAGAGCCTCAATGCATTAAAACGCTTAGTTAAGGACTTCTAGGATCACTAATAGTGATTTTATGCATCCCTGCTTATGAAAAGAAGGCTTGCTCAGAAATGCTCTAAAACGCCTTTTCTCGGTCAGAAAACGCTAGTTATGCAGTTTGATGAAAAAAGCTGAGCCACATTAAAAATATTTCATATGCATGAAAGGAATGTTATTTGCAATGCAGGAAAACACTTCTTGATGTGTTAGAAGTTTTATGCATGTGAAATTTAGTTAGAGCCTGAATGCATAAAACGTTTAGTTAAGGCCTTCTAGGATCACGAATAGCGTTTTTATGCATCCCTGCTTATGAAAAGAAGGCTTGCTCAGAAATGCTCTAAAACGCCTTTTCTCGGTCAGAAAACGCTAGTTATGCAGTTTGATGAAAAAAGCTGAGCCACATTAAAAATATTTCATATGCATGAAAGGAATGTTATTTGCAATGCAGGAAAACACTTCTTGATGTGTTAGAAGTTTTATGCATGTGAAATTTAGTTAGAGCCTGAATGCATTAAAACGCTTAGTTAAGGACTTCTAGGATCACGAATAGCGTTTTTATGCATCCCTGCTTATGAAAAGAAGGCTTGCTCAGAAATGCTCTAAAACGCCTTTTCTCGGTCAGAAAACGCTAGTTATGCAGTTTGATGAAAAAAGCTGAGCCACATTAAAAATATTTCATATGCATGAAAGGAATGTTATTTGCAATGCAGGAAAATACTTCTTGATGTGTTAGAAGCTTTATGCATATGAAATTTAGTTAGAGCCTCAATGCATTAAAACGCTTAGTTAAGGACTTCTAGGATCACTAATAGTGATTTTATGCATCCCTGCTTATGAAAAGAAGGCTTGCTCAGAAATGCTCTAAAACGCCTTTTCTCGGTCAGAAAACGCTAGTTATGCAGTTTGATGAAAAAAGCTGAGCCACATTAAAAATATTTCATATGCATGAAAGGAATGTTATTTGCAATGCAGGAAAATACTTCTTGATGTGTTAGAAGTTTTATGCATGTGAAATTTAGTTTAGAGCCTCAATGCATTAAAACATTTAGTTAAGGCCTTCTAGGATCACGAATAGCGTTTTTATGCATCCCTGCTTATGAAAAGAAGGCTTGCTCAGAAATGCTCTAAAACGCCTTTTCTCGGTCAGAAAACGCTAGTTATGCAGTTTGATGAAAAAAGCTGAGCCACATTAAAAATATTTCATATGCATGAAAGGAATGTTATTTGCAATGCAGGAAAACACTTCTTGATGTGTTAGAAGTTTTATGCATGTGAAATTTAGTTAGAGCCTGAATGCATTAAAACGTTTAGTTAAGGCCTTCTAGGATCACGAATAGCGTTTATGCATCCCTGCTTATGAAAAGAAGGCTTGCTCAGAAATGCTCTAAAACGCCTTTTCTCGGTCAGAAAACGCTAGTTATGCAGTTTGATGAAAAAAGCTGAGCCACATTAAAAATATTTCATATGCATGAAAGGAATGTTATTTGCAATGCAGGAAAATACTTCTTGATGTGTTAGAAGCTTTATGCATATGAAATTTAGTTAGAGCCTCAATGCATTAAAACGCTTAGTTAAGGACTTCTAGGATCACTAATAGTGATTTTATGCATCCCTGCTTATGAAAAGAAGGCTTGCTCAGAAATGCTCTAAAACGCCTTTTCTCGGTCAGAAAACGCTAGTTATGCAGTTTGATGAAAAAAGCTGAGCCACATTAAAAATATTTCATATGCATGAAAGGAATGTTATTTGCAATGCAGGAAAATACTTCTTGATGTGTTAGAAGCTTTATGCATGTGAAATTTAGTTAGAGCCTCAATGCATTAAAACGCTTAGTTAAGGACTTCTAGGATCACGAATAGCGTTTTTATGCATCCCTGCTTATGAAAAGAAGGCTTGCTCAGAAATGCTCTAAAACGCCTTTTCTCGGTCAGAAAACGCTAGTTATGCAGTTTGATGAAAAAAGCTGAGCCACATTAAAAATATTTCATATGCATGAAAGGAATGTTATTTGCAATGCAGGAAAATACTTCTTGATGTGTTAGAAGTTTTATGCATGTGAAATTTAGTTAGAGCCTGAATGCATAAAACGTTTAGTTAAGGCCTTCTAGGATCACGAATAGCGTTTTTATGCATCCCTGCTTATGAAAAGAAGGCTTGCTCAGAAATGCTCTAAAACGCCTTTTCTCGGTCAGAAAACGCTAGTTATGCAGTTTGATGAAAAAAGCTGAGCCACATTAAAAATATTTCATATGCATGAAAGGAATGTTATTTGCAATGCAGGAAAATACTTCTTGATGTGTTAGAAGCTTTATGCATATGAAATTTAGTTAGAGCCTCAATGCATTAAAACGCTTAGTTAAGGACTTCTAGGATCACGAATAGTGATTTTATGCATCCCTGCTTATGAAAAGAAGGCTTGCTCAGAAATGCTCTAAAACGCCTTTTCTCGGTCAGAAAACGCTAGTTATGCAGTTTGATGAAAAAAGCTGAGCCACATTAAAAATATTTCATATGCATGAAAGGAATGTTATTTGCAATGCAGGAAAACACTTCTTGATGTGTTAGAAGCTTTATGCATGTGAAATTTAGTTAGAGCCTCAATGCATTAAAACGCTTAGTTAAGGACTTCTAGGATCACTAATAGTGATTTTATGCATCCCTGCTTATGAAAAGAAGGCTTGCTCAGAAATGCTCTAAAACGCCTTTTCTCGGTCAGAAAACGCTAGTTATGCAGTTTGATGAAAAAAGCTGAGCCACATTAAAAATATTTCATATGCATGAAAGGAATGTTATTTGCAATGCAGGAAAACACTTCTTGATGTGTTAGAAGTTTTATGCATATGAAATTTAGTTAGAGCCTCAATGCATTAAAACGCTTAGTTAAGGACTTCTAGGATCACTAATAGTGATTTTATGCATCCCTGCTTATGAAAAGAAGGCTTGCTCAGAAATGCTCTAAAACGCCTTTTCTCGGTCAGAAAACGCTAGTTATGCAGTTTGATGAAAAAAGCTGAGCCACATTAAAAATATTTCATATGCATGAAAGGAATGTTATTTGCAATGCAGGAAAATACTTCTTGATGTGTTAGAAGCTTTATGCATATGAAATTTAGTTAGAGCCTCAATGCATTAAAACGCTTAGTTAAGGACTTCTAGGATCACTAATAGTGATTTTATGCATCCCTGCTTATGAAAAGAAGGCTTGCTCAGAAATGCTCTAAAACGCCTTTTCTCGGTCAGAAAACGCTAGTTATGCAGTTTGATGAAAAAAGCTGAGCCACATTAAAAATATTTCATATGCATGAAAGGAATGTTATTTGCAATGCAGGAAAATACTTCTTGATGTGTTAGAAGCTTTATGCATATGAAATTTAGTTAGAGCCTCAATGCATTAAAACGCTTAGTTAAGGACTTCTAGGATCACTAATAGTGATTTTATGCATCCCTGCTTATGAAAAGAAGGCTTGCTCAGAAATGCTCTAAAACGCCTTTTCTCGGTCAGAAAACGCTAGTTATGCAGTTTGATGAAAAAAGCTGAGCCACATTAAAAATATTTCATATGCATGAAAGGAATGTTATTTGCAATGCAGGAAAATACTTCTTGATGTGTTAGAAGTTTTATGCATGTGAAATTTAGTTAGAGCCTCAATGCATTAAAACGCTTAGTTAAGGACTTCTAGGATCACGAATAGTGTTTTTATGCATCCCTGCTTATGAAAAGAAGGCTTGCTCAGAAATGCTCTAAAACGCCTTTTCTCGGTCAGAAAACGCTAGTTATGCAGTTTGATGAAAAAAGCTGAGCCACATTAAAAATATTTCATATGCATGAAAGGAATGTTATTTGCAATGCAGGAAAACACTTCTTGATGTGTTAGAAGCTTTATGCATATGAAATTTAGTTAGAGCCTCAATGCATTAAAACGCTTAGTTAAGGACTTCTAGGATCACTAATAGTGATTTTATGCATCCCTGCTTATGAAAAGAAGGCTTGCTCAGAAATGCTCTAAAACGCCTTTTCTCGGTCAGAAAACGCTAGTTATGCAGTTTGATGAAAAAAGCTGAGCCACATTAAAAATATTTCATATGCATGAAAGGAATGTTATTTGCAATGCAGGAAAATACTTCTTGATGTGTTAGAAGCTTTATGCATGTGAAATTTAGTTAGAGCCTCAATGCATTAAAACGCTTAGTTAAGGACTTCTAGGATCACTAATAGTGATTTTATGCATCCCTGCTTATGAAAAGAAGGCTTGCTCAGAAATGCTCTAAAACGCCTTTTCTCGGTCAGAAAACGCTAGTTATGCAGTTTGATGAAAAAAGCTGAGCCACATTAAAAATATTTCATATGCATGAAAGGAATGTTATTTGCAATGCAGGAAAACACTTCTTGATGTGTTAGAAGCTTTATGCATATGAAATTTAGTTAGAGCCTCAATGCATTAAAACGCTTAGTTAAGGACTTCTAGGATCACTAATAGTGATTTTATGCATCCCTGCTTATGAAAAGAAGGCTTGCTCAGAAATGCTCTAAAACGCCTTTTCTCGGTCAGAAAACGCTAGTTATGCAGTTTGATGAAAAAAGCTGAGCCACATTAAAAATATTTCATATGCATGAAAGGAATGTTATTTGCAATGCAGGAAAATACTTCTTGATGTGTTAGAAGCTTTATGCATATGAAATTTAGTTAGAGCCTCAATGCATTAAAACGCTTAGTTAAGGACTTCTAGGATCACTAATAGTGATTTTATGCATCCCTGCTTATGAAAAGAAGGCTTGCTCAGAAATGCTCTAAAACGCCTTTTCTCGGTCAGAAAACGCTAGTTATGCAGTTTGATGAAAAAAGCTGAGCCACATTAAAAATATTTCATATGCATGAAAGGAATGTTATTTGCAATGCAGGAAAATACTTCTTGATGTGTTAGAAGTTTTATGCATGTGAAATTTAGTTTGAGCCTGAATGCATTAAAACGTTTAGTTAAGGCCTTCTAGGATCACGAATAGCGTTTTTATGCATCCCTGCTTATGAAAAGAAGGCTTGCTCAGAAATGCTCTAAAACGCCTTTTCTCGGTCAGAAAACGCTAGTTATGCAGTTTGATGAAAAAAGCTGAGCCACATTAAAAATATTTCATATGCATGAAAGGAATGTTATTTGCAATGCAGGAAAACACTTCTTGATGTGTTAGAAGCTTTATGCATATGAAATTTAGTTAGAGCCTCAATGCATTAAAACGCTTAGTTAAGGACTTCTAGGATCACGAATAGTGATTTTATGCATCCCTGCTTATGAAAAGAAGGCTTGCTCAGAAATGCTCTAAAACGCCTTTTCTCGGTCAGAAAACGCTAGTTATGCAGTTTGATGAAAAAAGCTGAGCCACATTAAAAATATTTCATATGCATGAAAGGAATGTTATTTGCAATGCAGGAAAACACTTCTTGATGTGTTAGAAGCTTTATGCATGTGAAATTTAGTTAGAGCCTCAATGCATTAAAACGCTTAGTTAAGGACTTCTAGGATCACTAATAGTGATTTTATGCATCCCTGCTTATGAAAAGAAGGCTTGCTCAGAAATGCTCTAAAACGCCTTTTCTCGGTCAGAAAACGCTAGTTATGCAGTTTGATGAAAAAAGCTGAGCCACATTAAAAATATTTCATATGCATGAAAGGAATGTTATTTGCAATGCAGGAAAATACTTCTTGATGTGTTAGAAGCTTTATGCATATGAAATTTAGTTAGAGCCTCAATGCATTAAAACGCTTAGTTAAGGACTTCTAGGATCACTAATAGTGATTTTATGCATCCCTGCTTATGAAAAGAAGGCTTGCTCAGAAATGCTCTAAAACGCCTTTTCTCGGTCAGAAAACGCTAGTTATGCAGTTTGATGAAAAAAGCTGAGCCACATTAAAAATATTTCATATGCATGAAAGGAATGTTATTTGCAATGCAGGAAAATACTTCTTGATGTGTTAGAAGCTTTATGCATGTGAAATTTAGTTAGAGCCTCAATGCATTAAAACGCTTAGTTAAGGACTTCTAGGATCACTAATAGTGATTTTTATGCATCCCTGCTTATGAAAAGAAGGCTTGCTCAGAAATGCTCTAAAACGCCTTTTCTCGGTCAGAAAACGCTAGTTATGCAGTTTGATGAAAAAAGCTGAGCCACATTAAAAATATTTCATATGCATGAAAGGAATGTTATTTGCAATGCAGGAAAATACTTCTTGATGTGTTAGAAGCTTTATGCATATGAAATTTAGTTAGAGCCTCAATGCATTAAAACGCTTAGTTAAGGACTTCTAGGATCACTAATAGTGATTTTATGCATCCCTGCTTATGAAAAGAAGGCTTGCTCAGAAATGCTCTAAAACGCCTTTTCTCGGTCAGAAAACGCTAGTTATGCAGTTTGATGAAAAAAGCTGAGCCACATTAAAAATATTTCATATGCATGAAAGGAATGTTATTTGCAATGCAGGAAAATACTTCTTGATGTGTTAGAAGTTTTATGCATGTGAAATTTAGTTAGAGCCTCAATGCATTAAAACGCTTAGTTAAGGACTTCTAGGATCACTAATAGTGATTTTATGCATCCCTGCTTATGAAAAGAAGGCTTGCTCAGAAATGCTCTAAAACGCCTTTTCTCGGTCAGAAAACGCTAGTTATGCAGTTTGATGAAAAAAGCTGAGCCACATTAAAAATATTTCATATGCATGAAAGGAATGTTATTTGCAATGCAGGAAAATACTTCTTGATGTGTTAGAAGTTTTATGCATATGAAATTTAGTTAGAGCCTCAATGCATTAAAACGCTTAGTTAAGGACTTCTAGGATCACTAATAGTGATTTTATGCATCCCTGCTTATGAAAAGAAGGCTTGCTCAGAAATGCTCTAAAACGCCTTTTCTCGGTCAGAAAACGCTAGTTATGCAGTTTGATGAAAAAAGCTGAGCCACATTAAAAATATTTCATATGCATGAAAGGAATGTTATTTGCAATGCAGGAAAATACTTCTTGATGTGTTAGAAGCTTTATGCATATGAAATTTAGTTAGAGCCTCAATGCATTAAAACGCTTAGTTAAGGACTTCTAGGATCACTAATAGTGATTTTATGCATCCCTGCTTATGAAAAGAAGGCTTGCTCAGAAATGCTCTAAAACGCCTTTTCTCGGTCAGAAAACGCTAGTTATGCAGTTTGATGAAAAAAGCTGAGCCACATTAAAAATATTTCATATGCATGAAAGGAATGTTATTTGCAATGCAGGAAAATACTTCTTGATGTGTTAGAAGCTTTATGCATATGAAATTTAGTTAGAGCCTCAATGCATTAAAACGCTTAGTTAAGGACTTCTAGGATCACTAATAGTGATTTTATGCATCCCTGCTTATGAAAAGAAGGCTTGCTCAGAAATGCTCTAAAACGCCTTTTCTCGGTCAGAAAACGCTAGTTATGCAGTTTGATGAAAAAAGCTGAGCCACATTAAAAATATTTCATATGCATGAAAGGAATGTTATTTGCAATGCAGGAAAACACTTCTTGATGTGTTAGAAGTTTTATGCATGTGAAATTTAGTTAGAGCCTCAATGCATTAAAACGCTTAGTTAAGGCCTTCTAGGATCACGAATAGCGTTTTTATGCATCCCTGCTTATGAAAAGAAGGCTTGCTCAGAAATGCTCTAAAACGCCTTTTCTCGGTCAGAAAACGCTAGTTATGCAGTTTGATGAAAAAAGCTGAGCCACATTAAAAATATTTCATATGCATGAAAGGAATGTTATTTGCAATGCAGGAAAACACTTCTTGATGTGTTAGAAGCTTTATGCATATGAAATTTAGTTAGAGCCTCAATGCATTAAAACGCTTAGTTAAGGACTTCTAGGATCACGAATAGTGATTTTATGCATCCCTGCTTATGAAAAGAAGGCTTGCTCAGAAATGCTCTAAAACGCCTTTTCTCGGTCAGAAAACGCTAGTTATGCAGTTTGATGAAAAAAGCTGAGCCACATTAAAAATATTTCATATGCATGAAAGGAATGTTATTTGCAATGCAGGAAAACACTTCTTGATGTGTTAGAAGTTTTATGCATGTGAAATTTAGTTTAGAGCCTGAATGCATTAAAACGCTTAGTTAAGGACTTCTAGGATCACGAATAGCGTTTTTATGCATCCCTGCTTATGAAAAGAAGGCTTGCTCAGAAATGCTCTAAAACGCCTTTTCTCGGTCAGAAAACGCTAGTTATGCAGTTTGATGAAAAAAGCTGAGCCACATTAAAAATATTTCATATGCATGAAAGGAATGTTATTTGCAATGCAGGAAAATACTTCTTGATGTGTTAGAAGCTTTATGCATATGAAATTTAGTTAGAGCCTCAATGCATTAAAACGCTTAGTTAAGGACTTCTAGGATCACTAATAGTGATTTTATGCATCCCTGCTTATGAAAAGAAGGCTTGCTCAGAAATGCTCTAAAACGCCTTTTCTCGGTCAGAAAACGCTAGTTATGCAGTTTGATGAAAAAAGCTGAGCCACATTAAAAATATTTCATATGCATGAAAGGAATGTTATTTGCAATGCAGGAAAATACTTCTTGATGTGTTAGAAGCTTTATGCATGTGAAATTTAGTTAGAGCCTCAATGCATTAAAACGCTTAGTTAAGGACTTCTAGGATCACTAATAGTGTTTTTATGCATCCCTGCTTATGAAAAGAAGGCTTGCTCAGAAATGCTCTAAAACGCCTTTTCTCGGTCAGAAAACGCTAGTTATGCAGTTTGATGAAAAAAGCTGAGCCACATTAAAAATATTTCATATGCATGAAAGGAATGTTATTTGCAATGCAGGAAAATACTTCTTGATGTGTTAGAAGCTTTATGCATATGAAATTTAGTTAGAGCCTCAATGCATTAAAACGCTTAGTTAAGGACTTCTAGGATCACTAATAGTGATTTTATGCATCCCTGCTTATGAAAAGAAGGCTTGCTCAGAAATGCTCTAAAACGCCTTTTCTCGGTCAGAAAACGCTAGTTATGCAGTTTGATGAAAAAAGCTGAGCCACATTAAAAATATTTCATATGCATGAAAGGAATGTTATTTGCAATGCAGGAAAATACTTCTTGATGTGTTAGAAGCTTTATGCATATGAAATTTAGTTAGAGCCTCAATGCATTAAAACGCTTAGTTAAGGACTTCTAGGATCACTAATAGTGATTTTATGCATCCCTGCTTATGAAAAGAAGGCTTGCTCAGAAATGCTCTAAAACGCCTTTTCTCGGTCAGAAAACGCTAGTTATGCAGTTTGATGAAAAAAGCTGAGCCACATTAAAAATATTTCATATGCATGAAAGGAATGTTATTTGCAATGCAGGAAAACACTTCTTGATGTGTTAGAAGTTTTATGCATGTGAAATTTAGTTAGAGCCTCAATGCATTAAAACGCTTAGTTAAGGACTTCTAGGATCACTAATAGTGATTTTATGCATCCCTGCTTATGAAAAGAAGGCTTGCTCAGAAATGCTCTAAAACGCCTTTTCTCGGTCAGAAAACGCTAGTTATGCAGTTTGATGAAAAAAGCTGAGCCACATTAAAAATATTTCATATGCATGAAAGGAATGTTATTTGCAATGCAGGAAAATACTTCTTGATGTGTTAGAAGCTTTATGCATATGAAATTTAGTTAGAGCCTCAATGCATTAAAACGCTTAGTTAAGGACTTCTAGGATCACTAATAGTGATTTTATGCATCCCTGCTTATGAAAAGAAGGCTTGCTCAGAAATGCTCTAAAACGCCTTTTCTCGGTCAGAAAACGCTAGTTATGCAGTTTGATGAAAAAAGCTGAGCCACATTAAAAATATTTCATATGCATGAAAGGAATGTTATTTGCAATGCAGGAAAATACTTCTTGATGTGTTAGAAGCTTTATGCATATGAAATTTAGTTAGAGCCTCAATGCATTAAAACGCTTAGTTAAGGACTTCTAGGATCACTAATAGTGATTTTATGCATCCCTGCTTATGAAAAGAAGGCTTGCTCAGAAATGCTCTAAAACGCCTTTTCTCGGTCAGAAAACGCTAGTTATGCAGTTTGATGAAAAAAGCTGAGCCACATTAAAAATATTTCATATGCATGAAAGGAATGTTATTTGCAATGCAGGAAAATACTTCTTGATGTGTTAGAAGCTTTATGCATATGAAATTTAGTTAGAGCCTCAATGCATTAAAACGCTTAGTTAAGGACTTCTAGGATCACTAATAGTGATTTTATGCATCCCTGCTTATGAAAAGAAGGCTTGCTCAGAAATGCTCTAAAACGCCTTTTCTCGGTCAGAAAACGCTAGTTATGCAGTTTGATGAAAAAAGCTGAGCCACATTAAAAATATTTCATATGCATGAAAGGAATGTTATTTGCAATGCAGGAAAATACTTCTTGATGTGTTAGAAGTTTTATGCATGTGAAATTTAGTTTGAGCCTGAATGCATAAAACGTTTAGTTAAGGCCTTCTAGGATCACGAATAGCGTTTTTATGCATCCCTGCTTATGAAAAGAAGGCTTGCTCAGAAATGCTCTAAAACGCCTTTTCTCGGTCAGAAAACGCTAGTTATGCAGTTTGATGAAAAAAGCTGAGCCACATTAAAAATATTTCATATGCATGAAAGGAATGTTATTTGCAATGCAGGAAAACACTTCTTGATGTGTTAGAAGCTTTATGCATATGAAATTTAGTTAGAGCCTCAATGCATTAAAACGCTTAGTTAAGGACTTCTAGGATCACGAATAGTGATTTTATGCATCCCTGCTTATGAAAAGAAGGCTTGCTCAGAAATGCTCTAAAACGCCTTTTCTCGGTCAGAAAACGCTAGTTATGCAGTTTGATGAAAAAAGCTGAGCCACATTAAAAATATTTCATATGCATGAAAGGAATGTTATTTGCAATGCAGGAAAACACTTCTTGATGTGTTAGAAGCTTTATGCATGTGAAATTTAGTTAGAGCCTCAATGCATTAAAACGCTTAGTTAAGGACTTCTAGGATCACTAATAGTGATTTTATGCATCCCTGCTTATGAAAAGAAGGCTTGCTCAGAAATGCTCTAAAACGCCTTTTCTCGGTCAGAAAACGCTAGTTATGCAGTTTGATGAAAAAAGCTGAGCCACATTAAAAATATTTCATATGCATGAAAGGAATGTTATTTGCAATGCAGGAAAACACTTCTTGATGTGTTAGAAGTTTTATGCATGTGAAATTTAGTTAGAGCCTCAATGCATTAAAACGCTTAGTTAAGGACTTCTAGGATCACTAATAGTGATTTTATGCATCCCTGCTTATGAAAAGAAGGCTTGCTCAGAAATGCTCTAAAACGCCTTTTCTCGGTCAGAAAACGCTAGTTATGCAGTTTGATGAAAAAAGCTGAGCCACATTAAAAATATTTCATATGCATGAAAGGAATGTTATTTGCAATGCAGGAAAATACTTCTTGATGTGTTAGAAGCTTTATGCATGTGAAATTTAGTTAGAGCCTCAATGCATTAAAACGCTTAGTTAAGGCCTTCTAGGATCACGAATAGCGATTTTATGCATCCCTGCTTATGAAAAGAAGGCTTGCTCAGAAATGCTCTAAAACGCCTTTTCTCGGTCAGAAAACGCTAGTTATGCAGTTTGATGAAAAAAGCTGAGCCACATTAAAAATATTTCATATGCATGAAAGGAATGTTATTTGCAATGCAGGAAAATACTTCTTGATGTGTTAGAAGCTTTATGCATATGAAATTTAGTTAGAGCCTCAATGCATTAAAACGCTTAGTTAAGGACTTCTAGGATCACTAATAGTGATTTTATGCATCCCTGCTTATGAAAAGAAGGCTTGCTCAGAAATGCTCTAAAACGCCTTTTCTCGGTCAGAAAACGCTAGTTATGCAGTTTGATGAAAAAAGCTGAGCCACATTAAAAATATTTCATATGCATGAAAGGAATGTTATTTGCAATGCAGGAAAATACTTCTTGATGTGTTAGAAGCTTTATGCATATGAAATTTAGTTAGAGCCTCAATGCATTAAAACGCTTAGTTAAGGACTTCTAGGATCACTAATAGTGATTTTATGCATCCCTGCTTATGAAAAGAAGGCTTGCTCAGAAATGCTCTAAAACGCCTTTTCTCGGTCAGAAAACGCTAGTTATGCAGTTTGATGAAAAAAGCTGAGCCACATTAAAAATATTTCATATGCATGAAAGGAATGTTATTTGCAATGCAGGAAAATACTTCTTGATGTGTTAGAAGCTTTATGCATGTGAAATTTAGTTAGAGCCTCAATGCATTAAAACGCTTAGTTAAGGACTTCTAGGATCACTAATAGTGATTTTATGCATCCCTGCTTATGAAAAGAAGGCTTGCTCAGAAATGCTCTAAAACGCCTTTTCTCGGTCAGAAAACGCTAGTTATGCAGTTTGATGAAAAAAGCTGAGCCACATTAAAAATATTTCATATGCATGAAAGGAATGTTATTTGCAATGCAGGAAAATACTTCTTGATGTGTTAGAAGCTTTATGCATATGAAATTTAGTTAGAGCCTCAATGCATTAAAACGCTTAGTTAAGGACTTCTAGGATCACTAATAGTGATTTTATGCATCCCTGCTTATGAAAAGAAGGCTTGCTCAGAAATGCTCTAAAACGCCTTTTCTCGGTCAGAAAACGCTAGTTATGCAGTTTGATGAAAAAAGCTGAGCCACATTAAAAATATTTCATATGCATGAAAGGAATGTTATTTGCAATGCAGGAAAATACTTCTTGATGTGTTAGAAGCTTTATGCATGTGAAATTTAGTTAGAGCCTCAATGCATTAAAACGCTTAGTTAAGGACTTCTAGGATCACGAATAGTGATTTTATGCATCCCTGCTTATGAAAAGAAGGCTTGCTCAGAAATGCTCTAAAACGCCTTTTCTCGGTCAGAAAACGCTAGTTATGCAGTTTGATGAAAAAAGCTGAGCCACATTAAAAATATTTCATATGCATGAAAGGAATGTTATTTGCAATGCAGGAAAACACTTCTTGATGTGTTAGAAGCTTTATGCATATGAAATTTAGTTAGAGCCTCAATGCATTAAAACGCTTAGTTAAGGACTTCTAGGATCACGAATAGTGATTTTATGCATCCCTGCTTATGAAAAGAAGGCTTGCTCAGAAATGCTCTAAAACGCCTTTTCTCGGTCAGAAAACGCTAGTTATGCAGTTTGATGAAAAAAGCTGAGCCACATTAAAAATATTTCATATGCATGAAAGGAATGTTATTTGCAATGCAGGAAAACACTTCTTGATGTGTTAGAAGCTTTATGCATGTGAAATTTAGTTAGAGCCTCAATGCATTAAAACGCTTAGTTAAGGACTTCTAGGATCACTAATAGTGATTTTATGCATCCCTGCTTATGAAAAGAAGGCTTGCTCAGAAATGCTCTAAAACGCCTTTTCTCGGTCAGAAAACGCTAGTTATGCAGTTTGATGAAAAAAGCTGAGCCACATTAAAAATATTTCATATGCATGAAAGGAATGTTATTTGCAATGCAGGAAAACACTTCTTGATGTGTTAGAAGCTTTATGCATATGAAATTTAGTTAGAGCCTCAATGCATTAAAACGCTTAGTTAAGGACTTCTAGGATCACTAATAGTGATTTTATGCATCCCTGCTTATGAAAAGAAGGCTTGCTCAGAAATGCTCTAAAACGCCTTTTCTCGGTCAGAAAACGCTAGTTATGCAGTTTGATGAAAAAAGCTGAGCCACATTAAAAATATTTCATATGCATGAAAGGAATGTTATTTGCAATGCAGGAAAATACTTCTTGATGTGTTAGAAGCTTTATGCATGTGAAATTTAGTTAGAGCCTCAATGCATTAAAACGCTTAGTTAAGGCCTTCTAGGATCACGAATAGCGATTTTATGCATCCCTGCTTATGAAAAGAAGGCTTGCTCAGAAATGCTCTAAAACGCCTTTTCTCGGTCAGAAAACGCTAGTTATGCAGTTTGATGAAAAAAGCTGAGCCACATTAAAAATATTTCATATGCATGAAAGGAATGTTATTTGCAATGCAGGAAAACACTTCTTGATGTGTTAGAAGCTTTATGCATGTGAAATTTAGTTAGAGCCTCAATGCATTAAAACGCTTAGTTAAGGACTTCTAGGATCACTAATAGTGATTTTATGCATCCCTGCTTATGAAAAGAAGGCTTGCTCAGAAATGCTCTAAAACGCCTTTTCTCGGTCAGAAAACGCTAGTTATGCAGTTTGATGAAAAAAGCTGAGCCACATTAAAAATATTTCATATGCATGAAAGGAATGTTATTTGCAATGCAGGAAAACACTTCTTGATGTGTTAGAAGTTTTATGCATGTGAAATTTAGTTAGAGCCTCAATGCATTAAAACGCTTAGTTAAGGACTTCTAGGATCACGAATAGTGATTTTATGCATCCCTGCTTATGAAAAGAAGGCTTGCTCAGAAATGCTCTAAAACGCCTTTTCTCGGTCAGAAAACGCTAGTTATGCAGTTTGATGAAAAAAGCTGAGCCACATTAAAAATATTTCATATGCATGAAAGGAATGTTATTTGCAATGCAGGAAAATACTTCTTGATGTGTTAGAAGCTTTATGCATGTGAAATTTAGTTAGAGCCTCAATGCATTAAAACGCTTAGTTAAGGACTTCTAGGATCACGAATAGTGATTTTATGCATCCCTGCTTATGAAAAGAAGGCTTGCTCAGAAATGCTCTAAAACGCCTTTTCTCGGTCAGAAAACGCTAGTTATGCAGTTTGATGAAAAAAGCTGAGCCACATTAAAAATATTTCATATGCATGAAAGGAATGTTATTTGCAATGCAGGAAAATACTTCTTGATGTGTTAGAAGCTTTATGCATATGAAATTTAGTTAGAGCCTCAATGCATTAAAACGCTTAGTTAAGGACTTCTAGGATCACTAATAGTGATTTTATGCATCCCTGCTTATGAAAAGAAGGCTTGCTCAGAAATGCTCTAAAACGCCTTTTCTCGGTCAGAAAACGCTAGTTATGCAGTTTGATGAAAAAAGCTGAGCCACATTAAAAATATTTCATATGCATGAAAGGAATGTTATTTGCAATGCAGGAAAACACTTCTTGATGTGTTAGAAGCTTTATGCATATGAAATTTAGTTAGAGCCTCAATGCATTAAAACGCTTAGTTAAGGACTTCTAGGATCACTAATAGTGATTTTATGCATCCCTGCTTATGAAAAGAAGGCTTGCTCAGAAATGCTCTAAAACGCCTTTTCTCGGTCAGAAAACGCTAGTTATGCAGTTTGATGAAAAAAGCTGAGCCACATTAAAAATATTTCATATGCATGAAAGGAATGTTATTTGCAATGCAGGAAAACACTTCTTGATGTGTTAGAAGCTTTATGCATATGAAATTTAGTTAGAGCCTCAATGCATTAAAACGCTTAGTTAAGGACTTCTAGGATCACGAATAGTGATTTTTATGCATCCCTGCTTATGAAAAGAAGGCTTGCTCAGAAATGCTCTAAAACGCCTTTTCTCGGTCAGAAAACGCTAGTTATGCAGTTTGATGAAAAAAGCTGAGCCACATTAAAAATATTTCATATGCATGAAAGGAATGTTATTTGCAATGCAGGAAAATACTTCTTGATGTGTTAGAAGTTTTATGCATGTGAAATTTAGTTAGAGCCTGAATGCATAAAACGTTTAGTTAAGGCCTTCTAGGATCACGAATAGCGTTTTTATGCATCCCTGCTTATGAAAAGAAGGCTTGCTCAGAAATGCTCTAAAACGCCTTTTCTCGGTCAGAAAACGCTAGTTATGCAGTTTGATGAAAAAAGCTGAGCCACATTAAAAATATTTCATATGCATGAAAGGAATGTTATTTGCAATGCAGGAAAATACTTCTTGATGTGTTAGAAGCTTTATGCATATGAAATTTAGTTAGAGCCTCAATGCATTAAAACGCTTAGTTAAGGACTTCTAGGATCACGAATAGTGATTTTATGCATCCCTGCTTATGAAAAGAAGGCTTGCTCAGAAATGCTCTAAAACGCCTTTTCTCGGTCAGAAAACGCTAGTTATGCAGTTTGATGAAAAAAGCTGAGCCACATTAAAAATATTTCATATGCATGAAAGGAATGTTATTTGCAATGCAGGAAAATACTTCTTGATGTGTTAGAAGCTTTATGCATGTGAAATTTAGTTAGAGCCTCAATGCATTAAAACGCTTAGTTAAGGACTTCTAGGATCACTAATAGTGATTTTATGCATCCCTGCTTATGAAAAGAAGGCTTGCTCAGAAATGCTCTAAAACGCCTTTTCTCGGTCAGAAAACGCTAGTTATGCAGTTTGATGAAAAAAGCTGAGCCACATTAAAAATATTTCATATGCATGAAAGGAATGTTATTTGCAATGCAGGAAAATACTTCTTGATGTGTTAGAAGCTTTATGCATATGAAATTTAGTTAGAGCCTCAATGCATTAAAACGCTTAGTTAAGGACTTCTAGGATCACTAATAGTGATTTTATGCATCCCTGCTTATGAAAAGAAGGCTTGCTCAGAAATGCTCTAAAACGCCTTTTCTCGGTCAGAAAACGCTAGTTATGCAGTTTGATGAAAAAAGCTGAGCCACATTAAAAATATTTCATATGCATGAAAGGAATGTTATTTGCAATGCAGGAAAATACTTCTTGATGTGTTAGAAGCTTTATGCATGTGAAATTTAGTTAGAGCCTCAATGCATTAAAACGCTTAGTTAAGGACTTCTAGGATCACTAATAGTGATTTTATGCATCCCTGCTTATGAAAAGAAGGCTTGCTCAGAAATGCTCTAAAACGCCTTTTCTCGGTCAGAAAACGCTAGTTATGCAGTTTGATGAAAAAAGCTGAGCCACATTAAAAATATTTCATATGCATGAAAGGAATGTTATTTGCAATGCAGGAAAACACTTCTTGATGTGTTAGAAGCTTTATGCATATGAAATTTAGTTAGAGCCTCAATGCATTAAAACGCTTAGTTAAGGACTTCTAGGATCACGAATAGTGATTTTATGCATCCCTGCTTATGAAAAGAAGGCTTGCTCAGAAATGCTCTAAAACGCCTTTTCTCGGTCAGAAAACGCTAGTTATGCAGTTTGATGAAAAAAGCTGAGCCACATTAAAAATATTTCATATGCATGAAAGGAATGTTATTTGCAATGCAGGAAAACACTTCTTGATGTGTTAGAAGTTTTATGCATGTGAAATTTAGTTTGAGCCTGAATGCATAAAACGTTTAGTTAAGGCCTTCTAGGATCACGAATAGCGTTTTTATGCATCCCTGCTTATGAAAAGAAGGCTTGCTCAGAAATGCTCTAAAACGCCTTTTCTCGGTCAGAAAACGCTAGTTATGCAGTTTGATGAAAAAAGCTGAGCCACATTAAAAATATTTCATATGCATGAAAGGAATGTTATTTGCAATGCAGGAAAATACTTCTTGATGTGTTAGAAGCTTTATGCATATGAAATTTAGTTAGAGCCTCAATGCATTAAAACGCTTAGTTAAGGACTTCTAGGATCACTAATAGTGATTTTATGCATCCCTGCTTATGAAAAGAAGGCTTGCTCAGAAATGCTCTAAAACGCCTTTTCTCGGTCAGAAAACGCTAGTTATGCAGTTTGATGAAAAAAGCTGAGCCACATTAAAAATATTTCATATGCATGAAAGGAATGTTATTTGCAATGCAGGAAAACACTTCTTGATGTGTTAGAAGTTTTATGCATGTGAAATTTAGTTAGAGCCTCAATGCATTAAAACGCTTTAGTTAAGGACTTCTAGGATCACGAATAGCGTTTTTATGCATCCCTGCTTATGAAAAGAAGGCTTGCTCAGAAATGCTCTAAAACGCCTTTTCTCGGTCAGAAAACGCTAGTTATGCAGTTTGATGAAAAAAGCTGAGCCACATTAAAAATATTTCATATGCATGAAAGGAATGTTATTTGCAATGCAGGAAAATACTTCTTGATGTGTTAGAAGTTTTATGCATGTGAAATTTAGTTAGAGCCTGAATGCATAAAACGCTTAGTTAAGGACTTCTAGGATCACGAATAGCGTTTTTATGCATCCCTGCTTATGAAAAGAAGGCTTGCTCAGAAATGCTCTAAAACGCCTTTTCTCGGTCAGAAAACGCTAGTTATGCAGTTTGATGAAAAAAGCTGAGCCACATTAAAAATATTTCATATGCATGAAAGGAATGTTATTTGCAATGCAGGAAAATACTTCTTGATGTGTTAGAAGCTTTATGCATATGAAATTTAGTTAGAGCCTCAATGCATTAAAACGCTTAGTTAAGGACTTCTAGGATCACTAATAGTGATTTTATGCATCCCTGCTTATGAAAAGAAGGCTTGCTCAGAAATGCTCTAAAACGCCTTTTCTCGGTCAGAAAACGCTAGTTATGCAGTTTGATGAAAAAAGCTGAGCCACATTAAAAATATTTCATATGCATGAAAGGAATGTTATTTGCAATGCAGGAAAATACTTCTTGATGTGTTAGAAGCTTTATGCATGTGAAATTTAGTTAGAGCCTCAATGCATTAAAACGCTTAGTTAAGGACTTCTAGGATCACGAATAGTGTTTTTATGCATCCCTGCTTATGAAAAGAAGGCTTGCTCAGAAATGCTCTAAAACGCCTTTTCTCGGTCAGAAAACGCTAGTTATGCAGTTTGATGAAAAAAGCTGAGCCACATTAAAAATATTTCATATGCATGAAAGGAATGTTATTTGCAATGCAGGAAAACACTTCTTGATGTGTTAGAAGTTTTATGCATGTGAAATTTAGTTAGAGCCTCAATGCATTAAAACGCTTAGTTAAGGACTTCTAGGATCACGAATAGTGTTTTTATGCATCCCTGCTTATGAAAAGAAGGCTTGCTCAGAAATGCTCTAAAACGCCTTTTCTCGGTCAGAAAACGCTAGTTATGCAGTTTGATGAAAAAAGCTGAGCCACATTAAAAATATTTCATATGCATGAAAGGAATGTTATTTGCAATGCAGGAAAATACTTCTTGATGTGTTAGAAGCTTTATGCATGTGAAATTTAGTTAGAGCCTCAATGCATTAAAACGCTTAGTTAAGGACTTCTAGGATCACTAATAGTGATTTTATGCATCCCTGCTTATGAAAAGAAGGCTTGCTCAGAAATGCTCTAAAACGCCTTTTCTCGGTCAGAAAACGCTAGTTATGCAGTTTGATGAAAAAAGCTGAGCCACATTAAAAATATTTCATATGCATGAAAGGAATGTTATTTGCAATGCAGGAAAATACTTCTTGATGTGTTAGAAGCTTTATGCATATGAAATTTAGTTAGAGCCTCAATGCATTAAAACGCTTAGTTAAGGACTTCTAGGATCACTAATAGTGATTTTATGCATCCCTGCTTATGAAAAGAAGGCTTGCTCAGAAATGCTCTAAAACGCCTTTTCTCGGTCAGAAAACGCTAGTTATGCAGTTTGATGAAAAAAGCTGAGCCACATTAAAAATATTTCATATGCATGAAAGGAATGTTATTTGCAATGCAGGAAAATACTTCTTGATGTGTTAGAAGCTTTATGCATGTGAAATTTAGTTAGAGCCTCAATGCATTAAAACGCTTAGTTAAGGACTTCTAGGATCACGAATAGTGATTTTATGCATCCCTGCTTATGAAAAGAAGGCTTGCTCAGAAATGCTCTAAAACGCCTTTTCTCGGTCAGAAAACGCTAGTTATGCAGTTTGATGAAAAAAGCTGAGCCACATTAAAAATATTTCATATGCATGAAAGGAATGTTATTTGCAATGCAGGAAAACACTTCTTGATGTGTTAGAAGTTTTATGCATGTGAAATTTAGTTAGAGCCTGAATGCATTAAAACGTTTAGTTAAGGCCTTCTAGGATCACGAATAGCGTTTTTATGCATCCCTGCTTATGAAAAGAAGGCTTGCTCAGAAATGCTCTAAAACGCCTTTTCTCGGTCAGAAAACGCTAGTTATGCAGTTTGATGAAAAAAGCTGAGCCACATTAAAAATATTTCATATGCATGAAAGGAATGTTATTTGCAATGCAGGAAAATACTTCTTGATGTGTTAGAAGCTTTATGCATATGAAATTTAGTTAGAGCCTCAATGCATTAAAACGCTTAGTTAAGGACTTCTAGGATCACTAATAGTGATTTTATGCATCCCTGCTTATGAAAAGAAGGCTTGCTCAGAAATGCTCTAAAACGCCTTTTCTCGGTCAGAAAACGCTAGTTATGCAGTTTGATGAAAAAAGCTGAGCCACATTAAAAATATTTCATATGCATGAAAGGAATGTTATTTGCAATGCAGGAAAATACTTCTTGATGTGTTAGAAGTTTTATGCATGTGAAATTTAGTTAGAGCCTCAATGCATTAAAACGCTTAGTTAAGGACTTCTAGGATCACGAATAGTGTTTTTATGCATCCCTGCTTATGAAAAGAAGGCTTGCTCAGAAATGCTCTAAAACGCCTTTTCTCGGTCAGAAAACGCTAGTTATGCAGTTTGATGAAAAAAGCTGAGCCACATTAAAAATATTTCATATGCATGAAAGGAATGTTATTTGCAATGCAGGAAAATACTTCTTGATGTGTTAGAAGTTTTATGCATGTGAAATTTAGTTAGAGCCTCAATGCATTAAAACGCTTAGTTAAGGCCTTCTAGGATCACGAATAGCGTTTTTATGCATCCCTGCTTATGAAAAGAAGGCTTGCTCAGAAATGCTCTAAAACGCCTTTTCTCGGTCAGAAAACGCTAGTTATGCAGTTTGATGAAAAAAGCTGAGCCACATTAAAAATATTTCATATGCATGAAAGGAATGTTATTTGCAATGCAGGAAAATACTTCTTGATGTGTTAGAAGCTTTATGCATGTGAAATTTAGTTAGAGCCTGAATGCATAAAACGCTTAGTTAAGGACTTCTAGGATCACGAATAGTGTTTTTATGCATCCCTGCTTATGAAAAGAAGGCTTGCTCAGAAATGCTCTAAAACGCCTTTTCTCGGTCAGAAAACGCTAGTTATGCAGTTTGATGAAAAAAGCTGAGCCACATTAAAAATATTTCATATGCATGAAAGGAATGTTATTTGCAATGCAGGAAAATACTTCTTGATGTGTTAGAAGCTTTATGCATATGAAATTTAGTTAGAGCCTCAATGCATTAAAACGCTTAGTTAAGGACTTCTAGGATCACTAATAGTGATTTTATGCATCCCTGCTTATGAAAAGAAGGCTTGCTCAGAAATGCTCTAAAACGCCTTTTCTCGGTCAGAAAACGCTAGTTATGCAGTTTGATGAAAAAAGCTGAGCCACATTAAAAATATTTCATATGCATGAAAGGAATGTTATTTGCAATGCAGGAAAATACTTCTTGATGTGTTAGAAGTTTTATGCATGTGAAATTTAGTTAGAGCCTCAATGCATTAAAACGTTTAGTTAAGGCCTTCTAGGATCACGAATAGCGTTTTTATGCATCCCTGCTTATGAAAAGAAGGCTTGCTCAGAAATGCTCTAAAACGCCTTTTCTCGGTCAGAAAACGCTAGTTATGCAGTTTGATGAAAAAAGCTGAGCCACATTAAAAATATTTCATATGCATGAAAGGAATGTTATTTGCAATGCAGGAAAACACTTCTTGATGTGTTAGAAGTTTTATGCATGTGAAATTTAGTTAGAGCCTGAATGCATTAAAACGCTTAGTTAAGGACTTCTAGGATCACGAATAGCGTTTTTATGCATCCCTGCTTATGAAAAGAAGGCTTGCTCAGAAATGCTCTAAAACGCCTTTTCTCGGTCAGAAAACGCTAGTTATGCAGTTTGATGAAAAAAGCTGAGCCACATTAAAAATATTTCATATGCATGAAAGGAATGTTATTTGCAATGCAGGAAAACACTTCTTGATGTGTTAGAAGTTTTATGCATGTGAAATTTAGTTAGAGCCTCAATGCATTAAAACGCTTAGTTAAGGACTTCTAGGATCACGAATAGTGTTTTTATGCATCCCTGCTTATGAAAAGAAGGCTTGCTCAGAAATGCTCTAAAACGCCTTTTCTCGGTCAGAAAACGCTAGTTATGCAGTTTGATGAAAAAAGCTGAGCCACATTAAAAATATTTCATATGCATGAAAGGAATGTTATTTGCAATGCAGGAAAACACTTCTTGATGTGTTAGAAGCTTTATGCATGTGAAATTTAGTTAGAGCCTGAATGCATAAAACGTTTAGTTAAGGACTTCTAGGATCACGAATAGCGTTTTTATGCATCCCTGCTTATGAAAAGAAGGCTTGCTCAGAAATGCTCTAAAACGCCTTTTCTCGGTCAGAAAACGCTAGTTATGCAGTTTGATGAAAAAAGCTGAGCCACATTAAAAATATTTCATATGCATGAAAGGAATGTTATTTGCAATGCAGGAAAACACTTCTTGATGTGTTAGAAGCTTTATGCATATGAAATTTAGTTAGAGCCTCAATGCATTAAAACGCTTAGTTAAGGACTTCTAGGATCACTAATAGTGATTTTATGCATCCCTGCTTATGAAAAGAAGGCTTGCTCAGAAATGCTCTAAAACGCCTTTTCTCGGTCAGAAAACGCTAGTTATGCAGTTTGATGAAAAAAGCTGAGCCACATTAAAAATATTTCATATGCATGAAAGGAATGTTATTTGCAATGCAGGAAAACACTTCTTGATGTGTTAGAAGCTTTATGCATGTGAAATTTAGTTAGAGCCTCAATGCATTAAAACGCTTAGTTAAGGACTTCTAGGATCACTAATAGTGATTTTATGCATCCCTGCTTATGAAAAGAAGGCTTGCTCAGAAATGCTCTAAAACGCCTTTTCTCGGTCAGAAAACGCTAGTTATGCAGTTTGATGAAAAAAGCTGAGCCACATTAAAAATATTTCATATGCATGAAAGGAATGTTATTTGCAATGCAGGAAAACACTTCTTGATGTGTTAGAAGTTTTATGCATGTGAAATTTAGTTAGAGCCTGAATGCATAAAACGCTTAGTTAAGGACTTCTAGGATCACGAATAGCGTTTTTATGCATCCCTGCTTATGAAAAGAAGGCTTGCTCAGAAATGCTCTAAAACGCCTTTTCTCGGTCAGAAAACGCTAGTTATGCAGTTTGATGAAAAAAGCTGAGCCACATTAAAAATATTTCATATGCATGAAAGGAATGTTATTTGCAATGCAGGAAAATACTTCTTGATGTGTTAGAAGCTTTATGCATATGAAATTTAGTTAGAGCCTCAATGCATTAAAACGCTTAGTTAAGGACTTCTAGGATCACTAATAGTGATTTTATGCATCCCTGCTTATGAAAAGAAGGCTTGCTCAGAAATGCTCTAAAACGCCTTTTCTCGGTCAGAAAACGCTAGTTATGCAGTTTGATGAAAAAAGCTGAGCCACATTAAAAATATTTCATATGCATGAAAGGAATGTTATTTGCAATGCAGGAAAATACTTCTTGATGTGTTAGAAGTTTTATGCATGTGAAATTTAGTTAGAGCCTCAATGCATTAAAACGCTTAGTTAAGGACTTCTAGGATCACTAATAGTGATTTTATGCATCCCTGCTTATGAAAAGAAGGCTTGCTCAGAAATGCTCTAAAACGCCTTTTCTCGGTCAGAAAACGCTAGTTATGCAGTTTGATGAAAAAAGCTGAGCCACATTAAAAATATTTCATATGCATGAAAGGAATGTTATTTGCAATGCAGGAAAATACTTCTTGATGTGTTAGAAGCTTTATGCATGTGAAATTTAGTTAGAGCCTCAATGCATTAAAACGCTTAGTTAAGGACTTCTAGGATCACTAATAGTGATTTTATGCATCCCTGCTTATGAAAAGAAGGCTTGCTCAGAAATGCTCTAAAACGCCTTTTCTCGGTCAGAAAACGCTAGTTATGCAGTTTGATGAAAAAAGCTGAGCCACATTAAAAATATTTCATATGCATGAAAGGAATGTTATTTGCAATGCAGGAAAATACTTCTTGATGTGTTAGAAGCTTTATGCATATGAAATTTAGTTAGAGCCTCAATGCATTAAAACGCTTAGTTAAGGACTTCTAGGATCACTAATAGTGATTTTATGCATCCCTGCTTATGAAAAGAAGGCTTGCTCAGAAATGCTCTAAAACGCCTTTTCTCGGTCAGAAAACGCTAGTTATGCAGTTTGATGAAAAAAGCTGAGCCACATTAAAAATATTTCATATGCATGAAAGGAATGTTATTTGCAATGCAGGAAAATACTTCTTGATGTGTTAGAAGTTTTATGCATGTGAAATTTAGTTAGAGCCTCAATGCATTAAAACGCTTAGTTAAGGACTTCTAGGATCACTAATAGTGATTTTATGCATCCCTGCTTATGAAAAGAAGGCTTGCTCAGAAATGCTCTAAAACGCCTTTTCTCGGTCAGAAAACGCTAGTTATGCAGTTTGATGAAAAAAGCTGAGCCACATTAAAAATATTTCATATGCATGAAAGGAATGTTATTTGCAATGCAGGAAAACACTTCTTGATGTGTTAGAAGTTTTATGCATGTGAAATTTAGTTAGAGCCTGAATGCATTAAAACGTTTAGTTAAGGCCTTCTAGGATCACGAATAGCGTTTTTATGCATCCCTGCTTATGAAAAGAAGGCTTGCTCAGAAATGCTCTAAAACGCCTTTTCTCGGTCAGAAAACGCTAGTTATGCAGTTTGATGAAAAAAGCTGAGCCACATTAAAAATATTTCATATGCATGAAAGGAATGTTATTTGCAATGCAGGAAAACACTTCTTGATGTGTTAGAAGTTTTATGCATGTGAAATTTAGTTAGAGCCTCAATGCATTAAAACGCTTAGTTAAGGCCTTCTAGGATCACGAATAGCGATTTTATGCATCCCTGCTTATGAAAAGAAGGCTTGCTCAGAAATGCTCTAAAACGCCTTTTCTCGGTCAGAAAACGCTAGTTATGCAGTTTGATGAAAAAAGCTGAGCCACATTAAAAATATTTCATATGCATGAAAGGAATGTTATTTGCAATGCAGGAAAATACTTCTTGATGTGTTAGAAGCTTTATGCATGTGAAATTTAGTTAGAGCCTCAATGCATTAAAACGCTTAGTTAAGGACTTCTAGGATCACGAATAGCGTTTTTATGCATCCCTGCTTATGAAAAGAAGGCTTGCTCAGAAATGCTCTAAAACGCCTTTTCTCGGTCAGAAAACGCTAGTTATGCAGTTTGATGAAAAAAGCTGAGCCACATTAAAAATATTTCATATGCATGAAAGGAATGTTATTTGCAATGCAGGAAAACACTTCTTGATGTGTTAGAAGTTTTATGCATGTGAAATTTAGTTAGAGCCTCAATGCATTAAAACGCTTAGTTAAGGACTTCTAGGATCACGAATAGCGTTTTTATGCATCCCTGCTTATGAAAAGAAGGCTTGCTCAGAAATGCTCTAAAACGCCTTTTCTCGGTCAGAAAACGCTAGTTATGCAGTTTGATGAAAAAAGCTGAGCCACATTAAAAATATTTCATATGCATGAAAGGAATGTTATTTGCAATGCAGGAAAATACTTCTTGATGTGTTAGAAGCTTTATGCATATGAAATTTAGTTAGAGCCTCAATGCATTAAAACGCTTAGTTAAGGACTTCTAGGATCACTAATAGTGATTTTATGCATCCCTGCTTATGAAAAGAAGGCTTGCTCAGAAATGCTCTAAAACGCCTTTTCTCGGTCAGAAAACGCTAGTTATGCAGTTTGATGAAAAAAGCTGAGCCACATTAAAAATATTTCATATGCATGAAAGGAATGTTATTTGCAATGCAGGAAAACACTTCTTGATGTGTTAGAAGTTTTATGCATGTGAAATTTAGTTAGAGCCTGAATGCATTAAAACGCTTAGTTAAGGACTTCTAGGATCACGAATAGCGTTTTTATGCATCCCTGCTTATGAAAAGAAGGCTTGCTCAGAAATGCTCTAAAACGCCTTTTCTCGGTCAGAAAACGCTAGTTATGCAGTTTGATGAAAAAAGCTGAGCCACATTAAAAATATTTCATATGCATGAAAGGAATGTTATTTGCAATGCAGGAAAACACTTCTTGATGTGTTAGAAGTTTTATGCATGTGAAATTTAGTTAGAGCCTGAATGCATTAAAACGCTTAGTTAAGGACTTCTAGGATCACGAATAGCGTTTTTATGCATCCCTGCTTATGAAAAGAAGGCTTGCTCAGAAATGCTCTAAAACGCCTTTTCTCGGTCAGAAAACGCTAGTTATGCAGTTTGATGAAAAAAGCTGAGCCACATTAAAAATATTTCATATGCATGAAAGGAATGTTATTTGCAATGCAGGAAAATACTTCTTGATGTGTTAGAAGCTTTATGCATATGAAATTTAGTTAGAGCCTCAATGCATTAAAACGCTTAGTTAAGGACTTCTAGGATCACTAATAGTGATTTTATGCATCCCTGCTTATGAAAAGAAGGCTTGCTCAGAAATGCTCTAAAACGCCTTTTCTCGGTCAGAAAACGCTAGTTATGCAGTTTGATGAAAAAAGCTGAGCCACATTAAAAATATTTCATATGCATGAAAGGAATGTTATTTGCAATGCAGGAAAACACTTCTTGATGTGTTAGAAGCTTTATGCATGTGAAATTTAGTTAGAGCCTCAATGCATTAAAACGCTTAGTTAAGGACTTCTAGGATCACTAATAGTGATTTTATGCATCCCTGCTTATGAAAAGAAGGCTTGCTCAGAAATGCTCTAAAACGCCTTTTCTCGGTCAGAAAACGCTAGTTATGCAGTTTGATGAAAAAAGCTGAGCCACATTAAAAATATTTCATATGCATGAAAGGAATGTTATTTGCAATGCAGGAAAACACTTCTTGATGTGTTAGAAGTTTTATGCATGTGAAATTTAGTTAGAGCCTGAATGCATAAAACGTTTAGTTAAGGCCTTCTAGGATCACGAATAGCGTTTTTATGCATCCCTGCTTATGAAAAGAAGGCTTGCTCAGAAATGCTCTAAAACGCCTTTTCTCGGTCAGAAAACGCTAGTTATGCAGTTTGATGAAAAAAGCTGAGCCACATTAAAAATATTTCATATGCATGAAAGGAATGTTATTTGCAATGCAGGAACATACTTCTTGATGTGTTAGAAGCTTTATGCATATGAAATTTAGTTAGAGCCTCAATGCATTAAAACGCTTAGTTAAGGACTTCTAGGATCACTAATAGTGATTTTATGCATCCCTGCTTATGAAAAGAAGGCTTGCTCAGAAATGCTCTAAAACGCCTTTTCTCGGTCAGAAAACGCTAGTTATGCAGTTTGATGAAAAAAGCTGAGCCACATTAAAAATATTTCATATGCATGAAAGGAATGTTATTTGCAATGCAGGAAAATACTTCTTGATGTGTTAGAAGCTTTATGCATATGAAATTTAGTTAGAGCCTCAATGCATTAAAACGCTTAGTTAAGGACTTCTAGGATCACTAATAGTGATTTTATGCATCCCTGCTTATGAAAAGAAGGCTTGCTCAGAAATGCTCTAAAACGCCTTTTCTCGGTCAGAAAACGCTAGTTATGCAGTTTGATGAAAAAAGCTGAGCCACATTAAAAATATTTCATATGCATGAAAGGAATGTTATTTGCAATGCAGGAAAATACTTCTTGATGTGTTAGAAGTTTTATGCATGTGAAATTTAGTTTGAGCCTGAATGCATAAAACGTTTAGTTAAGGCCTTCTAGGATCACGAATAGCGTTTTTATGCATCCCTGCTTATGAAAAGAAGGCTTGCTCAGAAATGCTCTAAAACGCCTTTTCTCGGTCAGAAAACGCTAGTTATGCAGTTTGATGAAAAAAGCTGAGCCACATTAAAAATATTTCATATGCATGAAAGGAATGTTATTTGCAATGCAGGAAAATACTTCTTGATGTGTTAGAAGTTTTATGCATGTGAAATTTAGTTAGAGCCTCAATGCATTAAAACGCTTAGTTAAGGACTTCTAGGATCACTAATAGCGTTTTTATGCATCCCTGCTTATGAAAAGAAGGCTTGCTCAGAAATGCTCTAAAACGCCTTTTCTCGGTCAGAAAACGCTAGTTATGCAGTTTGATGAAAAAAGCTGAGCCACATTAAAAATATTTCATATGCATGAAAGGAATGTTATTTGCAATGCAGGAAAATACTTCTTGATGTGTTAGAAGCTTTATGCATATGAAATTTAGTTAGAGCCTCAATGCATTAAAACGCTTAGTTAAGGACTTCTAGGATCACTAATAGTGATTTTATGCATCCCTGCTTATGAAAAGAAGGCTTGCTCAGAAATGCTCTAAAACGCCTTTTCTCGGTCAGAAAACGCTAGTTATGCAGTTTGATGAAAAAAGCTGAGCCACATTAAAAATATTTCATATGCATGAAAGGAATGTTATTTGCAATGCAGGAAAATACTTCTTGATGTGTTAGAAGTTTTATGCATGTGAAATTTAGTTTAGAGCCTGAATGCATTAAAACGCTTAGTTAAGGCCTTCTAGGATCACGAATAGCGTTTTTATGCATCCCTGCTTATGAAAAGAAGGCTTGCTCAGAAATGCTCTAAAACGCCTTTTCTCGGTCAGAAAACGCTAGTTATGCAGTTTGATGAAAAAAGCTGAGCCACATTAAAAATATTTCATATGCATGAAAGGAATGTTATTTGCAATGCAGGAAAACACTTCTTGATGTGTTAGAAGTTTTATGCATGTGAAATTTAGTTAGAGCCTGAATGCATTAAAACGCTTAGTTAAGGACTTCTAGGATCACGAATAGCGTTTTTATGCATCCCTGCTTATGAAAAGAAGGCTTGCTCAGAAATGCTCTAAAACGCCTTTTCTCGGTCAGAAAACGCTAGTTATGCAGTTTGATGAAAAAAGCTGAGCCACATTAAAAATATTTCATATGCATGAAAGGAATGTTATTTGCAATGCAGGAAAATACTTCTTGATGTGTTAGAAGCTTTATGCATATGAAATTTAGTTAGAGCCTCAATGCATTAAAACGCTTAGTTAAGGACTTCTAGGATCACTAATAGTGATTTTATGCATCCCTGCTTATGAAAAGAAGGCTTGCTCAGAAATGCTCTAAAACGCCTTTTCTCGGTCAGAAAACGCTAGTTATGCAGTTTGATGAAAAAAGCTGAGCCACATTAAAAATATTTCATATGCATGAAAGGAATGTTATTTGCAATGCAGGAAAACACTTCTTGATGTGTTAGAAGTTTTATGCATGTGAAATTTAGTTAGAGCCTGAATGCATAAAACGTTTAGTTAAGGCCTTCTAGGATCACGAATAGCGTTTTTATGCATCCCTGCTTATGAAAAGAAGGCTTGCTCAGAAATGCTCTAAAACGCCTTTTCTCGGTCAGAAAACGCTAGTTATGCAGTTTGATGAAAAAAGCTGAGCCACATTAAAAATATTTCATATGCATGAAAGGAATGTTATTTGCAATGCAGGAAAACACTTCTTGATGTGTTAGAAGTTTTATGCATGTGAAATTTAGTTAGAGCCTGAATGCATAAAACGTTTAGTTAAGGCCTTCTAGGATCACGAATAGCGTTTTTATGCATCCCTGCTTATGAAAAGAAGGCTTGCTCAGAAATGCTCTAAAACGCCTTTTCTCGGTCAGAAAACGCTAGTTATGCAGTTTGATGAAAAAAGCTGAGCCACATTAAAAATATTTCATATGCATGAAAGGAATGTTATTTGCAATGCAGGAAAATACTTCTTGATGTGTTAGAAGTTTTATGCATGTGAAATTTAGTTAGAGCCTCAATGCATTAAAACGCTTAGTTAAGGACTTCTAGGATCACGAATAGCGTTTTTATGCATCCCTGCTTATGAAAAGAAGGCTTGCTCAGAAATGCTCTAAAACGCCTTTTCTCGGTCAGAAAACGCTAGTTATGCAGTTTGATGAAAAAAGCTGAGCCACATTAAAAATATTTCATATGCATGAAAGGAATGTTATTTGCAATGCAGGAAAACACTTCTTGATGTGTTAGAAGCTTTATGCATGTGAAATTTAGTTAGAGCCTCAATGCATTAAAACGCTTAGTTAAGGACTTCTAGGATCACTAATAGTGATTTTATGCATCCCTGCTTATGAAAAGAAGGCTTGCTCAGAAATGCTCTAAAACGCCTTTTCTCGGTCAGAAAACGCTAGTTATGCAGTTTGATGAAAAAAGCTGAGCCACATTAAAAATATTTCATATGCATGAAAGGAATGTTATTTGCAATGCAGGAAAATACTTCTTGATGTGTTAGAAGTTTTATGCATGTGAAATTTAGTTAGAGCCTGAATGCATTAAAACGCTTAGTTAAGGACTTCTAGGATCACGAATAGCGTTTTTATGCATCCCTGCTTATGAAAAGAAGGCTTGCTCAGAAATGCTCTAAAACGCCTTTTCTCGGTCAGAAAACGCTAGTTATGCAGTTTGATGAAAAAAGCTGAGCCACATTAAAAATATTTCATATGCATGAAAGGAATGTTATTTGCAATGCAGGAAAATACTTCTTGATGTGTTAGAAGCTTTATGCATATGAAATTTAGTTAGAGCCTCAATGCATTAAAACGCTTAGTTAAGGACTTCTAGGATCACTAATAGTGATTTTATGCATCCCTGCTTATGAAAAGAAGGCTTGCTCAGAAATGCTCTAAAACGCCTTTTCTCGGTCAGAAAACGCTAGTTATGCAGTTTGATGAAAAAAGCTGAGCCACATTAAAAATATTTCATATGCATGAAAGGAATGTTATTTGCAATGCAGGAAAACACTTCTTGATGTGTTAGAAGTTTTATGCATGTGAAATTTAGTTAGAGCCTGAATGCATAAAACGTTTAGTTAAGGCCTTCTAGGATCACGAATAGCGTTTTTATGCATCCCTGCTTATGAAAAGAAGGCTTGCTCAGAAATGCTCTAAAACGCCTTTTCTCGGTCAGAAAACGCTAGTTATGCAGTTTGATGAAAAAAGCTGAGCCACATTAAAAATATTTCATATGCATGAAAGGAATGTTATTTGCAATGCAGGAAAATACTTCTTGATGTGTTAGAAGCTTTATGCATGTGAAATTTAGTTAGAGCCTGAATGCATTAAAACGCTTAGTTAAGGACTTCTAGGATCACGAATAGCGTTTTTATGCATCCCTGCTTATGAAAAGAAGGCTTGCTCAGAAATGCTCTAAAACGCCTTTTCTCGGTCAGAAAACGCTAGTTATGCAGTTTGATGAAAAAAGCTGAGCCACATTAAAAATATTTCATATGCATGAAAGGAATGTTATTTGCAATGCAGGAAAACACTTCTTGATGTGTTAGAAGTTTTATGCATATGAAATTTAGTTAGAGCCTCAATGCATTAAAACGCTTAGTTAAGGACTTCTAGGATCACGAATAGCGATTTTTATGCATCCCTGCTTATGAAAAGAAGGCTTGCTCAGAAATGCTCTAAAACGCCTTTTCTCGGTCAGAAAACGCTAGTTATGCAGTTTGATGAAAAAAGCTGAGCCACATTAAAAATATTTCATATGCATGAAAGGAATGTTATTTGCAATGCAGGAAAATACTTCTTGATGTGTTAGAAGCTTTATGCATATGAAATTTAGTTAGAGCCTCAATGCATTAAAACGCTTAGTTAAGGACTTCTAGGATCACGAATAGCGTTTTTATGCATCCCTGCTTATGAAAAGAAGGCTTGCTCAGAAATGCTCTAAAACGCCTTTTCTCGGTCAGAAAACGCTAGTTATGCAGTTTGATGAAAAAAGCTGAGCCACATTAAAAATATTTCATATGCATGAAAGGAATGTTATTTGCAATGCAGGAAAATACTTCTTGATGTGTTAGAAGCTTTATGCATGTGAAATTTAGTTAGAGCCTCAATGCATTAAAACGCTTAGTTAAGGACTTCTAGGATCACTAATAGTGATTTTATGCATCCCTGCTTATGAAAAGAAGGCTTGCTCAGAAATGCTCTAAAACGCCTTTTCTCGGTCAGAAAACGCTAGTTATGCAGTTTGATGAAAAAAGCTGAGCCACATTAAAAATATTTCATATGCATGAAAGGAATGTTATTTGCAATGCAGGAAAATACTTCTTGATGTGTTAGAAGTTTTATGCATGTGAAATTTAGTTAGAGCCTGAATGCATTAAAACGCTTAGTTAAGGCCTTCTAGGATCACGAATAGCGTTTTTATGCATCCCTGCTTATGAAAAGAAGGCTTGCTCAGAAATGCTCTAAAACGCCTTTTCTCGGTCAGAAAACGCTAGTTATGCAGTTTGATGAAAAAAGCTGAGCCACATTAAAAATATTTCATATGCATGAAAGGAATGTTATTTGCAATGCAGGAAAATACTTCTTGATGTGTTAGAAGCTTTATGCATATGAAATTTAGTTAGAGCCTCAATGCATTAAAACGCTTAGTTAAGGACTTCTAGGATCACTAATAGTGATTTTATGCATCCCTGCTTATGAAAAGAAGGCTTGCTCAGAAATGCTCTAAAACGCCTTTTCTCGGTCAGAAAACGCTAGTTATGCAGTTTGATGAAAAAAGCTGAGCCACATTAAAAATATTTCATATGCATGAAAGGAATGTTATTTGCAATGCAGGAAAACACTTCTTGATGTGTTAGAAGTTTTATGCATGTGAAATTTAGTTAGAGCCTGAATGCATTAAAACGCTTAGTTAAGGACTTCTAGGATCACTAATAGCGTTTTTATGCATCCCTGCTTATGAAAAGAAGGCTTGCTCAGAAATGCTCTAAAACGCCTTTTCTCGGTCAGAAAACGCTAGTTATGCAGTTTGATGAAAAAAGCTGAGCCACATTAAAAATATTTCATATGCATGAAAGGAATGTTATTTGCAATGCAGGAAAACACTTCTTGATGTGTTAGAAGTTTTATGCATGTGAAATTTAGTTAGAGCCTGAATGCATAAAACGTTTAGTTAAGGCCTTCTAGGATCACGAATAGCGTTTTTATGCATCCCTGCTTATGAAAAGAAGGCTTGCTCAGAAATGCTCTAAAACGCCTTTTCTCGGTCAGAAAACGCTAGTTATGCAGTTTGATGAAAAAAGCTGAGCCACATTAAAAATATTTCATATGCATGAAAGGAATGTTATTTGCAATGCAGGAAAACACTTCTTGATGTGTTAGAAGTTTTATGCATATGAAATTTAGTTAGAGCCTCAATGCATTAAAACGCTTAGTTAAGGACTTCTAGGATCACGAATAGTGTTTTTATGCATCCCTGCTTATGAAAAGAAGGCTTGCTCAGAAATGCTCTAAAACGCCTTTTCTCGGTCAGAAAACGCTAGTTATGCAGTTTGATGAAAAAAGCTGAGCCACATTAAAAATATTTCATATGCATGAAAGGAATGTTATTTGCAATGCAGGAAAACACTTCTTGATGTGTTAGAAGTTTTATGCATGTGAAATTTAGTTAGAGCCTGAATGCATAAAACGCTTAGTTAAGGACTTCTAGGATCACGAATAGCGTTTTTATGCATCCCTGCTTATGAAAAGAAGGCTTGCTCAGAAATGCTCTAAAACGCCTTTTCTCGGTCAGAAAACGCTAGTTATGCAGTTTGATGAAAAAAGCTGAGCCACATTAAAAATATTTCATATGCATGAAAGGAATGTTATTTGCAATGCAGGAAAACACTTCTTGATGTGTTAGAAGTTTTATGCATGTGAAATTTAGTTAGAGCCTGAATGCATTAAAACGCTTAGTTAAGGACTTCTAGGATCACGAATAGCGTTTTTATGCATCCCTGCTTATGAAAAGAAGGCTTGCTCAGAAATGCTCTAAAACGCCTTTTCTCGGTCAGAAAACGCTAGTTATGCAGTTTGATGAAAAAAGCTGAGCCACATTAAAAATATTTCATATGCATGAAAGGAATGTTATTTGCAATGCAGGAAAACACTTCTTGATGTGTTAGAAGTTTTATGCATGTGAAATTTAGTTAGAGCCTGAATGCATTAAAACGCTTAGTTAAGGACTTCTAGGATCACGAATAGCGTTTTTATGCATCCCTGCTTATGAAAAGAAGGCTTGCTCAGAAATGCTCTAAAACGCCTTTTCTCGGTCAGAAAACGCTAGTTATGCAGTTTGATGAAAAAAGCTGAGCCACATTAAAAATATTTCATATGCATGAAAGGAATGTTATTTGCAATGCAGGAAAATACTTCTTGATGTGTTAGAAGTTTTATGCATATGAAATTTAGTTAGAGCCTCAATGCATTAAAACGCTTAGTTAAGGACTTCTAGGATCACTAATAGTGATTTTATGCATCCCTGCTTATGAAAAGAAGGCTTGCTCAGAAATGCTCTAAAACGCCTTTTCTCGGTCAGAAAACGCTAGTTATGCAGTTTGATGAAAAAAGCTGAGCCACATTAAAAATATTTCATATGCATGAAAGGAATGTTATTTGCAATGCAGGAAAATACTTCTTGATGTGTTAGAAGTTTTATGCATATGAAATTTAGTTAGAGCCTCAATGCATTAAAACGCTTAGTTAAGGACTTCTAGGATCACTAATAGTGATTTTATGCATCCCTGCTTATGAAAAGAAGGCTTGCTCAGAAATGCTCTAAAACGCCTTTTCTCGGTCAGAAAACGCTAGTTATGCAGTTTGATGAAAAAAGCTGAGCCACATTAAAAATATTTCATATGCATGAAAGGAATGTTATTTGCAATGCAGGAAAATACTTCTTGATGTGTTAGAAGTTTTATGCATGTGAAATTTAGTTAGAGCCTGAATGCATTAAAACGCTTAGTTAAGGCCTTCTAGGATCACGAATAGCGTTTTTATGCATCCCTGCTTATGAAAAGAAGGCTTGCTCAGAAATGCTCTAAAACGCCTTTTCTCGGTCAGAAAACGCTAGTTATGCAGTTTGATGAAAAAAGCTGAGCCACATTAAAAATATTTCATATGCATGAAAGGAATGTTATTTGCAATGCAGGAAAACACTTCTTGATGTGTTAGAAGTTTTATGCATGTGAAATTTAGTTAGAGCCTCAATGCATTAAAACGCTTAGTTAAGGACTTCTAGGATCACTAATAGCGTTTTTATGCATCCCTGCTTATGAAAAGAAGGCTTGCTCAGAAATGCTCTAAAACGCCTTTTCTCGGTCAGAAAACGCTAGTTATGCAGTTTGATGAAAAAAGCTGAGCCACATTAAAAATATTTCATATGCATGAAAGGAATGTTATTTGCAATGCAGGAAAATACTTCTTGATGTGTTAGAAGTTTTATGCATGTGAAATTTAGTTAGAGCCTCAATGCATTAAAACGCTTAGTTAAGGACTTCTAGGATCACGAATAGCGTTTTTATGCATCCCTGCTTATGAAAAGAAGGCTTGCTCAGAAATGCTCTAAAACGCCTTTTCTCGGTCAGAAAACGCTAGTTATGCAGTTTGATGAAAAAAGCTGAGCCACATTAAAAATATTTCATATGCATGAAAGGAATGTTATTTGCAATGCAGGAAAATACTTCTTGATGTGTTAGAAGTTTTATGCATATGAAATTTAGTTAGAGCCTCAATGCATTAAAACGCTTAGTTAAGGCCTTCTAGGATCACGAATAGCGTTTTTATGCATCCCTGCTTATGAAAAGAAGGCTTGCTCAGAAATGCTCTAAAACGCCTTTTCTCGGTCAGAAAACGCTAGTTATGCAGTTTGATGAAAAAAGCTGAGCCACATTAAAAATATTTCATATGCATGAAAGGAATGTTATTTGCAATGCAGGAAAATACTTCTTGATGTGTTAGAAGCTTTATGCATATGAAATTTAGTTAGAGCCTGAATGCATTAAAACGCTTAGTTAAGGACTTCTAGGATCACGAATAGCGTTTTTATGCATCCCTGCTTATGAAAAGAAGGCTTGCTCAGAAATGCTCTAAAACGCCTTTTCTCGGTCAGAAAACGCTAGTTATGCAGTTTGATGAAAAAAGCTGAGCCACATTAAAAATATTTCATATGCATGAAAGGAATGTTATTTGCAATGCAGGAAAACACTTCTTGATGTGTTAGAAGTTTTATGCATATGAAATTTAGTTAGAGCCTCAATGCATTAAAACGCTTAGTTAAGGCCTTCTAGGATCACTAATAGCGTTTTTATGCATCCCTGCTTATGAAAAGAAGGCTTGCTCAGAAATGCTCTAAAACGCCTTTTCTCGGTCAGAAAACGCTAGTTATGCAGTTTGATGAAAAAAGCTGAGCCACATTAAAAATATTTCATATGCATGAAAGGAATGTTATTTGCAATGCAGGAAAATACTTCTTGATGTGTTAGAAGTTTTATGCATGTGAAATTTAGTTAGAGCCTGAATGCATTAAAACGCTTAGTTAAGGACTTCTAGGATCACGAATAGCGTTTTTATGCATCCCTGCTTATGAAAAGAAGGCTTGCTCAG
>JAMKFB010000791.1:0-36844 GCA_036247105.1 Cirrhinus mrigala
GATCTTTTACTTTTACTAAATACTTTTTAATGTCAAACACTCATCTTGTCTTACTCTGCCTGAACTCTGTGTATTGTGACTCAAGACAGCTAGGGTGTGTCAAAACTCTGATGATATTTTCCCCCTCAACTTCAAAATCATCCTACATCAATGCAGAAGCACCGACCCAGTGTTTGCAAAGTGAACATGCAAAGAAGATCAAACAACCTTAACAAAAAAAAAAAAAAAAAAAAAAAAGCTAAAACAGTGATATAGGACCATTTTGAAGTTAAGGGAGAACATGAGATGTTTTTCCACACACCCTAACTGACATGAACCAGAACTTCACGAGTTCACGCTTACATATAATTAGCCGGAATATAGTAATGCATGTTTGGTGTGCTGTCCGGGGAAGGGCTCCGAGCTTGGGAATGGCCCGAACCCAGAGAACCCCCCTTAGGTGTAGTAAGAACTCGGAGTGAGGAGATGGGGTGGTGGAGGGATGCTGATGAACCGTCAAAAGGATAGAGGTAAGTCAGCTGTATTTGAATGCATAGCGTTGATTGACTTGAGCGGACTCCTGTTGTGTTAATTAGGCTAGGTATCTGACGCGCTCCTCCCAAACCTTGTTAATAAAACATAATAAAAACAGAGTTCAGTCAGAGTAAGACAAGACGAGCGTTTGACATTAAAAAGTGTATAAATTGTATTATTTTTATCAAAAAAAACCGATCGTTTTGCTAGATGAGACCCTTCTTCCTCGGCTGGGATCCTTTACAAAAGCATTTGGGATCGTTTGAAGCCGCATTTAAACTGCATTTTGGAAGCTCAAAAACAAGACAATAATTTTCGCTTATCTAGAAAATCCTTCTTGATTTAAGAATTTTTAGATATTTTGGCTGAAAACAAGACAAAAAAATCTAAGTAAGAAGAGCATTTATTGCAGTGCAGGATCCTGGGCTGGCTGTGACAGGGAACATTGGCACTATTTGCCAGTTTTCTCCATATCTGTGCTCTGAAACAAGCAAAAATCAGGTTTATTATTGTCGTATTTAGATATGGAAACTTTCTGGAGTGTCTTCATACTGTATTACAGTTAATCATTAATGTACGAGGACTGAGTATATAACCAACAGAAGGCTTTCAGGATCTTCATTATTTAATCTCTTAAAATATTTTTAGTTCAGTACCTCAAACGTTTACACTTTTCTGTTGCCAGACTTGTTTGTTTGTCCTGTTGGAAATTTTTCTTAGAGACCAGGAGACGTTTTGGATATCTTGAAGCAGAAGTTTCTCTTTATTCAGATACTGGCTGCGTGGCGCTGCAGTCATCAAAAAGTCGTCTAATAAAATCTCAGCACAGCAGAGTATATAGGTTTGAAGGGGGAGGAGCACATAGAGGTGGACTCAATCTAAACAAAGTATGCAAATGTGGTACAGGAAATCAGCCCAGTAAAAGGTTTTTCCCAGCCTTGATCTATTTAGCATACAAGTGTCATTCAAATGCATAGGTGCTAAAGCAAAAGGCACAATTGTACCTTGAGCTTAGAATTCACACTTAACTTGGGAAAACCTGCCAGATGTTCAGCTGGACTGCCTGCTCTTAGAATGTCACAATATACATAACTTTTTTAGTTCATGTTGTTATACTGGAACATAGCATAGGATCAGCATATTTTAAACAGATTCTTAAATTTGTAATCCTTCAGTCCCCCCTTTGAGAGTTCTAATAACTCTCACATAATACAAATTTAAACCTCCATAAATCCATTCTATAGCCTATGTTTGTTAACATTAAGCCCCATCTTCCATTCATGTAACTTGAAATAGTTACAGGCACATTTATCTTATTCTGTGTCTTGTCCTAGATTTAATTAGGTGTAATAGTTCTTTTCAGAACCATTACTGTTGACACATGCGACATGGATGGTAACATGTCGTACAAGCTACATGTTGACACAGAAAACCATGTAGCATAAGAGTGGAAGTCCTGACATCCATGGCGCCTGAATAGCTGTGAAGTCTGTAGTTTTCTGTAGTCCATTTCCCACGTAGATTCACTCAGATGATTCTTTGTCCTCATGAAGCTTGTTCATGGATGTCTGAGGTGATGCTTTACTCCAGGATGCTGCTTTTGAAGACATCATGGCATGTACACATACCTGCAACACAAGAAAACAGAGAAACAGCAGACCAGCAGTATTCATGCATAGACAGTTTTAGACTTCTGTTGATCGTATAGTGATTTTAAGTCTAGTGATCGTATAGTGGTTTTGTTGACCTAGTCTTAAGTCATTTGACACCTATGGACCAGTGAGGTGGGGACAAACTGATGAGGGGAAAAACCTATGAGGAAATCTTCACCACAGGGTTGGCCCCCGAGGCCTGTTGCACTTCGGTTCTTCCCTGGGCTCCTCACTGGCCTGTGTGTCCTAGTCTGTCCCTGTAGTTGGTGTGCGAACTTAACTGTGCAGTCACTCCATCCTCTAATGAAACATCAGTCATAGCAAACATCATAACTCATAGAGGATAGGTGAGTGACTGGAGTGTGCTGTAGTATTGTTTTTGGCTGTAAGTGTGCTTAACCAGAGTCCCCCAGTGGGAGGAAGTCAACTTTCTTTTGTTCTATTTACAAAGAATCTTTTCATCTTTGTTGTAGATTACTGGGCTAATTAAGAACTCACAGCCCTAACAGTTAGCACCTCAGCAAGCTGCCCCACGAGTTTGGTGTAGTGGGGAGGGTCTGCTTCAGAGTTGCAAGCAGACTGAGTAGGAGCTGATTTACAATGTTCATTTCTTTTACATACTTTTTGTTTTTCCTACATTCTTTCATCCAGTGTCCAAGTTTACCACAGTAATGACAATTGCCCTCCCTCTTAGGACATTTATATTTCTTTGGTTCTTTGTGTTGCCCTGAAAGGATGCTGCTGCAATCTTTACTCTTGCTTTAACATCAGAGTCTCTTTCCCAAATAGCTAACATGTCTAGGTTACTTCTGAGAGTTTTGTTAGACCAAGTTAGATCTAGGAATGGCAAGGCTTTTCTGTACTCAGCTACAAGGCCATCTGACCAGATGCGGACTAGGGGTCCCTTGTCATCTAGCACACTTTCAGGATCCTCAACTATTCCACTGTAAGTTACAGCTGTCTGACAAAACCTTACAGTGTATTCATTCACAGTTTCTTCTTTCCTTTGCACACAGTTAGTGATTCTGGACCAGTCTATTCTGGGTCCCATGATATTCTTTAGAATTTTCAAAACACCTTCTCTCAAATCCGCTTTACTGGCATGTTGTAGTTCAGAAGTAACAGCAGACTCAAAACTGTTGAATTCAGATTCAGTTAGAATTTGTGACATCAGCTGTGTGACTTCTGCTAACGACATGTCGTAGAGACGCATTTTGCTAGTCAGTGCTTTTCTAAATTCAGAAAAATTTGTGCGTGCTGAGGGTAAGCTCTGGGATAGTCTCTCTATATCTTTGGGTCCTAGCGCTGTATGGACTGCTTGTAACTGGATTCTGGGGGTTGCAAATGGAACAGTTTCAACCCCTTCTACCCTACTCTGAGCCCTTTGTCTTGCTCCACATACTTCAACTGAAATTGCTGCATCTTTCTCTATCCTTCTAGTATTGCATTTTTCCTCTTGTCTACACAAAGACTGTAAGTCAGGATAGCTTTCATCTGACTGTTGGTCGTTTGAGTCACTTTTGGTTGAGCCCTTGTTATGGCCAACCTTTTTAGTGAGACAGGACACTCGAGTGTGCAGCTGTTTGTTTTGTTCTTTTAATTTAGCAATACATTGAGCTTGTTCTTGTGCTAAGGATAAGGTAAATTCTCTGTGGCAGCAGATAATGCCTTTAATGTTTTTCTTTCTGATACATGCTCCAAGTACCTTTTTGCATTCTTCAATTGACCATACTTTTTCTGGATCAATACCAAATTTCTTTGTTAAATGCAATCAGACTGACTCTGTCACTATTGAGTCCATGTGCTCTCCTAACAATGATTTGAACTCATTGTCTGTCCATAAAGGGGTAGCTAGTCCACCTTTCTCAGTTGTTGGAATCAACCTAGCATTCCTTCTCAACATTTTGTAATGTCTTTCTGACACAACAATGCACTTCTAACACCTCCCTGGCAAGCAGAGGATACATTTGTCAACACAGAACAACTGTTGTTAACCTTCTCTGGCAAAGCAGAGGAAAACCTAGTTAATGCACATTATCATGTATTCAACCTTCCCTGGCAATGCAGAGGACAACATAAACTACTAGCACTTTAGGCTAATCTTCTCTGCCTAAACAGAGGGTCACTGATATTAGCACGTAATGCTAATCCTCTCTACCTGAATAGAGGATAACTGATCTGTTAACCAAACCCTGCAGCTGTTTGTTAACACTTCTCTGGCGGCACAGAGGCTAACCATATGTACTGGTCTGTAGTGGTTCTTTGAATAGAGTAACACTCACCAAATCGTTGTTGAGCTGAAAAAGTTTCTGGAATTCAGTCTGGAACGATGTCTGGCGAGAAGCTCTATCCGGGTCACGGCACCAAAACTGTTGGAAATTTTTCTTAGAGACCAGGAGACGTTTTAGATATCTTGAAGCAGAAGTTTCTCTTTATTCAGATACTCGCTGCGTGGCACTGCAGTCGTCAAAAAGTCGTCTGACAAAATCTCAGCACAGCAGAGTACATAGGTTTCAAGGGGGAGGAGCACATAGAGGTGGACTCAATCTAAACAAAGTATGCAAATGTGGTACAGGAAATCAGCCCAGTAAAAGGTTTTTCCCAGCCTTGATCTATTTAGCATACAAGTGTCATTCAAATGCATAGGTGCTAAAGCAAAAGGCACAATTGTACCTTGAGCTTAGAATTCACACTTAACTTGGGAAAACCTGCCAGATGTTCAGCTGGACTGCCTGCTCTTAGAATGTCACAATATACATAACTTTTTTAGTTCATGTTGTTATACTGGAACCTAGCATAGGATCAGCATATTTTAAACAGATTCTTAAATTTGTAATCCTTCAGTCCTCTATTTGTCCTCGATTTAAAATTACAATCATCTTTCTTTGTTGTCATGAAGATCTCACCTCGTGACAAGCCAGCGATGAACCATCGGTTCAGATCCATCATAAACAGGTCGTGGTTGTCTGGAAATGCCCCGCATACTAGCGAGAACAAGAGCACTCCCAGTGAATATACTGTCGCTGGCTCCCCGTGGTACTTGCATTGCACCATGAACAGACATAATGTAAAGTTTTGTGAAAATAAATTTCAAGCATGAATTTAAAAACATGTATATTTGACAGTTTAAAGAGGTATAAACACTGGACATAAGATACACTAGATCAACAAATGCAAAGGGATGAAGATAAAAAAAATAATTACTAGCTTAATTAAAATAAATAAAAGAATAACAGTGGATGGGTTTCCACTGCATTATTGAAAAATTGTGGCAGTGCACATTGGTATAAATTGTACACTTGTCAACAATTCTCAGCTTTTTTTGCATGTTGTCTCATTTTCACTGCTATTCTCTCAACTGCAGATGAGCAAAGTTCTAGAGACTAAAGTTGCGGATGAGCACAAAGCAATAAGTTGTAAGACGCAATTCACCAAAGACGAACAAAGTCACAAATGGCCGAGAATAATAATAAGAATAATAAGAAAGCAGAGTTGCAGGCTATAATCTAGCTGTTTGGGTGTCTGGGCTTTCTTTGCCCTCCTTAGGCTGCTCTCATGATGAGCTCAGTAGTGCTCCCCTCACTCCATAGGGTCACATATGAGCACACACTGCTGCCTCCTGAGTTTTTGAGTCTACCTCTCATCCCAGGTGTTGAGTTCTCCACTCCCCAGGGTTCCATGAGTCAGCAACATTTTCTGCCTCCCTGATTTGTTGCTCTTGTGGTTGAGCAAGTAGTGGTCCCCTAACTCTAGAGGGTCACCTATGAGCGTACTGCTCCCAAGTCGAGCATTATGTCCCCCCCTCAGTTTGAGAGCTGGGTGCTATGTTCCTTCAGTTATGTATGAGCATAATGCTCCGGAGCCTCTCCTGTGACTATGACTGAGTTGGTGACACTCCCCTTAAATGGAGGGTCTTTTTCTATGAGATACGCCATTTCCAATCATCTAAGAATGTGCACTTCTGCTGAATTAAGTAACTGCTTCCTGAGCTTGTCACAGTCACATAGGGTTCCTAGGCCTGCCTGGGAAATGGCCCCTGTAACCCCGTAGCAACAGTGATTCTGAAATCCATGTTATGGTAAGTGCACACGCTGAGCCTCCTGTGCACTTTCTAAAATCCACATCATGGTGAGTGTGCACGCTGGGCACTTTGCACACTTTTGTAAAATCCTATATGGTAAGGGTTACACGCTGCTGGCCTTGTACCCTTTCTCTGAGTTGGTTCAGGCCCCAGTTTCACCTTGGGCCCCACTTCACTTATGTATTCTTGCAGATACGTTCCTGAGCAGGGTGTTGTTACCAAAGATCTGCCGAATCAGTTCCTTGAGCAAGCTCATCCAGAGCTGACGGTAGCCCAGTGGATGACAGGCCAGGGTCCAGTTTATTGTCCTAGACCCTTGATCGTATCCCCTTAAAGGAATCTCTTAGTTTATGATTCCAAGTCTTGAGCTCTGCCCCGGGTTCAGGCTCCCTCAAGCCCAGCCCTTAACAGGTCAGTTCTTTGGGGTATGTAGCTCAGGCCTTTGGCCGAAGGGATAGTGCAACTGACAGTCGGGGCGTCCCAAGGGCAACTCCCTTGGCTTTGTTGTTAATTTGTGCTCATCTTTGTGCTTGGCATGCACTCCCCTTAGCATGCCAGTGTGGGTATACCGTTCCCCATAGCGACCCCTACAGGACTCAGTTTGATGTTCCCTCGAAAGGGAACGTCTCATGGTTATATATGTAACCATAGTTCCCTGAAAAGGGAACGAGACACTGTTTCCTCTAGGAGACTCTATTTTCTAGAAGTTCACATAAAGTGTAAGTGTCAAATACTAGAATCTGTAGCTCTAATGTGATGTAATGAATATGAGAAGAATGAAGCTGATGAAGTGCTGGATTAAGTTACTAAAGATCAGTCAAATCTGATGTTGGTGCAGGTTATTGGGTGAAGTGTGGAGCTGATGAGTTTTGATTTCTGTTTTCTGTAGAGTTTCCAGTCTCTCTCAGCACCTCCTAAATCTACAGATGTAAATGACAATCTCTTCATTCCTCTCATCTCTTTTGATGTCCTGAGAAAATCTGTCCATCAGCTGAGAGACAAACTGGAGGATTTCTGCAAAGAGGAGCTCAAGAAGATCTCAGACAGAGGTAAAGTCCTGGAGATTCATCTGCTCTCAGAAACGAGTCCATCATCATCTCATATCATGGAGAACATCATATTAGAAATGTGTTAGGAATGGATGCAGGATCATGAGAATCACACTGTTCATGTCTGATGATTTCCACAGTCACATTCACCAACATTGTTCCCAGGACCAGGAACGGCTTCCTACTATGTAAGTCAGTAAGAAAAGAGTGTGTTCATGTTCTCCCTGTAGAAGGTGAAAGAAGAGTTTTATAATTGATGATGTAAATGATGATTTGCACAGGATATCTGCTCGTCTGTACTGAGACACTGATGATACACTGAACATGAAGAGTTCAGCTACATGAAAACATAAAACAGATTTATAATTCCTGATTCTCATCCAGACAGATTTGATCAGTGGTATCAGGTGTTGTGTAGAGAGAGTGTGTGTGGACGCTGTTACTGGGAGCTGCAGTGGAGTACTGGTCAGTATGGTAGTGTGTCAATATCAGTGTCATATAAGAGCATCAGCAGGAAGGGATGGGGTAATGAGTGTTTGTTTGGACGTAATGATCAGTCCTGGAGTTTTATCCCTCCAGTCACTCATTCAGACACAATAAAATTTCCTGAGGTAAAAGAGATTGATCTCCCTGTAAAGTCCATCATCAGTAGAATAGGAGTGTTTGTGGATCACAGTGCAGGAACTCTGTCCTTCTACAGCGTCTCTGACACAATGAGCCTCATCCACACAGTCCAGACCACATTCACTCAGCCGCTCTATCCTGGGTTTTGGGTTTATATTGGATCATCAGTGAAACTGTGTTGATGAATCAGAATAGACTGTAGAGTATATGTGTGTGTTCTGAGCGGGCCGCAGCCGGCGGCTCCAGGCTGAGGAAGCAAATGGAGTTTTGGAGAACGGAGGGGTTGGCGGTACGAGCCGCTGGTGCGGTATGCGGGGGTTCCCGGCGAGGTGTGAGCCGGCATGACGTGGCGTGTTCCAGAGGGGGCTGGACAACGAGACTTATAATCTTACCTTATTTCTTCGACTTCGAAATTAGAACCATTTAAATAAAGGATGAGATTAATCAGTTCGATCAGGGGATACTCACACACAGGAAGATCGCAACAGATAGTCTCGTTGTCCAGCCCCAGCTGAAAACACACACCTAGAGCAGCGTCGTGCCAGCTCAGCTGGTTAGCAAGCTGGAGGAATTCCTCCACATACCGTTCCAACCTCCGACCGCCTTGCCGCAAACCCCAAAGCGTTTCCTCAGCCGTCATTTTGGTAGGTCTGAGCTTTTGTCATGGTCGTGTGTGGAGGAAGACGTAGGACGACGAAAATATAACAAAAAGGGCTTTAATAAAATCCAAAAAGGGTACATCAAGACCGGAACAGCAGGGAAACACACACCAACATAACTTTAAGCTCGGAAACACAACCACTGAACGGAATACAACTTATAAAGGGGTGCTAATGATACAAAGACAAGTGCGAGTGATTAACTAATAATGACTAGACAAAGACAGGAAAAACCATATAAGGACACAAGGGGGAGAAACCAAACTAAACAGTCCACAGGGGTGTGACAGTGTGTATGTGTGAGTGTTTGTGTGTGCGGTTCTGCTTATGTTTGTCAGATTGCAGTGAGTCATTCTCCATTAAAGGGGTCATTAGATGCAAAACTCACTTTTACATGTTGTTGAACATAATTGTGTGTTGGCAGTGTGTGTACACAACCACCCTAAAATGATAAAAATCCACCCAGTGTTATTTTTTTAATCTCTTTAAGTAATATCCCCTTTTTTAAATCAAGCCATTCTCAGCACCTTGTCTGTGACGTCACATTGACCAAGGCTGCTCCCACAGTTGATTGATACGGCCATCTTACCTTAGACCCGCCCTGACTGAGCTGAGTGAGCTGTGAACTTTCCGACCACCATTGTTTGTCGACTCCGGGGAAGACAAGAATGGCTCCTAAGCGATTGAGGTGTTCTGTTGTTGGATGTAATAATGAACGTAGCAGTCATCATTTACTCCTGACATCTGAGCTGCTGAAGTGGCAGAGGATTAACGTTACTTATATTTTCGAAGAGAATGCGCCAATCCCCGATCTACATAAATGCATCTGTTCGCCCGAATCATTCATGATCCAGCTTCACCTACAGCAGAATAATAGGGCATCTTTGCAAATCGCGGCTAAAGTAAACATTACGGCTCATCACCCTACAGAAGAGAGGAGCGGGGCCAGCTTCTTAAACACTTCTGGTTTTTGTAAATCCACTGTTTGTCACGCAGGCTCTGCAGGGCGCTCGGGCAGAGCCCGCCTTGGAGGGCGCTCTGGAGGAAGCGCGGGCTCTGGAGGGCATGCTGGAGGCAGCTCGGGCTCAGGCGGGCGCGCTGGAGGCAGCTCAGGCTCCGGAGGAAGCACAGGCTCTGGAGGGTGCTATGGAGGAATGAACAGGATAAGTGGAGGCTTGGGAGAGCTGGACGGGACCAGCAGGAAGACGCATGAGGTAATATTTCATATAAATCCACATAATCCTTAATATATATTTGGCTTGCCATATTGCCAATAGTTAATCCAGAGCACGGGGGTGTGGCTGGAGTCCGAGGGTGAGCTGCGGGCGGAGTCCGAGAGCTGGCCGTGGGCTCTGGGCTGAGGATGAGGGAGGAGCTATGGAGAACCAGGGTGAGCAAGGGAGGACCGGAGGGAGTGAGCTCGTTGGAGCAGCACGTGGAGGACGCTGGCTGGTGGTGAGCTGGAGCGGCCGCGTGTTTGCAGATGGGGGGCAGATTAGAATCTGCCACATCAACAAAGAAATTGGAATGACAAAGAGCAAGGACATAGTTCATAAATTCTGCAACCGGTTTGCGGCAATCTTCAGGGGTTATGGATCTGAAAACATGTGTTGATCATGGCGTCGCTCCAACTCACCAGATGAACAACACTCAAGAATTCCTCCACGTACTTCTCCAACGGCCTCTCTGCCTGCTGGATATTCCACAGGTAATCCTCAGACCAGAGCATTGTGTTTGATGGTCGGTGATTCTGTCACGGCGTGGTTTGCGGGGAAATGAGGAGGAGGAGCGCGGAGATCCAAAACGCAGAGTTTATTTATATAATCCACAGGGAAACAGAAACGGACAGGAAACAGCAGGGAACCAACGCAAACACAACGCATCAGACATCAACTGACTGGTATGACTAACAAGAAGACAATACAATCACCGACAATCAAACGTGGACACAACCAACCTTAATTACACAGACGAACCAATCAGGGGGAGACAGGTGAACAATCAAACAGTGACATCATAATTACAAATGGAACAGGAAAGGAAAGGACGTGACGTGTGGCCAAGTACAGTGACACACACACACACACACACACACACACACACACACACACACACACACAGAGCAGTGGGCAGCGGGCAGCCATATTGCTATCGCTGTGGCGCAGTTGGGGGAACGGTGCCTTGCTCAAGGGACTCACCTCAGTCATGGTATTGAGGGTGGAGAGAGCGCTGGTTATTCACTCCCTCCACCTTCAATCCCTGCCTGACCTGGGACTCGAACCCGCAACCAAATAAGGGCATACGGGGAAAAACACACAAAAACAGTCCAAAAGGTCTGACACTGGTCAATTGCTGTGTGGCCTCTCAGTTTTCTGTGTAATTATAGACACCTGACTTGTGGCTGGTCTTTGATTGAATGATCACAAAACTGGAAGACGTTCTGAATGTATATTTAAAAGTGTATTATTTCTATTGTGTGAGTAACATGTAATCATATAAACAATAAAACAGTAACTGTAGTTATGTAGATGAATCTAATTACAAGTACTTAACCCTTGTGCATCAATAAAAAAAAGTTACACATAGGTCCATAACGAACAAAAATGCCCATGTCAAAAAAATGTAATACAAATTTGAAGCATGGGAGCACAGACTTAAGTTTGGTCTCATTTTAACGAAGACAAATGGCAGATTACTGATGAAGTAGAAAAAGTTTAAAAAGTGAAAATGCTTTTATATAAAAGAATATTTTATATTTAATATAAAATATATATTTTATGAAACATGTTGAACCTCTAAACCTGCTAGAAAATCAAAGCCATAAATCTAAACAAGTTGTGTTCCAAATTTGAGGTTCATATCTCAAAAAAATTTAGTTTGGGTGTGGTGTCAAATTTTCCCCATTAGATGCCAGCAAAACTCCACTGGTGCACACAGTGGTTGGATTTGTGATTTGCAGCAGAGTTTTCTCTCTCAAATAACAAGTAACAAGAATGCACATGCACACGCACCAATTGTTTTTTTTATGACACGCATACAAACCACACTCTGACATCCATACTAACACACCAACACAATTATAGCTGCATTATTTATCCAGTTGGCTCTATAATTTGCAGAAGCAGAAAACAGGAGTAAAGCAAGTATTTCCTTTATTGGCCAAACCTGAAAAAATGGCACCATCTAGGAAAAAAAAGTAAAAAATTTAATTTAAACGCCTTGCCAACATAATGAAGCCTCCTAACAAAAATTGCATAATTTTACAGTTAACACACATGCACAAACACAATTTTATTTATTTATTTTTTTTTTTTTTTTCCACCAAATACAGCAACTATTCTGTAATTGTTGCCAGTTGTGACGTGGGTGCTGGTGATGACATGAAGATCCAATTGCGAGAAGTTTATTAGCTAACAAATCTAAATCACAAGACGGTGTCGTAGTAGAAAAGGCAGGCAGAGTTCAAACACACAAAAGGTCAGTCCGACCAGGCAAACAAGGCAGAAACAGTAATCCAAGAGGCAGTAGTCAAAAAGGCAGGCACAAGGTCATAACAATGAGTAAACAAGATTAAAGAAAAACGCTCAATAGGGCAGTGGGAACTGGCAATACTTCGCAATGAAAAACAGGAACAGCATGGCTTAAATGGTGTACCAAACAGGAAGTAACCAACGAAGAACAGACAGTCAGTATTCAGGAGAAGGCTCCCTCTGGTGGCCGGATGGATGGCTACCAGCCCCATCCCTTACGCCAGTATGTTACTGTTAATTTGACAATAAATATTTTACAGTGGTGACATGATTCTACATGATTGGTAACATAAATGTGTAGGGTGAATACATTGTTTGTTGAAATGTGAAGTACTTGTTCATCTCTAAAAACCTTTCTTGTACTTTAAGAGTAATAATGAAATCAAAGCCTGGCTCAATATGGAGTCTCAAACCAGGGACTCTTACACCAGCAGGCCTGCCTACGAGAAACACTCATGTGAATTTATGGAGAAAGGAGTATATGAACTGATTGCAAAACATGTCATCATAGTCACTTCTTGGGATGTTAGATGCTTTGTGGGAAATATAATTCTAGTGTCCACAATGTTGTCCATAAAGTTATCTATTGTTTTAAAGCACAAATTAATGTGTGTAATTATGTATGTACATATATTAATCAAAAAAAAAAAACAACAAAAAAAACCTGAAGCAGAATGTCTAAGACATTTAAGTGTTTAAAAAGGGATGCATTGCCACAACTTAAATGTATTTGTTGTGAGTAATGCGACAATTATCACTTTTTTTTTTCAACTGCATATAGGTCTATATTTTTTAGTCCTACCTGAGAATTAATTCTAATGAGCTACATATTGCTGAAAATTTTGAATAACATTTTAATAAAACTATGAATAAAACTAGTCACATTGTAACAAAACATTTTGAATTCAAAAGTGGTCATTTGTGTGTTTGAAAACTCATCATACTTAAGTCTGAAACAGTGCTGAATTTTGACAAAAGGTGATTTTCAAATGTTATAATAGTGATTTTCTAATGTCAAAATATAAATCCAAAAGTAAAACTGTGAAAATAACTTTATTGGAAAGGGCAACTGAACCATAAAGTATTTATTTTGAACCAGGCAGCAGAAATCATCCACTTAAGCATGGCACATTTTCCATTAATTATTTACATGAATAAAATAAATAAATTAAGATAGTGTTTAACTAAAATATGAGCAATATCTGGCCATTAGGAGTTAAAGAAGGTGTTCTACAACACTTACTTTTTATTTCGGTATGGAAAATTGTCTGCGAAGGTTACTTGTTAGGGAACAGAATACTCAAGGGTGACGACACTGATCTTACATTCCTCTCAGCAAATGTACGATTGTGCCCCTAGTTGCCACCCCTCATTCTGCTCTCACAGACACACCTGTTTCACACACGTCACTCAAACACAGAACCAGGAAACAAGAATCACATGACTGAGAAAGTGAAGTGTAGTTGAGCTGTTGTGTGTTTGTGTCTCTGTATTCATGCAGTAAAATGGCAGAAGCCAAAATTTCGGTGGATGAATTCACGTGTCCAGTGTGTCTGGATCTCCTGAAGGATCCAGTGACCATCCAGTGTGGACACAGTTACTGTAAGATCTGTATTACAGGCTGCTGGGATCAGGAGGATCAGATGAGAGTCTACAGCTGCCCTCAGTGCAGACAGACCTTCAGTCCAAGACCTGCTTTAGCTAGAAACACCATGCTGACTGAAATGGTGGAAAAACTGAAGAAGACCAAACTTCCTGCTGACTGTTACGCTGGAGCTGGAGATGTGCAGTGTGACGTCTGTACTGGAAGAAAATACAAAGCCGTCAAGTCCTGTCTGATGTGTCTGAACTCTTACTGTCAGAATCACCTTGAACAACATGAGAGTTGGTTTAAAGGAAAGAGACACAATTTGACTGATGCCACTGGACGACTGCAGGAGATGATCTGCCAGAAACACGAGAAGATCCTTGAGGTTTTCTGTCGCACTGATCACAAATGTATATGTGTGCTGTGTATGGATGAACATAAAAACCACAACACTGTATCAGCTGCAGCACAGAGGACAGAGAAACAGGTATTTACCGGAAATCCAGATGATTTCAGTCATTTATAGCTTCACTTTGGGGTTTGACTTTGGTTCTGTGTAGATTAATCATCATTTTCTAATGTAACTGTGATGTTCATCTTTATGTAAATCGGTTTTCATGATGATCTAGTTAATGCTCAATGTACTGATTCAATAGTCTTATTTTCTGTGTTTAATTACACAGAACACAGAAACAGTCAATGTGAAACATTTGTGTCAGTTTCACTTTTATTATACCTACATTTGTGGTGTGAAACACACCTTTTTTTTCATGTTAATTTGTGTATAATGATTACTGATCATCCTTTCTGGAGTTTGAACCTACAGCTAGTTAGTTAGTTAGTTAGCAGGTCAGGTCAGTAACCTTTAAACCGCCTCACCCTACATTTACTGGATTCATCTGTTCACATGATGATTTAGTGCCAGTAGTTTTCTGTGTCATTCACTATCATCCGTTTGTCCTGCAGAATCAGCTGAAGGAGACGCAGAAGACGTTCCAGCAGAGAATCCAGCAGAGAGAGAAAGATCTTCAGCAGCTGAGAGAGGCTGTGGAGTCTCATAAGGTGAGTCTGGAGAAGAAGAGAAGTTTGTCTCAGTCTCAGTTCAGACTCTCTTGTCTCTTTCAGTCCCACTGAAGCCTGAATCACTGTGTGTCCTAACAGCGCTCTGCACAGACAGCAGTGGAGGACAGTGAGAGGATCTTTACTGAGCTCATCCGCTCCATTGAGAGAAGCCGCTCTGAGCTGATACGGCTGATCAGAGATCGGGAAAAGCGAGCGGTGAGTCGAGCTGAAGGACGACTGGAGCGACTGGAGCAGGAGATCAATGATCTGAGGAGGAGAGACGCTGAGCTGGAGCAGCTTTCACACACACAGGATCACATCCAGTTCCTGCAGGTAACAGAGATCTAGAAGAACACCATCATAGTGGACTTGAGACACATCCTGCTGTGACAGGAGACTCACAGAGAAACATTTCATCAGTGTCTTATTACATAATCATCAGTCAGACTCTCATCTGATCACGCCGATTAAAAATGGCTTTCAGCTCTGGAAATCTCTTAGGAATCATTTCTCTCAAAACTTCACTTACATTTCAGCTTTTTACCACATTTTTCCATTTGATGTATTACATCATGGTGAAATCAGTAAACTCAACAGTACTGATTTTCAGTAATGTTCATCAAAATTGGATCAGGTGATCCGCAAACATGTTAAAATGGATGTTTATTTACCTGTAACTCACTGATGAATTTGACCATGAAGATCCCAAACATGAAGTGAGTCTATTAGCAATCAGTCCCATCATGATTTCGCTAGACTTTTTAATGATTTTTGTGGACTAAAATTACTGAATTTGTCTGTCCCTTCTCATTTTACAACACAAATCACTGTAATTCAGCAGCATGACATTTCAACAAATATTGATTCATTAGTTTATGCTCTCATTTATCTCATTTACTTCCTCCTCGCATGTTAACATTTGTTGTGAAAAATTTACTGTCACAAATAATGCAGTTTTTGCTTAATTTTGAGTTAGAATCTGTGAAGAATTTTGAAATCCTGAAGTGACTGAGCAACGCTTCAGCGTACTGAAACCAAACCACACCTGATTGTGTCTTAAGGGTCCTTGTGAAGTTTCAGTGTTTCTAACCGCTCTTAAAGGAACACTCCACTTTTTTTGAAAATAGCCTCATTTTCCAACTCCTCCAGAGTTAAACAGTTGAGTTTTACCGTTTTCGAATCCATTCAGCCGATCTCCGGGTCTGGTGGTAGCACTTTTAGCATAGCTTAGCATAGATCATTGAATCTGATTAGAGCGTTAGCATCTCACTCAAAAATGACCAAAGAGTTTTGATATTTTTAGGGGAGTTGGACAATGAGCCTATTTTCAAAAAAAAGTGGAGTGTTCCTTTAAGTTATAAATAATGGTCAATTTAATCGTAGCCTTTGAGCTGCTTTTCCTGATCAAATCTACTCAACCCTACAATGAGACTCCATAGATGTGCTTGAGCTGTTAGATGGACATTTATGTTCTTAGCAGATGTTTTATCATACAAACTATTTCCTAGTAAGTTCACATATAGTGTAAGTGTCAAATACTAGAATCTGTAGCTCTAATGTGATGTAATGAATATGAGAAGAATGAAGCTGATGCTGTGAAAGTGCTGGATTGAGTTACTAAAGATCAGTCAAATCTGATGTTGGTGCAGGTTATTGGGTGAAGTGTGGAGCTGATGAGTTTTGATTTCTGTTTTCTGTAGAGTTTCCAGTCTCTCTCAGCACCTCCTGAATCTACAGATGTAAATGACAATCTCTTCATTCCTCTCATCTCTTTTGATGTCCTGAGAAAATCTGTCCATCAGCTGAGAGACAAACTGGAGGATTTCTGCAAAGAGGAGCTCAAGAAGATCTCAGACAGAGGTAAAGTCCTGGAGATTCATCTGCTCTCAGAAACGAGTCCATCATCATCTCATATCATGGAGAACATCATATTAGAAATGTGTTAGGAATGGATGCAGGATCATGAGAATCACACTGTTCATGTCTGTTGATTTCCACAGTCACATTCACCAACATTGTTCCCAGGACCAGGAACGACTTCCTACAATGTAAGTCAGTTTGAAAACAAGCAGAAAAACTCACTGAGTGTGTTCATGTTCTTCCTGTAGAAGGTGAAAGAAGAGTTTTATAATTGATGATGTAAATGATGATTTGCACAGGATATCTGCTCATCTGTACTGAGACACTGATGATACACTGAACATGAAGAGTTCAGCTACATGAAAACATCAAACAGATTCATAATTCCTGATTCTGATGTGTTTTATCTCCATCAGATTCCCATCAGCTCACTCTGGATCTGAACACAGTGAATAAACGCCTCCGTCTGTCTGAGAGAAACAGAGCGATTACATACACTTTCACAGATCAGTCGTATCCTGATCATCCAGACAGATTTGATCAGTGGTATCAGGTGTTGTGTAGAGAGAGTGTGTGTGGACGCTGTTACTGGGAGCTGCAGTGGAGTACTGGTCAGTATGGTAGTGTGTCAATATCAGTGTCATATAAGAGCATCAGCAGGAAGGGATCGGGTTATGAGTGTTTGTTTGGATTCAATGATCAGTCCTGGAGTTTGATCTGCACACCCTCCAGATACTCATTCAGACACAATAACATACTGACTGTTCTCCCTGTAAAGTCCGTCAGCAGTAGAATAGGAGTGTTTGTGGATCACAGTGCAGGAACTCTGTCCTTCTACAGCGTCTCTGACACAATGAGCCTCATCCACACAGTCCAGACCACATTCACTCAGCCGCTCTATCCTGGGTTTTATGTATTTAGAGAATCATCAGTGAAACTGTGTTGATGAATCAGAATAGACTGTAGAGTATATGTGTGTGTTCTGGTATATTTGGTTTATGAGCACACAAATGTGTAAAATGGCATGGGTACTACATATGAACATTTCCAATCCTCTCCTCTTCTAGTATATAATGAATACATAATCATATTTATCTTAAAACTAGTGTATCTATTTTGGTATTTAAGTTACAAGCAATGTCTGTATTTGGTATCTGAGAGGTGACTGAGGGTCTGACACATGTCAGGAATGCAGTAACAGTGTTTACTCATTCAGGCCAACTTCCAGAAAATAAATGTGTAGGGTGCAACGGGGCTGAAGGCCCACCTTCAGAAAAAAATGTGCTATTCACTGCACTAAAATGTATAATTGCAGAAAAAATATATACATTGTATTGAACATTAATGAAGCAAAGGCACATGGGGTGAAAGGCACATAGTACTGATACAAATACTATGTGCTAAAAGCAATGTTTTTTTTTTTTTTTTAGTTAATACCTGTTTCTGCTTATTTTAATTTAATTTGATAAATTTTTGTTCAATAAATATATTCTCATTAAAATATGTTAATATAAAAATATCTTAAGGTGATTGGAATTGAATCTCTCCCATGTTCAATAAGAGGGGGAGATAGATTGAAACAACTTTTACAACAAGAAACTTTCTGGATTTATACATATAATTTATACATACAGATATATATATCTGCAATCGGGCACCGCAGTCGCCGCCATTTTGTGCACGGGCTCTGTTGTCGCTGCGATTAGGTGAGCGCTCTCCGCAGCCATCGCCATTGCTTGAGCGCGTTCCTGCACGGCCGCCATTTCACGAGCAATCCAGGCGGCAAACGTGTTTGTGGGATCGTGCTCCGGCATGACCGCCAATCTGCGGGTGGGACGCGCGGTCGCCATTACCGCGTTGTGGCGTTCCCTCTCTGCGACCCCCACGGTGCACGGCGAACCCACACACATAAACGCAAAGTTCATGAAAGCCACAAGCGAAGAGCGCGGACCCTCGCGTCTCAGTCTCGCCTTTAACGGCTCGTTCACGCCACCGCAGAATATTTCAATCTTTATACAGTCCGGGAGGGTGGAATAATTTGAGATAGAGAGAAACTCACGGGTGTATTGTTCCAGTGTGCGTGGTCTCTGTTTAATCCTGCAAAGAGTTATGTCCGTGTCCATATCGGATGAATGTCCGGGGTGAAAGCTGCTGGATCCTGTGGTGACGGATTGTTCTGTAACAGGGAGTGAGGGACGAGAGGCGAGCGGATCCACACGCGAGCTTTTATTATATGGACGAGACAGATACATGGTCGTACAGGCAGGGTCAGAGAACAGTAAACAGGAATATCGGAGGCGAGACGAGAGAATAGTCCAGTAAGACGAGCAATAGTCCGAAAAGGCAGGCGGCTAGACAGTCGATAAAGAGAAAACCAGGCGGGAGAACAAGAACTAGGAACTAGGAACTAGGAACAAGAAACTAGGAAAACATTAACGATGGGAATACAACAATAACAACGATTCAACAATCCATGAAGTGCACTGGGGGGGACAGGGGTTTTTATAGAACGCCTGATTGGTCACGGGGGCTGACGCAATCAGAGCGGTGGAAGATGGGAGATGCAGTCCGAGATGCAAAGTAACAGTCAGAGTGTGTAGGTGAAGCGAGAGCGACATCTGGTGGTGAGTGGACAACAGGACACCGACCAGATTCGTGACACCAACATAATATATGATATTTACCATCTGAATCTAACCATGTCATGTCAACAAATGTAAAAGTCAGCCTTCTATTAATTATCATGGTAATTATTGTGCCTTTTAGCCCCAACAGTAGGGCCGATTTTTACCCCAAATACCATACTTTTACATATTTTTTCCTTATTTAAAAAATGTTGCTTTAATTATATTAAACAAAACTGAAAATCATAAAGAAGACCTTTGTCTTAAAATATATGCATAATTTTAGTGATTCTCATTTGCTACTTAAATCTACAACATTTTAAAAAACGTTAAATATTAGATCAAATAAGCACAGAATCAACTTTGCGCTGCTGCCCACGATCACGTCAAGGATCAGACAAATACACACGTGCACCTTGAAAAGCGGGTGATTTGGAAAGTGCTACGCCACATTATTGTGCCATCTAAGGTTTTAGATTAAAATAATATTAAAGGCTTTTTTTTACCATGTTTGTCACAACACTGGTTAGGAGGCAGACAAAGAGGCTTTAAAGATGATGCTTTGTTTATTGAATTTCAAACTGAAGATGACTAACCAACGGTGCATCTCAAACGTAAGAAGTACGTTCAACAAAGAGTAAACAGTCCTTAGGCTGCGCTTCCGGCTTTGCTACTGTTTGGATGCTCTTGCTTACTGCTCTGCACCTTGCTCCCAGTTTATATACTTTTCTCAGATTTTTTTGTAAGATTTTAACCTCAGCAGATCAGCACAGAGCTCAAACAACACATTTTTGGCACAAACACTAAATTATCAACTTTTCATAACTGGAATAGTACTACGAAAAAGGAGACTTCTGGTTATTCCCACTGCCAGCAGTTTACATTCCGGAGACGGGAAAACACAGCTGCCTACTTTTAACAGACGAGAGAGAAAATGCCTCTTCTGGAATCTACTTGCTGCACAAACTGCCATAGCCTTCTACAAAGGATTGTGGTTTTTGAAACAAAGTTACTTGCTGGACTTCCAAAACAGGCGGAACACTCAACAGACCGTCATCACGGACCCCCTCAGCATACAGCCGGTGAGTCCCGTGAATCTCAACAGTTTATAAGTGTAGAGGAACAAGCCAAAACTGATCGACACACTAATCAATGGCACGAACAGGGAGTGAGATCCAAAGGCACCCGAGACATCAGATTGTCATGAGTGTCTCGTATTGCTGCGGTAGCATCCTCTACCCCAGATATGGCTATGATAAGGCTTGCAAAAACTGGTATTTTACCACCTCCTATACAGCTTGAGAACAGATTTGAAGCACTAATGAATGTGGGAGAGGAATCCCCAAATGTGATTAAACATGGATCGGTTAGGTTAGGGTTAATGCTAACGTTGCAACAAACAGGCGCTCAAGGTAGAGCAGACAGCGGCATTCAGCTCGGAGCGCAGCCGAGCCCAGGACTCTGAAAGTGGGTGACTCCATTATCAGAAACATCAGTAGCAGGACTACAACTACATGCTGCTTTCCTCGAGCAACCATCTCTGATGTGAACAAGGAACTTCGGAACATCCTAATAAAGCACAAGGCTGCAAATCGAATCATCATCCATGTGGGGAAAAATGATATTCGGAAAAAGCAGTCAGAACTCCTGAAGAAGGATTTCAGTGAACTCATCAAAACACTTTGAAGACTTGAAGTTCAGTCATTCATCAGTGGACCACTCCCAGCAAGGGGAACTAACATGTTTTCACCGTTGCTTGGGCTGAATACATGGCTACAAAGAACCAGCAGTCTAAAAGGAGACAACTTTAATCTTTTCTGGGGCCATAGACAACTGTTTAAACTGGATGGCCTCCACCAAAACAAACTTGGTGCAAGAGTGCTAAAGGACAACATCTATTTTTCACTCCGTCATCCTTCAGTGGAGTGTGCCAGTCCACCCAACATGAATGGCACACACACACCTGGACAAAGTATGAGTGATCACAGGACTTCAAATCAGCGCTGAGTCATCATGTGGTCGACATTCCACAAGGACACTGACAACGCCACACAGCCACAACAAGCACTGCTCATGGACACCATCCCGGCTGAGCCCTGCCCACAGAGCTCATCACAGACAGACTGTGACGTACTACAACAGCTCCAAGACTCGGCGCCGAAGGACGACTTTCTGGTAAACAGCCAGGGAAGCCAGGACAACATTTCATCCACCAGAAACACCAGAGTCAGAGCTCTGCTCACCAGACACATTATCCCTCTCTCCAGCATCTCCACTTCTAAGCTTCTCACAGAAAATGGAGGAACCGGTATATGCTGGAACCAGACTCTCCCACTCTTTTGCTGCAAGCCCCCAGATATCAACTAAAAGAAACAGCGGCCAACACAACCACCAAAGCCTGTGGGCCCAGCTCGTCCTTCTCCTCCTTTGAGAGCTCTCCGGCCACTGCCACAACGCCAGGGCCCAAACCCTCCTCCATCTGCTGTAGGTGAACCAAAAACAACTGATAACAGCTCTCAGTGATATGTGTCGGGTTCCCGCTACAATAGCAGCAACATTCAGGAATTCAGTTCAATCCAAATTTATTTGTATAGCACTTTTCAGGATACATATCGGTGCAAAGCAACGGTGACTATGTCAAGTTGATGTACGTATGACCGAGATGTATGGTAAAGATCAATTAATGACGTAATCAAACAGACAAAAAAAACCCACCATAAATTAGTAGCAAAATTCGGTAGTGCTGTATGTTGTTTCAGTGTTCGCATCTGAAGTCCTCTGAGGGGTTGTCATCGTCTCTTCTTAAGTGTTCTGGATCCAGACAGGAGCTTGCGAGTTCCTAGTTACCACGGGATGTCAATCCCATGGCAGAAACAGAGAACAAATAGGAACATAATTAGCATAGCTGCTGTTCAAAGCAAGCAAAGAAAGATGTTCAACCAGAGCTAAAAGATCAATAATGAGCATTTGATCAGGTATAACTACAGGAAAAGTTTATGAGATGCATTATTTGAATGTTTGGCTAAAAAGATGAGTCTTTAATCTAGATTTAAACAGAGAGAGTGTGTCTGAACCCCGAACGTTATCCGGAAGGCTGTTCCAGAGTTTGGGAGCCAAATATGAAAAAGCTCTACCTCCTTTAGTGGACTTTGCTATCCTAGGAACTACCAACAGTCCAGAGTTTTGCAACCTTAGGGAGCGTGATGGATTGTAGCGTCGTAGAAGACTAGTTAGGTACGCAGGAGCTAAACCATTAAGTGCCTTATAGGAAAGAAGTACTGTTTTGTAGCTGATGCGGAACCTAATAGGTAGCCAGTGCAGAGACTTTAAAATTGGGGTAATATGATCATATTTTCCTAGTACGGACTCTAGCAGCTGCATTTTGGACTATCTGTAGCTTGTTAATTGAAGATGCAGGACAACCACCTAGTAGTGCATTACAGTAGTCCAGTCTAGAGCTCATGAATGCGTGAACTAGCTTTTCTGCGTCAAAAACAGGTAACATGTTTCGTAGCTTGGCAGTGTTTCTAAGATTGAAGAATGATGTTTTTGTAACATGAGAAATATGATTTTCAAAGACAAGTTGCCGTCTAATATAACACCCAGACTTTTGACTGTAGTGGAAGTAACTGTACATCTGTTTAGTCATTGATTGTAAGCCAAGAGATTCTGTGTGCTGTTTTTTGCTCCAATAAGTAAAATCTCTGTCTTATCTAAATTTAATAGGAGAAAATTATTGGTCATCCAATCTTTTAAATTTTTAACACACTCTGTTAACTGCGATAATTTAGAAGTTTCATCTGGTCTTGTTGAGATATATAGTTGAGTATCATCAGCATAACAATGGAAACCAATCCCGTGTTTTCTAATAATATTACCAAGGGGCAGCATGTATATTGAAAATAGTAGAGGACCTAGGACAGATCCTTGTGGCACTCCATACTTTACTGGTGGTAACTGAGATGACTCTATTTAAATAAAGTGGTAGCAATCGGACAGGCAGGATCTAAACCATCTTAAAGCCTGCTCTTGGATACCTGCATAATTTTGTAGTCGATCTATTAGTATGTCATGATCTATAGTGTCGAACGCAGCACTAAGATCAAGTAAAACTAGCAGTGAGATACAGCCTTGGTCTGATGCAAGTCATTAGTGATTTTAACAAGTGCAGTTTCTGCGCTGTGATGGGGCCTGAAACCTGACTGAAATTCTTCATAGATATTTTTTTGCAAGAATGAGCACAGATACAACTTACTCTAAAATTTTAGACATAAACAGAAGATTAGAAATGGGTCAATAATTTGCCAGTTCACTAGGATCTAGTTGTGGTTTCTTAATAAGAGGCTTAATAACCGCCAGTGAATGGTTTAGGGACATGACCTAAAGATAACGATGAGTTAATAATATTGAGAAGCGGTTCTTCTGCCACAGGTAACAATTCTTTCAGTAGTTTAGTGGGTACGGGATCTAATAGGCATGTTGTTGGTTTAGACACAGTGATGAGTTTATTTAACTCTTCCTGTCCTATAGCGGTAAAGTACTGCAGTTTTTCTTTGGGTGTGACGAAAGAAGTTGACATATTAGATGCAGTATAATCTACATTGGTTATTGTATTTCTGATCTTATCCATTTTATCAGTGAAGAAGTTCATAAAGTCATTACTATTAAACTGTAAAGGAATATTTAGATCGGGTGGCGTCTGGTTATTTGTTAATCTAGCCACTGTGCTAAATAAAAACCTTGGATTGTTTTGCTTACTTTCTATGAGTTTGCAGATATGTTCAGCCCTAGCAGCTTTTAAAGCCTGTGTTTTTTCATGCAATTCTAAAAACTTCCAAGTTAGTTTTTCTCCATTTGCGCTCAAGATGACAAGTTTCTTTCTTGAGACAATGGATATTAATATTGTACCATGGTGCAGTACATGTGGGCAACAGCTTTAATGTATTGGAGAAGATGGTGCCCATATTGCTAGTCATTTTGTCTAGATCCTGTGTATTGAGGGGTACACAGATCAGCTGAGATAAATCAGGCAGGTTATTTGTAAATCTATCTTTGGTGGTTGGAACAATAGTTCTGCCAAGACAATAACATGGAGCCATATAGTTAATATCAGTAATACGCAGCATGCACGATACAAGGAAATGGTCAGAAACATCATCGCTTTGAGGTACGATATCTATATCAGTAAGATCAATTCCATGCGATATAATTAAATCTAGTGTATGATTAAAACGATGAGTGGGCTCGGTGACATTGTGCTTGACTCCAAAAGAGGTCAGTAAACGCAAGTCCTAATGCATTATTTGCATTATCAACGTGAATGTTAAAATCTCTGACAAATAGCGCTTTATCAAAATTAACCAATAGTTCTGAGAGGAATTCTGCAAATTCTTTCAGGAAATCTGTATATGGCCCTGGTGGTCTATACACAATAGCTAAAACAAGAGATAGGAGAGATTTCTTTTGTATATCTGACAGAGTAACATTAAGCTAAAGTATTTCAAATTAATTAAACCTGTATCTTGTTTTCTGAGTAACATTGAGAGTATCACTATATATTGTTGCAACACCACCACCACGACCACTCTGATGGGGCTCATGCTTATAATAGTAGTTTGGTGGAGTAGACCCATTTAGACCAATGTAATCATTAGGTTTTAGCCAGGTTTCAATTAAACAGAGTATATCAAAACTATTATCTGTGATCATTTCATTCCCAATAACTGCTTTGGTTGTAAGTGATCTAATGTTTAGGAGCCCAAGCTTTAAAAATTGTTTGTTCATTTATTTAGCATTTTTCTGGTTTAATTACGATCAGATTTGTTCTAGATCCTGTATTAAATATGTTTTGACCTCACTATTCGAGGAATAGACACAGTCTTTATAGATTGGACAGCGCAAGTACTATCATTTAAGTGTTCAGAACAAAAGCCATCATAGCAATCATTTGAGAATTTACTTACTAGTCAAATGGAGCGTAGCATCCTGGAGATGTTGTCTGACAGGAGTTCAGCTCTGACTCAGCTGGGGTGCAGGTCATCGGCACGGAAAAGCCTAGGACGTTCCCAGAAAAGATTCTAATTATTAACAAAGATCAGTTTCTGTTCTTTACACCATGTCAATAAAAATTAATTTAGAGCAAGAAGTCTACTGAACCTTTCGTGCCCACATCAATATGTGGGAAGCGGTCCTGACACGATGATCCTCGTCGTGGGCGACGTGCTGCGAACCGTCTCGATCAGGCTGCTTAAGTCCCTCTTCAGAACCTCCGTGCAGGACGATCGTGCTGACACTCTTGCCATCCTTCAGGATTGCAGGTATCTGCGCAGAAACATCGAGAACGCGAGCACCAGGAAAACAGTGGGTGTGGACTTTACCTTTAGCTAAGGTAGCATGGATGTACCGGACAATGGAGTCTCCGATGATCACAGCGTTGCGTTCTGTATCGCGGAGGGGAGCGAAGCGGTTCCAGGTGGAGATATCGAAGACCAGAGGCGGCGGAGGGGATGAGGTCAAATTTCCAAACTCCCTGAAAAATGCAGTTGTTAAGCCCCTTCTGAAAAAGAGCAATCTTGATAACACCATATTGAGCAACTTTAACAGCTCAAAAACACTGCAAGAATTAGATGTTTTGTTTCCAGTCAAGACTTGGAGAAACTTGTTCATGCCTTTAATCACAAGTAGGGTGGATTACTGTAATGGTCTCCTCACTGTCCTTCTCAAGAAGACCATTAGACAGCTGCAGCTCATCCAGAATGCTGCTGCCAGGATTCTGACCAGAACCAGAAAATCTGAGCATATCACACCAGTCCTCAGGTCCCTACACTGGCTTCCAGTTATTTTTAGAATTGATTTTAAAGTACTTTTACTCATTTATAAATCACTCAATGGCCTAGGACCTAAATACATTGCAGATATGCTCACTGAATATGAACCTAACAGACCACTCAGATCATTAGGATCGAGTCAGTTAGAAATACCCAGGGTTCACACAAAACAAGGGGAATCCGCTTTTAGCCATTATGCTGCCCGCAGTTGGAATCAGCTTCCAGAAGAGATCAAACGTGCTAAAACATTAGCTACATTTAAATCTAGACTCAAGACTCATCTGTTTAGCTGTGCATTTACTGAATGAGCACTGTGCTACGTCCGAACTGATTGCACTATGTATAATCCTTTTCTATTTTTAACTGTCTTAAATTTATTTTAAAATTAATTTTTAAATAATTAAAAAAAAAAAAGTTTTTTAATTTTTTGTTTTATTGTTATGATTATTGTTTTTGAGTATTCTACTTCCTTTTTTGTGATTATTGTTTTTATGATTATTCTATTTATGTGCTATGTAAAGCACTTTGAATTACCTTTGTGTATGAAATGTGCTATATAAAAAAACTTGCCTTGCCTTGCCTGAATTTTCTTAAAGGATTCGGTCCATGACAACAAAGGAGTGATACATCGTGGGAAGCAGGAACAGGTAAGCCGAGAGCCAAGAGAAAAGCTTGTAACCTTGAGACCAGCCGACAAGAGAATGAGATGAGTAGTGAGTATTTACAGTGTGCAGGTAAGTAGATGCAGGTGTGGGCAATCAGGAGACTGTGAGTGGGTGTGTGAGGCTGGCGTGGCTGGTGAGGTAGGTGTGAGCCTGGAGGGATTCTGGGAAATGTAGTGTGTGGAGAAAACTGATCGAGTGACGGACAAGTGTCACAAATCCGCCACACTGTCTGTCACTCAATCCGGTTTCACCAACTACATTTCCCAGAATCCTTCCAGGCTCATGTCTGTCTCACCAGCCACAGTCACTTGTTCCTTATTACTGATCACGAACACCTGTGCACCCAATCACCACCAAAGTATAAAGACCTACCTGTTTGCTTCACTCACCGGCTGGTTTCATAGTTACTCACGTTACAGGTGTATGTACGCTTCTCCGTCAGTGGAATTATATAAATAAACTGTTAAAACGTTATCTCTGCCTCTGCCCCTGCCCCTGCCCCTCTGTGCCAGCGTGACAACAGGGTGATGGAGGTTGGTGGATTTGTGACACTGTTGTACACTATTGGTTTTAGTAATAATTCATCTGAATATATTTTATAGAAAAAGAGTTTGAACTTTGTTCTTATTCATTATATTCTGTGGTTTTCATGATAGCCGTATGACTCAAGTAAAGACCAACACACCACATGCATCCACTAACTCTTATGTTTGCTTAACAGTCATTTTTAAAAGGTTTATAGCACCATTATTTGTTATATTCCAGTGATGTGCTGCAGCTCAGCCTTGAAGGGAAAAGAGATTGCCTTTTATGTTTTATCGAATGATGTATTTTCAGGGGTTGTTTAGGAATAAGAATATAGGGAACAGTCTGCAGGAGAATCAACAGCTGCCCAGATGAGATCCATGACTCACCTACAACAATAGTTGCCTAATGGAACTTAATCTCCAAGACATACTGTCTTTAAGAATTGTCTATCATTTTCTATGCTGTGAATCTATACAGTACCTGTAGAAATGACATCAATATGACTGTAAGTACTAGTATCCTAAGTTAGTTCAAAACTGGCTCATCATAGAGAACTCTGTCTTCAGTAAACTCTCTGTCAACTCATTGATCTTCAAACTTCTGGTCTTCATTCTGTATTTCCCCTACAATGGTTTATTAGGTTTACACTTCCCGTGTCCCTGTAAGCCAAATTACATAAAATCATACTAAACAGTTTTTTTTGAGGAACTAAATTTGCCTGTAGTTTAGTGTGAGGTGTAGGTGTAGTTGTAGAGTTAGGGTTAGGTTTCAAAATACAGTTTGTAGAGTAGAAAAACCATTACGCCTATGGAATGAACCCATAAAACATGAAAACCCAACATGTGTGTGAGTGAGTGAGTGAGTGTTTGTGTGCAGTTCTGCTCTTGTTCGTCAGATTGCAGTGAGTCATTCTCCATTAAATCCTTGCTAATTACAATCACTGTCTGTTTGTCATATTTACTTATTTAATATCAACATGCATTGACAGATTTTAGGATTGATATACATGTACATGACATATATGTCCAAAATATATTTTACATACATAAACATACATATTTGTATGGGTTTTTTTACTTCATACGACAATATGTTGCATATATGGAAATTGTATACATGTGCATATTTATATTTGGGATGATACAGTTGAGAACTATAAGCAGTGTTGCTGATGTTGATGATCTCCAAACATCAGTCTGATCCTCGCTCTCGCAGATACTGTATATATCAGTATGTCAGTGAACAGAGCTGTTCTTATATCATGTGTTTTATCAGCACTAGATTATTAATCAGCTGTACAATAACTCATGAGAGTACATGGTCTAACAGATTATTAATATTACTGACATCATCTGAAGATTGCATTATTATTTGCATATGACAAACTACTGCATCTTCAGTAAATAAAAGTTTTGTGTCTTCATCTGAAATAAGAACTTTGTTCTTGTAATGAGGACTCGTGAGAAGCGTGTAAGATCCAATCGCGAGCTTTATTAACAGATCGTAGTCAAGACAGGCAGGGTCGATAACCAAACAAACAGGAATATCCAGGGCAAGGCAAGAGCGTAAATCCAGGAAACAGGCAGAGTCCAAAACCAGGGAGAGCAGTCCGAAAAGTAACAAATAAACAAGGAAATGAAACCAGACAGAACTATGGCAAAACAAAGACAAAACTATGATCAAGAAACAAAACCGTGAAAAGACAAAAACAGGGCAAAGGAAACAGGGAAAAACGCTTGGTAGAGTCCGCATGAGCAAAACAATACTTCGCAAGGGCCTCTTTGAAAATGGCCTCCTTTTAAGGCCACCAAACAGGAAGTTACCAGAGAAGCAGCAGAGGGAGCAGCAACAGTCAGTCAGTGGGTGAGGGCTCCCTCTGCTGGCGTGGCGTTACAGAACCCCCCCCCCCCAGGAGCGACTCCTGGCGCTCAAAACTACAACAGTCCAAGAGGGTGGGGGAACAGAGGCAAAACAGGGGGTGGGACGGAGGGCCAGGTCCATGTAGAGGAGGTGGGCCTGGATCGTGGAGCAGGGACAGACAGTGAAGCACTGGAGGACCTGGACCATGGAGCAGTGGCAGACAGTGAAGCCCTGGAGGACCTGGGCCATGGAGCTGTGGCAGACAGTGGAACCTTGGAGGACCTGGACCGTGGAGCTGTGGCAGACAGTGGAACACTGGAGGGCCTAGGCCGTGGTGCAGTAGCAGAAAGTGGAAACTTGGAGGACCTGGGCCGTGGAGCAATAGCAGACAGTGGAACCTTGGAGGACCTGGGCCATGGAGCAGTAGCAGACCGTGAAATACTGGAGGGCCTGGGCCGTGGAACTGTGGCAGATAATGTAACCTTGGAGGACCTGGGCCGTGGAGCAATGGCAGACAGTGGGACCTCGGAGGACCTGGGCCGTGGAGCAATGGCAGAGTAGGAAGCCATGGTGGGGCAGGCAGAGCAGGGACCCATGGCGAAGCAGGCAGAGCAGGCAGAACAGGAAGCCATGGCGAGGCAGGCAGAGCAGGTAGAGCAGACAGGAGCAGAGATATCCACAGTGGAACCAGTGACATCCATAGCAGAGCGGTGTGTTCACAGATGATTTCCTTGGCTGTGGCATGACAGGCAGAGAGTTCATAATAGGCCTTCCTGACCGTGACGTGGCGGGCAGAGTTTTCAGGATAGGCCTTCTTGACCATGACATGACAGGGAGAGAGTTCATAGGAGGATGCCGCCCCCATGGGAGGATCTACAGCATATGCTGACACCTCTGGGGGCATGGGCGCAGATTCTTGGGCAGACATGGCAGTGAGCTCATAAATAGACGCCACCTTCTTTGGAGGATCTACAGTGTACGCTGACACCTCTGGAGGTATAGGCGCAAACTTGTGGACAGAGGAGGCCTCTGGAGCAGACTTGTGGATAGACGAGGCCTCTGGAGCAGATTCGTGGACAGACAAAGCTTCTGGAGCAGATTCGTGGACAGATGAGGCCTCTAGAGCACAGTGTGCAGCCCACACACTGAAAATGGCGACAGCCATTACAGGCAGCACAGTAGATAGTGGGGTGTCTGTTGACCTTGAGGATATGGATGCTATGGACTTGTGGATTGGGAGTGTGGGCTCTGCGTGGCTTGGGAGCGCGGGCTCCGCGTGGCTTGGGAGCGCGGGCTCTGCGGTTTCAGCTGAAACGTGAGGTTCTGGTAAGACAGCCATTTCTTGACTTAATTCATGGAGGTCTGCCGTGACTTGACTTGACTCAGGGAGGTCTGCCGTAACTTGACTTGACTCAGGGAGGCCTGCCGTGATTTGACTTGACTCGTGAAGAACAGCGGTGACTTGACCTGGATCATGCAGTCCAGCTGTGACTTGACTTGGCTTGTGAAAGTCAGCTGTGACTTGACGTGGCTCAGGGAGATCAGCTGTGGCTTGAATTGGCTCATGAAGGTCAGCTGTGGCTTGACTTGGCTCATGAAGGTCAGCTGTGGCTTGACTTGGCTCATGAAGGTCAGCTGTAGCTTGACTTGGTACTGGAACAGCAGCTGTAGCCTGACTTGACTCTGGAACAGCAGCCGTGACCTGACTGGACTTGGAAACTTGACTTGACTCAGGAAACGCAGCTGCAACTTGACTTGACTCAGGGGATGCAGCTGCAACTTGACTGGACTTGGAAACTTGGCTTGACTCAGGAACAACATGGCTTGACTCAGGGACAACAGCTGTAACGTGACTTGATTCAGGAACAACAGCTGTAACGTGACTTGACTCGTGGGGAACAGCTGTGACTTGGCTTGACTCGTGGGGCACAGCTGTGACTTGGCTTGACTCGTGGAGAACAACAGCTGTGTCTTGGCTTGACTCGTAGAGAACAACAGCTGTATCCTGGCTTGGCTCGTGGAAAACAGCTGTGACTTGGCTTGATTCATGGGGAACAGCTGTGTCCTTGCTTGACTCATGGAGAACAGCAGCTTTGGCTTGACTTAACTCTGTTGCTTGACTTAACTCTGTTGCTTGACTGGACTTGGAGGCTTGACCTGACCCTGGAACTTGACTTGACCCTGGAACTCGATTGGACTTGGAAGCTACAGCTGTAACTTGGTTTGACTCTGGAGCGGCAGCTGTAGCTTGACTTGACACAGGAACGACGACCGTAGCTTGACTTGGAAACTTGACTTGAATCGGGAAATGCAGCTGTAAATTGACTTGACTCAGGAAACACAGCTGCAACTTGACTAGAATCAGGGGTAGCTGCCGTGACGTGAGGGAGAGCCATTTTAGCTGCCCATACCGCCATTAGGGGTGAGTCCAGCACGTGGGCCATCATGAAGCGTGGCTTGAAGACAGCGACCATCTTGTAGAGTGGCTCTGGGATGGCGGCCATCTTGTGAACTGGCTTGGGGGTGGCGGCCATTTTGTGGACTGGCTCAGGGACGGCAGCCATCTTATGCACTGGTTCTGGGATGGCGGCCATCTTGTGGACTGGCTTGGAGATAGCAGCCATCTTGTGAGCTGATTGTAGAAGGGTAGCCATGACAGGTGCAGACTCTGGACGGGTGGCCATGACAGGTGCAGACTCTGGACGGGCGGGGTTGACGTGAGCAGGCCCTGGAGCGGCAGGCTTGGCGTGAGCAGGCCCTGGAGCGGCAGGCTTGGCGTGAGCAGGCCCTGGAGCGGCAGGCCTTGGAGCGGCAGGTATGGCGTGAGCAGGCTTTGGCTTGGTGGACGTGACTTGAGCAGGCTTTGGCTTGGTGGACGTGATGTGAGCAGGCTGTGACTTGGCAGACATGATGTGAGAAGGCTCTGACATGATAGTGACAATACCGGACATAACGGTTGGAGTGTGAAAATGTTCTGGTGTAACGGGTGCTGAAGGTTTGCAGTGCTCCTTATCTGCAATCCCCACAGTAAATGATGATCCGGCCAGCAGCAAAGCATAGTCAATGTACTGCTCCAAAGACCAGTGGATTTTACCCCCAGGAAGGCCCGAACGAATGGGGTCATTCAGTCCCATTCTAAAAATGTCTTTGAGCGCCACATCATTAAACGGCACCAAATGACACAGTTCGCAAAATTCCACAACAAAGTCCTCAATACACCGGTTACCTTGTCGGAGACAAAAGAGGCGTGATGCTGGGTCCATGGTGATCTGTGTTGAAAGCCGCTGGATCTTTGGGTGGCGAAGTATTCTGTAATGAGGACTCGTGAGAAGCGTGTAAGATCCAATCGCGAGCTTTATTAACAGATCGTAGTCAAGACAGGCAGGGTCGATAACCAAACAAACAGGAATATCCAGGGCAAGGCAAGAGCGTAAATCCAGGAAACAGGCAGAGTCCAAAACCAGGGAGAGCAGTCCGAAAAGTAACAAATAAACAAGGAAATGAAACCAGACAGAACTATGGCAAAACAAAGACAAAACTATGATCAAGAAACAAAACCGTGAAAAGACAAAAACAGGGCAAAGGAAACAGGGAAAAACGCTTGGTAGAGTCCGCATGAGCAAAACAATACTTCGCAAGGGCCTCTTTGAAAATGGCCTCCTTTTAAGGCCACCAAACAGGAAGTTACCAGAGAAGCAGCAGAGGGAGCAGCAACAGTCAGTCAGTGGGTGAGGGCTCCCTCTGCTGGCGTGGCGTTACAGTTCTTTGTTTAAAGATGTCGATCAATGCAAGCAAGTGTTATTTAATCTTTTGAATATCTAGGTATAGTGCTGTAAGGTGCTCCACACATAATATTTATCCTTATTTACCTCCAAAATACTCTACAGCCTTTGTTGAAGAGTTGACTGAACTGTTATCAATGATTTGACTCTTTTGCTATTTATTGTATTTATTGCTATTGTGTGAGTAATATGTAATCATGTAATCAATAAAAAAAAGTAACTAGTCAGATACAGGTACTTAATTTTTGGAATCTGATGATGTAACCCAGACTACATGTAATCAGTTACTGTTAAAATCACATTAGTATGTTCAAAAAGTAAAGAAATGATTGTATTACTTCACTGGCCAACAGAGCAAATCAACCCTGTGAGGTCACACGCAGTGGTACTGAAAGATGGCGGTGCCCTTGCCACAAAAGCTATAACAAAACATACTTTTTCTTTGAAATGGTTACATTAATTGTGTTTGTGTTACGGAGTGAGGGAGACGGAAGCGCATACCTTTTATTGAACAAACAAAGACGTGGTCATACACAGGCTTAGGATGAACATTGGCAACAGGTGTTTAGGGGAAAGACACAAGAGCAATCTGTAAAACTGGCGAGGGTCGATCAGCGGCGAACGTAATCCAAGGGACGAGGAAAATGGATAATCCAGAAGGGAAGGCTAGAGTTCATTCGAGGGGAGGACAGAGTCCAAAACAACAAGGCAAAGGGTTAAATTCACGACAGGCGAGAAGTCCAGAGCAGGCGGAAGGCAGACAAGACGATATAACAAGGCGAGGATTCAAGACTCGAATGACTAGATACAGGAACAAGGCTAAACTAGACTTACAAACTAACAAAGTGGCTCCGTACAGTTGCTAACACTAGAACGAGTGCTAAACGCAAAACATTACTCAGCAAATAGGAAGAGGAAGACCAAGGCTCATATAGTGCGCTTGATTGGTTACAGCTGGGTCTACCAGTATGGATGCTGAAAGCCAGAGACTTTTACGCCAGCAGACCTGCTTACGAGAAACACTCATGTAAGTATATGGACAAAGCTACTGTGGCTGAGAGAGCTCAACGCACTGCAACTAAAGAAAACACATGCAAACAGAAAAGGCACCAGCAAATTTAAAAAAAACATCTTCATCAGTTTGACAGCACATGCACTGCAAACACTCGCAATACAACCAAATACAGAAACATGTTGCAAGCACAGACCTCAATGGCGGGAAACCCAACAATGCTTAGGAAAATTAACCATGGTTTTATTACAGGAAAAGTGAAGTAAATGTGTTGTTGTCCCCGACTGGTCCGACTGGGACTTAAATACAACAGCAAATGAAGATAATTGACAAGACACACCTGAACATAATGACACAATCAAAGGGAGACAGAAACTAGGTCAGGGAACACATGGGAAACAAACTCAAAGTCCATGACAAATACGAGGAACATTTTGGTCAGTTACCAGGGGGGTGTTTCATAAAACAAGTTTACCAAATCAGCCAGGCTTATTTCAGTTAGTCTCACTCATTGTCACTTGATTTGGCTCAAAATAATTCAGACTAACTGAAATAAGCCTGGCTGATTTGGTAAACTTGTTTTATGAAACACCCCCCTGTTGTGGCGATACTCGTATGTAAACAGCAGCATGAACTGCAGGGTTAATGTACTACTGAAGACATTCTTCTGCTAATGTATGCTGTCTAAACCACGGAAAAATGTGTGGAGGCCACTATATCTTACAGAGAAGGACTTAGTAAGCAGGAAAGGGTGCAATATTTTGACAAACTAAAGTTAATACAGGGCTCAACACTAAGCAGCGATTGTCACACCCCTGTGGACTATTTCGTTGGTTTTTCCCTCTTGTGTCCTTATTTGGTCTTTCCTGTTCCGTTGCTTGTTATGACGTCATTGTTTAACTACTCACACCTGTCCTTGTCTCATTAGCCTGCTTATATAAGTTTGATTCAGTTCCTCGTTCCTTGTTGGTTCTTAATGTTAGTTTTCGTTGTGTTAGCGTGTGTTTTCCCTGCTGTTTCTGCTTGTTCCTGTTCCCTGTTTGGATTATATATATTAAAGCACATTGGCTCCTTACTACACACAACCCTGACAGTGATAGTGTTTCCTTGGTTTCTGCTGTACACAAAGCTGCGCTACGCTGATTAACACGGCTTTATAATGCATTATACAGATGCTAGATGAAATGAAAACGCCATGTAAACTTTTCTTTAAACAGACAGTGCATTCATATAAACCCCTACCCCCAATTCTGTCAGGACCACTATTGTCAAATAACTTACAATTAGCACATTTTAGGTTGGGGGTATGGTTCTGTTCTGGGCAAACACTCCCTACCAATCCATGCAGCCTAGCAAGGGTATGAGCAGGGAGAGCATAAATAACCCCTTGCAATACCAACCAATAGCTTAAAGCAACAGCAGGTCTAGCAACAAACTTGATGCAGAGTCTCAAACCAGGGACTCTTACACCAGCAGGCCTGCCTACGAGAAACACTCATGTGAATTTATGGAGAAAGGAGTATATGAACTGATTCCAAAACATGTCATCATAGTCACTTCTTGGGATGTTAGATGCTTTTTGGGAAATATAATTCTAGTGTCCACAATGTTGTCCATAAAGTTATCTATTGTTTTAAAGTTAAAATTAATGTGTGTAATTATGTATGTACATATATTAATCCAAAAAAAAAAAAAAAACCTGAAGCAGAATGTCTAAGACAGTGTTTAAAAAGGGATGCATTGCCACAACTTAAGTGTATTTGAGCTCAAAAGAGGTCATTTGTGTTTTAGAAAACTCATCATACTTAAGTCCGAAACAGTGCTGAACTTTGACAAAAAGTGTTAAAAAAAAGTTATAATAGTGATTTTCTAATGTCTGAATATAAATCCAAAAGTAAAACTGTGAAAATAACTTTATTGGAAAGGGCAACTGAACCATAAAGTATTTATTTTGAACCAGGCAGCAGAAATCATCCACTTAAGCATGGCACATTTTCCATTAACTATCTACATGAATAAAATAAATAAAATAAGATTTAACTAAAATATGAGCAATATCTGGCCATTAGGAGTGTTCTACAACACTTGCTTTTTACTGTGGTATGGAAAATTGGTGTTGCTGATGTGTGGAAAGTTGTCTGTGAGGGTTACTTGTTAGGGAACAGAATACTCGAGGGTGACGACACTGATCTTGCAGTCCCCTCAGAAAATGTACGATTGTGCCCCTAGCTGCCACTCCTCATTCTGCTCTCACAGACACACCTGTTTCACACACGTCACTCAAACACAGAACCAGGAAACAAGAATCACATGATTGATAAACTGAAGTGTAGTTGAGCTGTTGTGTGTTTGTGTCTCTGTATTCATGCAGTAAAATGGCAGAAGCCAAAATTTCGGTGGATGAATTCACGTGTCCAGTGTGTCTGGATCTCCTGAAGGATCCAGTGACCATCCAGTGTGGACACAGTTACTGTAAGATCTGTATTACAGGCTGCTGGGATCAGGAGGATCAGATGAGAGTCTACAGCTGCCCTCAGTGCAGACAGACCTTCAGTCCAAGACCTGCTTTAGCTAGAAACACCATGCTGACTGAAATGGTGGAAAAACTGAAGAAGACCAAACTTCCTGCTGACTGTTACGCTGGAGCTGGAGATGTGCAGTGTGACGTCTGTACTGGAAGAAAATACAAAGCCGTCAAGTCCTGTCTGATGTGTCTGAACTCTTACTGTCAGAATCACCTTGAACAACATGAGAGTTGGTTTAAAGGAAAGAGACACAATTTGACTGATGCCACTGGACGACTGCAGGAGATGATCTGCCAGAAACACGAGAAGATCCTTGAGGTTTTCTGTCGCACTGATCAGAAATGTATATGTATGTTGTGTACGATGGATGAACATAAAAACCACAACACTGTATCAGCTGCAG
>JAMKFB010000792.1:32500-35000 GCA_036247105.1 Cirrhinus mrigala
TAAGCTTTTGGCTTTTTTCTTCACTACTGATCTGATACACTGGCTGAGCTTTAAATAGCCCACTTTTCACAGCAGCCCTCGCTTACAGCCTTACCACCCTGTAAGCTTTTGGCTTTTTTCTTCACTACTGATCTGATACACTGGCTGAGCTTTAAATAGCCCACTTTTCATGGTAGCCCTCGCTTACGGCCATACCACTCTGAGCGCGCCCGATCTCGTCTGATCTCGGAAGCTAAGCAGCGTAGGGCCTGGTTAGTACTTGGATGGGAGACCACCTGGGAACACCAGGTGCTGTAAGCTTTTGGCTTTTTTCTTCACTACTGATCTGATACACTGGCTGAGTTTTAAATAGCCCACTTTTCACGACAGCCCTCGCTTACGGCCATACCACTCTGAGCGCGCCCGATCTCGTCTGATCTCGGAAACTAAGCAGGGTAGGGCCTGGTTAGTACTTGGATGGGAGACCGCCTGGGAATACCAGGTGCTGTAAGCTTTTGGCTTTTTTCTTCACTACTCATCTGATACACTGGCTGAGCTTTAAATAGCCCACTTTTCACAGCAGCCCTCGCTTACGGCCATACCACTCTGTAAGCTTTTGGCTTTCTTCTTCACTACTGATCTGATACACTGGCTGAGCTTTAAATAGCCCACTTTTCACAGCAGCCCTCGCTTACAGCCTTACCACCCTGTAAACTTTTGGCTTTTTTCTTCACTACTGATCTGATACACTGGCTGAGCTTTAAATAGCCCACTTTTCATGGCAGCCCTCGCTTACGGCCATACCACTCTGAGCGCGCCCGATCTCGTCTGATCTCGGAAGCTAAGCAGGGTAGGGCCTGGTTAGTACTTGGATGGGAGACCGCCTGGGAATACCAGGTGCTGTAAGCTTTTGGCTTTTTTCTTCACTACTGATCTGATACACTGGCTGAGCTTTAAATAGCCCACTTTTCACAGCAGCCCTCGCTTACGGCCATAACACTCTGTAAGCTTTTGGCTTTTTTCTTCACTACTGATCTGATACACTGGCTGAGCTTTAAATAGCCCACTTTTCACAGCAGCCCTCGCTTACAGCCTTACCACCCTGTAAGCTTTTGGCTTTTTTCTTCACTACTGATCTGATACACTGGCTGAGCTTTAAATAGCCCACTTTTCACGACAGCCCTCGCTTACGGCCATACCACTCTGAGCGCGCCCGATCTCGTCTGATCTCGGAAGCTAAGCAGCGTAGGGCCTGGTTAGTACTTGGATGGGAGACCACCTGGGAACACCAGGTGCTGTAAGCTTTTGGCTTTTTTCTTCACTACTGATCTGATACACTGGCTGAGCTTTAAATAGCCCACTTTTCACAGCAGCCCTCGCTTACGGCCATACCACTCTGAGCGCTGGCCCGTATCTTCGTCTGATCTCGGAAGCTAGCAGGCTAGGGCCTGTTAATAGCACTTGATGGGACAGCAGCCCTGGTAATACCAGGTGCTGTAAGCTTTTGGCTTTTTTCTTCACTACTGATCTGATACACTGGCTGAGCTTTAAATACCCCTCTTTTCACAGCAGCCCTCGCTTACGGCCATACCACTCTGAGTGCGCCCGATCTCGTCTGATCTCGGAAGCTAAGCAGGGTAGGGCCTGGTTAGTACTTGGATGGGAGACCGCCTGGGAATACCAGGTGCTGTAAGCTTTTGGCTTTTTTCTTCACTACTGATCTGATACACTGGCTGAGCTTTAAATACCCCTCTTTTCACAGCAGCCCTCGCTTACAGCCATACCACTCTGTAAGCTTTTGGCTTTTTTCTTCACTACTGATCTGATACACTGGCTGAGCTTTAAATAGCCCACTTTTCACAGCAGCCCTCGCTTACAGCCTTACCACCCTGTAAGCTTTTGGCTTTTTTCTTCACTACTGATCTGATACACTGGCTGAGTTTTAAATAGCCCACTTTTCACGACAGCCCTCGCTTACGGCCATACCACTCTGAGCGCGCCCGATCTCATCTGATCTCGGAAGTTAAGCAGCGTAGGGCCTGGTTAGTACTTAGATGGGAGACCACCTGGGAACACCAGGTGCTGTAAGCTTTTGGCTTTTTTCTTCACTACTGATCTGATACACTGGCTGAGCTTTAAATAGCCCACTTTTCACAACAGCCCTCGCTTACGGCCATACCACTCTGAGCGCGCCCGATCTCATCTGATCTCGGAAGCTATGCAGGGTAGGGCCTGGTTAGTACTTGGATGGGAGACCGCCTGGGAATACCAGGTGCTGTAAGCTTTTGGCTTTTTTCTTCACTACTGATCTGATACACTGGCTGAGCTGTAAATACCCCTCTTTTCACAGCAGCCCTCGCTTACAGCCATACCACTCTGTAAGCTTTTGGCTTTTTTCTTCACTACTGATCTGATACACTGGCTGAGCTTTAAATAGCCCACTTTTCACAGCAGCCCTCGCTTACAGCCATACCACTCTGAGTGCGCCCGATCTCGTCTGATCTCGGAAGCTAAGCAGGGT
>JAMKFB010000793.1:0-34739 GCA_036247105.1 Cirrhinus mrigala
TTTTTTCTATAACTTCTGCATCTTCGACTATTTATTCGACTTCGACTTCTAGTTCTTCGACTTTTTCTATGGCTTCAGCCTCTTCGACTTTTTCCTCAATTTTTTTCTATGGCTTCTGCCTCTTCGACTTTTTCTTCGACTTCTATTTCTTCGACTGTTTCCATGGCTTCGACCTCTTCGACTTTTTCTTCGACTTCTACTTCTTAGACTATATCCATGGCTTCTGCCTCTTCGACTTCTACTTCTTAGAGTATATCCATGGCTTCTACCTCTTCGACTTTTTCTTCGACTTCTACTTCTTTGACTTTTTTCATGGCTTCTGCCTCTTCGACTTCTACTTCTTCGACTTTTTCCTATGACTTCTGCCTCTTCGACTTTTTCTTAGATTTTTTTCTATGACTTCTGCCTCTTCGACTTTTTGTTCGACTTCGGCTTCTTCGACTTTTTCTTAGCCTTCTGCCTGTTCGACTTTTACTTCGAAATTTTTCTATGGCTTCTGCCTTTTCAACTTTTTCTTTGACTTCTACTTCTTCGACTTTTTCCATGGCTTCTGCCTCTTCGACTTTTTCTTCGACTTCTGCTTCTTCGACTTTTTCTTCGACTGCTTCTATGGCTTCTGCCTCTTCAACTTTTTCTGCGAATTCTACTTCTTCGACTTTTTTTTTCAAATTTTTCTATGGCTTCTGCCTCTTCGACTTTTTCTTCGAATTCTACTTCTTCGACGTTTTCTGTGGCTTCTGCCCCTTCGACTTTTTCTTCGTCTTCAACTTTTTCTATGGCCTCTGCCTCTACGACTTTTTTTTCGAATTTTTCTATAACTTTTGCATCTTCGACTTTTTCTTCGACTTTGATTTCTAGTTCTTCGACTTTTTCTATGGCTTCTGCCTCTTCGACTTTTTCTTCGACTTCTACTTCTTAGACTATATCCATGGCTTCTACCTCTTCGACTTTTTCTTCGACTTCTACTTCTTTGACTTTTTTCATGGCTTCTGCCTCTTCGACTTCTACTTCTTCGACTTTTTCCTATGACTTCTGCCTCTTCGAATTTTCTTCGAATTTTTTCTATTGCTTCTGCCTCTTCGACTTTTTCTTCGTCTTCGACTTCTACTTCTTCGACTTTTTCTTTGCCTTCTGCCTGTTCGACTTTTACTTCGAAATTTTTCTATGCCTTCTGCCTCTTCGGCTTTTTCTATGACTTCTACATCTTCGACTTTTTCTTCGACTTCTACTTAGACTTTTTCCTATGGCTTCTGCCTCTTGGTCTTTTACTTCGATTTTTTTCTATGGCTTCTGCTTGTTTGACTTCTACTTGTTCGACTTTTTCTATGGCTTCTGCCTCTTCGACTTCTACTTCTTAGACTTTTTCCATGGCTTCTGTCTCTTTGACTTCTCCTTCTTAGACTTTTTCTATGGCTTCTGTCTCTTCAACTTTTTCTTCGACTTTTTCTATGGCTTCTGCCTCTTCGACTTTTACTTTGATTTTTTTCCATGGCTTCTGCCTCTTCGACTTCTACTTCTTCGACTTTTTCTATGGCTTCTGTCTCTTCGACTTTTTTTTAAATTTTTCTATGGCTTCTACCACTTCGACATTTTCTTCGATTTTTTTCTATGGCTTCTGCCTCTTCGACTTCTACTTCTTGGACTTTTTCTATGGCTTCTGCCTCTTCGATTTCTACTTCTTAGACTTTTTCCATGGCTTCTGTCTCTTCGACTTTTTTTCAAATTTTTCTATGGCTTCTACCACTTCGACATTTTCTTCGATTTTTTTCTATGGCTTCTGCCTCTTCGACTTCTACTTCTTGGACTTTTTCTATGGCTTCTGCCTCTTCGGCTTCTACTTCTTAGACTTTTTCCATGGCTTCTGTCTCTTCGACTTTTTCTTCGACTCTTTCTATGGCTTCTGCCTCTTCGACATTTTCTTCGATTTTTTTCTATGGCTTCTGCCTCTTCGACTTTTTCTTCGACTTCTACTTCTTTGACTTTTTTCTATGGCTTCTGCCTCTTCGACGACTTATGCTTTTTGCATGGCTTCTGTCTCTTTGACTTTTTCTTCAACTTCTACTTTTTCGACTTTTTCTATGGCTTCTACCTCTTCGACTTTTTTAAAAAAATGTTCTATTGCTTCTGCCTCTTCGACTTTTTCTTGAATTTTTTTCTATGGCTTCTGCCTCTTCGACTTTTTCTTCAACTTCTACTTCTTCGACTTTTTCTTCGACTTCTACTTCGGCTTCTACGTCTTCGACTTTTTCTATGGCTTCTGCCTCTTCGACTTCTTCTTAGACTTTTTCCATGGCTTCTGCTTCTTCGACTTTTTCTTCTACTGTTTCTATGGCTTCTGCCTCTTCGACTTTTACTTCAAATTTTTTCTATGGCTTCTGCCTCTTCGTCTTTTTTTTTTTTTTTTCTATGGCTTCTGCCTCTTCGTCTTTTTTTTTTTTTTTTCTATGGCTTCTGCCTCTTCGACTTTTTCTTCGACTTCTACTTCTTTGACTTTTTCTATGGCTTCTACCACTTCGACATTTTCTTCGATTTTTTTCTATGGCTTCTGCCTCTTCGACTTCTACTTCTTGGACTTTTTCTATGGCTTCTGCCTCTTCGGCTTCTACTTCTTAGACTTTTTCCATGGCTTCTGTCTCTTCGACTTTTTCTTCGACTCTTTCTATGGCTTCTGCCTCTTCGACTTTTTATTCGATTTTTTTCTATGGCTTCTGCCTCTTCGACTTTTTCTTTGACTTCTACTTCTTAGACTTTTTCCATGGCTTCTGTCTCTTCGACTTTTTCTTCGACTCTTTCTATGGCTTCTGCCTCTTTGACCTTTACTTCGATTTTTTTTCTATGGCTTCTGCCTCTTCGACGACTTATGCTTTTTGCATGGCTTCTGCCTCTTCAACTTTTTCTTCGACTTCTACTTCTTTGACTTTTTTCTATGGCTTCTGCCTCTTCGACGACTTATGCTTTTTGCATGGCTTCTGCCTCTTCGACTTTTTCTTCGACTCTTTCTGTGGCTTCTGCCTCTTCGACTTTTACTTCAATTTTTTTCTATGGCTTCTGCCTCTTCGAATTCTACTTCTTCGACTTTTTCTATGGCTTCTGTCTCTTCGACTTTTTCTTCAACTTCTACTTTTTCGACTTTTTCTATGGCTTCTACCTCTTCGACTTTTTAAAAAAAATGTTCTATTGCTTCTGCCTCTTCGACTTTTTCTTGAATTTTTTTCTATGGCTTCTGCCTCTTCGACTTTTTCTTCAACTTCTACTTCTTCGACTTTTTCTTCGACTTCTACTTCGGCTTCTACGTCTTCGACTTTTTCTATGGCTTCTGCCTCTTCGACTTCTTCTTAGACTTTTTCCATGGCTTCTGCTTCTTCGACTTTTTCTTCTACTGTTTCTATGGCTTCTGCCTCTTCGACTTTTACTTCAAATTTTTTCTATGGCTTCTGCCTCTTCGTCTTTTTTTTTTTTTTCCATGGCTTCTGCCTCTTCGACTTTTTCTTCGACTTCTACTTCTTTGACTTTTTCTATGGCCTCTGCTTGTTCGACTTTTAGTTCGTTTTTTTTCTATGGCTTCTGCCTCTTCGACTTTTTCTTCGACTTCTACTTCTTTGAGTTTTTCTATGGCTTCTGCCTCTTCGAGTTTTTCTTCGATTTCTTTGTCTTCGACTTTTTCTATGGCCTCTGCCTATTCGACTTTTTTTTTAATTTTTCTATAATTTCTGCATCTTCGACTTTTTCTTCGACTTCGACTTCTAGTTCTCCGACTTTTTCTATGGCTTCTGCCTCTTCGACTTTTTCCTCAATTTTTTTCTGTGGCTTCTGCCTCGTCGACTTCTACTAATTCGAGTTTTTTCTATGGCTTCTGCCTTTTCGACTTCTACTTCTTTGAGTTTTTATATGGCTTCTGCCTCTTCGACTTCTACTAATTCGAGTTTTTATATGGCTTCTGCCTCTTCGAGTTTTTCTTCGATTTTTTTCTATGGCTTCTGGCTCTTCGACTTTTTCTTCGACTTCTACTTCTTCGACTTTTTTTATGGCTTCTGCCTGTTCGACTTTTACTTCGATTTTTTTCTATAGCTTCTGCCTCTTCAACTTTTTCTTCGACTTCTACTTCTTTGACTTTTTCTATGGCTTCTGCCCATTCGACTTTTTCTTCGACTTCTTTGTCTTCGACTTTTTCTATGGCCTCTGCCTCTTCGACTTTTTTTTCGAATTCTTCTATAACTTCTGCATCTTCGACTTTTTCTTCGACTTCGACTTCTAGTTCTTCGACTTTTTCTATGGCTTCTGCCTCTTCGACTTTTTCCTCAAGTTTTTTTCTGTGGCTTCTGCCTCTTCGACTTCTACTAATTCGAGTTTTTTCTATGGCTTCTGCCTTTTCGACTTCTACTTCTTTGAGTTTTTTATATGGCTTCTGCCTCTTCGAGTTTTTCTTCGATTTTTTTCTATGGCTTCTGCCGCTTCTACTTTTTCTTCGACTTCTTCGTCTTCGACTTTTTCTATGGCCTCTGCCTCTTCGACTTTTTCCTCAATTTTTTTCTGTGGCTTCTGCCTCTTCGACTTCTACTAATTCGAGTTTTTTCTATGGCTTCTGCCTCTTCGACTTCTAATTCTTTGAGTTTTTCTATGGCTTCTGCCTCTTCGAGTTTTTCTTCGATTTCTTTGTCTTCGACTTTTTCTATGGCCTCAGCCTCTTCGACTTTTTTTTCGAATTTTTCTATAATTTCTGCATCTTCGACTTTTTCTTCGACTTCGACTTCTAGTTCTCCGACTTTTTCTATGGCTTCTGCCTCTTCGACTTTTTCCTCAATTTTTTTCTGTGGCTTCTGCCTCGTCGACTTCTACTAATTCGAGTTTTTTCTATGGCTTCTGCCTTTCGACTTCTACTTCTTTGAGTTTTTATATGGCTTCTGCCTCTTTGACTTTTTCCTCAATTTTTTTCTGTGGCTTCTGCCTCTTCGACTTCTACTAATTCGAGTTTTTATATGGCTTCTGCCTCTTCGAGTTTTTCTTCGATTTTTTTCTATGGCTTCTGCCTCTTCGACTTTTTCTTCGACTTCTACTTCTTCGACTTTTTTTATGGCTTCTGCCTGTTCGACTTTTACTTCGATTTTTTTCTATGGCTTCTGCCTCTTCAACTTTTTCTTCGACTTCTACTTCTTTGACTTTTTCTATGGCTTCTGCCCATTCGACTTTTTCTTCGACTTCTTTGTCTTCGACTTTTTCTATGGCCTCTGCCTCTTCGACTTTTTTTTTGAATTCTTCTATAACTTTCTGCATCTTCGACTTTTTCTTCGACTTCGACTTCTAGTTCTCCGACTTTTTCTATGGCTTCTGCCTCTTCGACTTTTTCCTCAATTTTTTTCTGTGGCTTCTGCCTCGTCGACTTCTACTAATTCGAGTTTTTTCTATGGCTTCTGCCTTTCGACTTCTACTTCTTTGAGTTTTTATATGGCTTCTGCCTCTTTGACTTTTTCCTCAATTTTTTTCTGTGGCTTCTGCCTCTTCGACTTCTACTAATTCGAGTTTTTATATGGCTTCTGCCTCTTCGAGTTTTTCTTCGATTTTTTTCTATGGCTTCTGCCTCTTCGACTTTTTCTTCGACTTCTACTTCTTCGACTTTTTTTATGGCTTCTGCCTGTTCGACTTTTACTTCGATTTTTTTCTATGGCTTCTGCCTCTTCAACTTTTTCTTCGACTTCTACTTCTTTGACTTTTTCTATGGCTTCTGCCCATTCGACTTTTTCTTCGACTTCTTTGTCTTCGACTTTTTCTATGGCCTCTGCCTCTTCGACTTTTTTTTTGAATTCTTCTATAACTTTTTGCATCTTCGACTTTTTCTTCGACTTCGACTTCTAGTTCTTCGACTTTTTCTATGGCTTCTGCCTCTTCGACTTTTTCCTCAATTTTTTTCTGTGGCTTCTGCCTCTTCGACTTCTACTAATTCGAGTTTTTTCTATGGCTTCTGCCTTTTCGACTGCTACTTCTTTGAGTTTTTATATGGATTCTGACTCTTCGAGTTTTTCTTCGATTTTTTTCTATGGCTTCTGCCTCTTCGACATTTTCTTCGACTTCTACTTCTTCGACTTTTTCTATGGCTTCTGCCTCTTCTACATTTTCTTCGATGTTTTTCTATGGCTTCTGCCTCTTCGACTTTTTCTTTGACTTTTTCTATGGATTCTGCCCCTTCGACTTTTTTTTCGAATTTTTCTATAACTTCTGCATCTTCGACTTTTTCTTCGACTTCTAGTTCTTCCATTTTTTTTATGGCTTCTGCCTGTTCGACTTTTTCCTCAATTTTTTTCTGTGGCTTCTGCCTCTTCGACTTCTACTACTTCGAATTTTTTCTATGGCTTCTGCCTTTTCGACTTCTACTACTTCGAGTTTTTTCTATGGCTTCTGCTTCTTCGACTTTTTTTCAAATTTTTCTATGGCTTCTGCCTCTTCGACATTTTCTTCGATTTTTTTCTATGGCTTCTGCCTCTTCGACTTTTTCTTCGACTTCTACTTCTTCGACTTTTTCTATGGCTTCTGCTCCTTCGACTTTTTCTTCGACTTCTTCGTCTTCGACTTTTTCTATGGCCTCTGCCTCTTCGACTTTTTTTTCTAATTTTTCTATAACTTCTGCATCTTCGACTTTTTCTTCGATTTCGACTTCTAGTTCTTCAAGTTGTTTCTATGGCTTCTGCCTTTTCGACTTCTACTTCTTTGAGTTTTTCTATGGCTTCTGCCTCTTCGAATTTTTCTTCGATTTTTTTCTATGGCTTCTGCCGCTTCTACTTTTTCTTCGACTTCTACTTCTTCGACTTTTTCTATGGCTTCTGCCGGTTCGACTTTTACTTCGATTTTTTTCTATGGCTTCTGCCTCTTCGACTTTTTCTTCGACTTCTACTTCTTCGACTTTTTCTATGGCTTCTGCCTCTTTTCGACTTCTACTTAGATTTTTTCCATGGCTTCTGCTTCTTCGACTTTTTTTCGAATTTTTCTATGCCTTCTGTCTCTTCTACATTTTCTTCGATTTTTTTGTATGGCTTTTGCCTCTTCGACTTTTTCTTCGACTTCTACTTCTTCGACTTTTACTTTTCAAATTTTTCTATAACTTCTGCCTCTTCGACTTTTTCTTTGATTTTTTTCTATGGCTTCTGCCTCTTCAACTTTTTCTTCGACTTCTACCTCTTCGACTTTTTCTATGGCTTCTGCCTCTTCAACTTTTTCTTCGACTTCTACTTCTTCGACTTTTTCTATGGCTTCTGCCTCTTCGACTTCTACTTCGACTTTTTCTATGGCTCCTGCTTCTTCGACTTTTTTTCGAATTTTTCTATGGCTTCTGCCTCTTCGACATTTTCTTCGATTTTTTTCTATGGCTTCTGCCTCTTCGACTTTTTCTTCGACTTCTACTTCTTCGACTTTTTCTATGGCTTCTGCTCCTTCGACTTTTTCTTCGACTTCTTCGTCTTCGACTTTTTCTATGGCCTCTGCCTCTTCGACTTTTTTTTCAAATTTTTCTATAACTTCTGCATCTTCGACTTTTTCTTCGATTTCAACTTCTAGTTCTTCAAGTTGTTTCTATGGCTTCTGCCTTTTCGACTTCTACTTCTTTGAGTTTTTCTATGGCTTCTGCCTCTTCGAATTTTTCTTCGATTTTTTTCTATGGCTTCTGCCGCTTCTACTTTTTCTTCGACTTCTACTTCTTCGACTTTTTCTATGCCTTCTGCCGGTTCGACTTTTACTTCGATTTTTTTCTATGGCTTCTGCCTCTTCGACTTTTTCTTCGACTTCTACTTCTTTGACTTTTTCTATGGCTTCTGCCTCTTCTACATTTTCTTCGATTTTTTTCTATGGCTTCTGCCTCTTCGACTTTTTCTTCGACTTCTACTTCTTTGACTTTTTTTTTTGAATTTTTCTATGGCTTCTGCCGGTTCAACGTTTTCTTTGATTTTTTTCTATGGCATCTGCCTTTTCGACTTCTACTTCTTTGAGTTTTTCTATGGCTTCTGCCTCTTCGACTTCTACTTCTTTGAGTTTTTCTATGGCTTCTGCCTCTTCGACTTTTTCTTCGACTTCTACTTCTTCGACATTTTCTATGGCTTCTGCCTCTTCGACTTCTACTTAGACTTTTTCTATGGCTTCTGCTTCTTCGACTTTTTTTTCAAATTTTTCTATGGCTTCTGCCTTTTCAACTTTTTCCTATGGCTTCTCCGTCTTCGACTTCTGCTTCTTCGACTTTTTCTATGACTTCTACATCTTCGACTTCTACTTCTTAGGCTTTTTCCTATGGCTACTGCGTCTTCGACTTCTACTTCTTTGACTTTTTCCTATGGCTTCTGCTTCTTCGACTTGTTCTTCGACTGCTTCTATGGCTTCTGCCTCTTCGACTTCTACTTCTTTGACTTTATCTGTGGCTTCTGCCGGTTCGACTTTTTCTTCGACTTCTACTTCTTCGACTTTTTCTTTTCAAATTTTTCTGTGACTTATGCCTCTTCCACTTTTTCTTTGATTTTTTTCTATGGCTTCTGCCTCTTCAACTTTTTCTTCGTCTTCTACTTCTTCGACTTTTTCTATGGCTTCTGCCTCTTTGACTTTTTTTCGATTTTTTTTTTATGGCTTCTCCCTCTTCGACTTTTACTTAGATTTTTTTCTATGGTTTCTGCCTCTTCGACTTCTACTTCCACTTTTTCTATGGCGTCTGCCTCTTCGACTATTTTTTTCTTTTCATTTTTCTGTGACTTCTGCATCTTTCACTTTTTCTTCGAATTCTACTTCTTCGACTTTTTCTATGGCTTCTGCTTCTTCGACTTTTTTTCGAATTGTTCTTTGGCTTCTGCCTCTTCGACATTTCCTTCGATTTTTTTTTATGGCTTCTGCCTCTTCGACTTCTCCTTCTTAGACTTTTTCTATGGCTTCTGCCTCTTCGACTTTTTCTTCGACTTCTACTTCTTCGACTTTTTCCATAGCTTCTGTCTCTTCGACTTCTCCTTCTTAGACTTTTTCTATGGCTTCTGTCTCTTCGACTTTTTCTTCGACTGTTTCTATGGCTTCTGCCTCTTCGACTTTTACTTCGATTTTTTTCTATGGCTTCTGCCTCTTCGACTTCTACTTCTTCGACTTTTTCTATGGCTTCTGCCTCTTCGACTTTTTTTTTTTTTCGACTTTTTCTATGACTTCTGCATCTTCGACTTTTTCTTTGACTTCTACTTCTTCGACTTTTTCTTTTCAAATTTTTCTATGACTTCTGCATCATCGACTTTTCCTATGGCTTCTGCCTCTTCGACTTCTGCTTCTTCGACTTTTTCTATGACTTCTACATCTTCGACTTTAGTTCGACTTCTACTTCTTTGACTTTTTCCTATGGCTTCTGCTTCTTCGACTTTTTCTTCGACTGCTTCTATGGCTTCTGCCTCTTCGACTTCTACTTCTTCGATTTTTTTTTCGAATTTTTCTATGGCTTCTGCCTCTTCGACATTTCTTCTATTTTTTCTATGGCTTCTGCCGCTTCTACTTCTTCTTCGACTTCTTCGTCTTCGACTTTTTCTATGGCCTCTGCCTCTTCGACTTTTTTTTCTAATTTTTCTATAACTTCTGCATCTTCGACTTTTTCTTCGATTTCGACTTCTAGTTCTTCAAGTTGTTTCTATTGCTTCTGCCTCTTCGAATTTTTCTTCGATTTTTTTCTATGGCTTCTGCCGCTTCTACTTTTTCTTCGACTTCTACTTCTTCGACTTTTTCTATGGCTTCTGCCGGTTCGACTTTTACTTCGATTTTTTTCTATGGCTTCTGCCTCTTCGACTTTTTCTTCGACTTCTACTTCTTCGACTTTTTCTATGGCTTCTGCCTCTTCGACTTCTACTTAGACTTTTTCTATGGCTTCTGCTTCTTCGACTTTTTTTCGAATTTTTCTATGGCTTCTGTCTCTTCTACATTTTCTTCGATTTTTTTGTATGGCTTTTGCCTCTTCGACTTTTTCTTCGACTTCTACTTCTTCGACTTTTCCTTTTCAAATTTTTCTATAACTTCTGCCTCTTCGACTTTTTCTTTGATTTTTTTCTATGGCTTCTGCCTTTTCAACTTTTTCTTCGACTTCTACCTCTTCGACTTTTTCTATGGCTTCTGCCTCTTCAACTTTTTTCTCTCGACTTCTATGCTTCTCTCTTGACTTTTTTTCTATGCCTTCTGCCTCTTCGACTTCTACTTCTTCGAGTTTTTTGTATGACTTTTCCCTGTTCGACTTCTACTTCTTCGACTTTTTCTTTTCGAATTTTTCTATGACTTCTGCATCTTCGACTTTTTCTTCGACTTCTACTTCTTCGACTTTTTCTTTTCAAATTTTTCTATGACTTCTGCCTCTTCCAATTTTTCTTTGATTTTTTTCTATGGCTTTTGCCTCTTCAACTTTTTCTTCGACTTCTACTTCTTCGACTTTTTCTTTTCAAATTTTTCTATGACTTCTGCCTCTTCCAATTTTTCTTTGATTTTTTTCTATGGCTTTTGCCTCTTCGACTTTTTCTTCAACTTCTGCTTCTTCAACCTTTTCTATGGCTTCTGCCTCTTCGACTTTTTCTTCGACTTCTACTTCTTTGACTTTTTATATGGCTTCTGCTTCTTCGACTTTATTTCGACTTTTTCTATTGCTTCTGCCTCTTCGACTTTTATTTCGATTTTTTTCTATGGCTTCTGCCTCTTCGACTTTTTTTCCACTTCTGCTTCTTCACCTTTTCGATGGCTTCTGCCTCTTTCGACTTTTTCTTCGACTTCTACTTCTTCGACTTTTTCTATGGCTTCTGCCTCTTCGACTTCTACTTCGACTTTTTTCTATGGCTCCTGCTTCTTCGACTTTTTTTCGAATTTTTCTATGGCTTCTGCCTCTTCTACATTTTCTTCGATTTTTTTCTATGGCTTCTGCCTCTTCGACTTTTTCTTCGACTTCTACTTCTTCGACTTTTTCTATGGCTTCTGCCTTCTTCGACTTTATTTCGACTTTTTCTATTGCTTCTGCCTCTTCGACTTTTTACTTCGATTTTTTTCTATGGCTTCTGCCTCTTCGACTTCTTTCTTCGATTTTTTTCGATGACTTCTGCCCTTTCGACTTTTTCTTCGACTTCTACTTGTTTGACTTTTTCTATGGCTTCTGCCTCTTCGACTTTTTCTTCGACTTCTACTTCTTCGACTTTTTCCTATGGCTTCTGCCTCTTCGAATTTTTCTTCGGCTTCTACTTCTTCGACTTTTTCTATGGCCTCTGCCTCTTTGACTTCTACTTCTTCGACTTTTTCTATGGCTTCTACTTCTTCGACTTTTTCTTCGAATTCTACTTCTTCGACTTTTTCTTTTCAAATTTTTCTATGACTTCTGCCTCTTCCAATTTTTCTTTGATTTTTTATATGGCTTTTGCCTCTTCAACTTTTTCTTCGACTTCTACTTCTTCGACTTTTTCTATGGCTTCTACTTCTTTGACTTTTTCTTCGAATTCTACTTCTTCGACTTTTTCTTTTAAAATTTTTCTATGACTTCTGCCTCTTCCAATTTTTCTTTGATTTTTTTTATGGCTTTTGCCTCTTCAACTTTTTCTTCGACTTCTACTTCTTCGACTTTTTCTATGGCTTCTGCCTCTTTGACTTTTTTGTAAATTTTTTTCTATGGCTTCTGCCTCTTCGACTTTTTTTTCCACTTCTGCTTCTTCAACCTTTTCTATGGCTTCTGCCTCTTCTACTTTTTCTTCGACTTCTACTTCTTCGACTTTTTCTATGGCTTCTGCCTCTTCGACTTCTACTTCGACTTTTTCTATGGCTCCTGCTTCTTCGACTTTTTTTCGAATTTTTCTATGGCTTCTGCCTCTTCTACATTTTCTTCGATTTTTTTCTATGGCTTCTGCCTCTTCGACTTTTTCTTCGACTTCTACTTCTTTGACTTTTTCTATGGCTTCTGCTTCTTCGACTTTATTTCGACTTTTTCTATTGCTTCTGCCTCTTCGACTTTTACTTCGATTTTTTTCTATGGCTTCTGCCTCTTCGACTTTTTCTTCGATTTTTTTCGATGACTTCTGCCCTTTCGACTTTTTCTTCGACTTCTACTTGTTTGACTTTTTCTATGGCTTCTGCCTCTTCGACTTTTTCTTCGACTTCTACTTCTTCGACTTTTTCCTATGGCTTCTGCCTCTTCGAATTTTTCTTCGGCTTCTACTTCTTCGACTTTTTCTATGGCCTCTGCCTCTTTGACTTCTACTTCTTCGACTTTTTCTATGGCTTCTACTTCTTCGACTTTTTCTTCGAATTCTACTTCTTCGACTTTTTCTTTTCAAATTTTTCTATGACTTCTGCCTCTTCCAATTTTTCTTTGATTTTTTATATGGCTTTTGCCTCTTCAACTTTTTCTTCGACTTCTACTTCTTCGACTTTTTCTATGGCTTCTGCCTCTTTGACTTTTTTTAAATTTTTTTTCTATGGCTTCTGCCTCTTCGACTTTTTCTTCCACTTCTACTTCTTCGACTTTTTCCATGGCTTCTGTCTCTTCGACTTTTTCTTCGACTGTTTCTATGGCTTCTGCCTCTTCGACTTTTACTTCGATTTTTTTCTATGGCTTCTGCCTCTTTGACTTCTACTTCTTCGACTTTTTCTATGGCGTCTGCCTCTTCGACTTTTTTTTTTTTTTTTTTTTTCATTTTTCTATGACTTCTCCATCTTTGACTTTTTCTTCGAATTCTACTTCGACTTTTTCTATGGCCTCTGCTTCTTCGACTTTTTTTCGAATTTTTCTATGGCTTCTGCCTCTTCGACATTTTCTTCGATTCTTTTTCTATAGCTTCTGCCGCTTCTACTTTTCTCTTCGACTTCTGCTTCTTCGACTTTTTCTATGGCTTCTGCTTCTTCGACTTTTTCTTCGACTTCTACTTCTTCGACTTTTTCCATGGCTTCTGTCTCTTCGACTTCTACTTCTTCGACTTTTTCTATGGCTTCTACTTCTTTGACTTTTTCTTCGAATTCTACTTCTTCGACTTTTTCTTTTAAAATTTTTCTATGACTTCTGCCTCTTCCAATTTTTCTTTGATTTTTTTTATGGCTTTTGCCTCTTCAACTTTTTTCTTTCGACTTCTACTTCTTCGACTTTTTTCTATGGCTTCTGCCTCTTTGACTTTTTTGTAAATTTTTTTCTATGGCTTCTGCCTCTTCGACTTTTTTTTCCACTTCTGCTTCTTCAACCTTTTCTATGGCTTCTGCCTCTTCTACTTTTTCTTCGACTTCTACTTCTTCGACTTTTTCTATGGCTTCTGCCTCTTCGACTTCTACTTCGACTTTTTCTATGGCTCCTGCTTCTTCGACTTTTTTTCGAATTTTTCTATGGCTTCTGCCTCTTCTACATTTTCTTCGATTTTTTTCTATGGCTTCTGCCTCTTCGACTTTTTCTTCGACTTCTACTTCTTTGACTTTTTCTATGGCTTCTGCTTCTTCGACTTTATTTCGACTTTTTCTATTGCTTCTGCCTCTTCGACTTTTACTTCGATTTTTTTCTATGGCTTCTGCCTCTTCGACTTTTTCTTCGATTTTTTTCGATGACTTCTGCCCTTTCGACTTTTTCTTCGACTTCTACTTGTTTGACTTTTTCTATGGCTTCTGCCTCTTCGACTTTTTCTTCGACTTCTACTTCTTCGACTTTTTCCTATGGCTTCTGCCTCTTCGAATTTTTCTTCGGCTTCTACTTCTTCGACTTTTTCTATGGCCTCTGCCTCTTTGACTTCTACTTCTTCGACTTTTTCTATGGCTTCTACTTCTTCGACTTTTTCTTCGAATTCTACTTCTTCGACTTTTTCTTTTCAAATTTTTCTATGACTTCTGCCTCTTCCAATTTTTCTTTGATTTTTTTATATGGCTTTTGCCTCTTCAACTTTTTCTTCGACTTCTACTTCTTCGACTTTTTCTATGGCTTCTGCCTCTTTGACTTTTTTTTAAATTTTTTTTCTATGGCTTCTGCCTCTTCGACTTTTTCTTCCACTTCTACTTCTTCGACTTTTTCCATGGCTTCTGTCTCTTCGACTTTTTCTTCGACTGTTTTCTATGGCTTCTGCCTCTTCGACTTTTACTTCGATTTTTTTCTATGGCTTCTGCCTCTTTGACTTCTACTTCTTCGACTTTTTCTATGGCGTCTGCCTCTTCGACTTTTTTTTTTTTTTTTTTTTTCATTTTTCTATGACTTCTCCATCTTTGACTTTTTCTTCGAATTCTACTTCGACTTTTTCTATGGCCTCTGCTTCTTCGACTTTTTTTCGAATTTTTCTATGGCTTCTGCCTCTTCGACATTTTCTTCGATTTTTTTCTATAGCTTCTGCCGCTTCTACTTTTTCTTCGACTTCTGCTTCTTCGACTTTTTCTATGGCTTCTGCTTCTTCGACTTTTTCTTCGACTTCTACTTCTTCGACTTTTTCCATGGCTTCTGTCTCTTCGACTTCTACTTCTTCGACTTTTTCTATGGCTTCTACTTCTTTGACTTTTTCTTCGAATTCTACTTCTTCGACTTTTTCTTTTAAAATTTTTCTATGACTTCTGCCTCTTCCAATTTTTCTTTGATTTTTTTTATGGCTTTTGCCTCTTCAACTTTTTCTTCGACTTCTACTTCTTCGACTTTTTCTATGGCTTCTGCCTCTTTGACTTTTTTGTAAATTTTTTTCTATGGCTTCTGCCTCTTCGACTTTTTTTTTCCACTTCTGCTTCTTCAACCTTTTCTATGGCTTCTGCCTCTTCTACTTTTTCTTCGACTTCTACTTCTTCGACTTTTTCTATGGCTTCTGCCTCTTCGACTTCTACTTCGACTTTTTCTATGGCTCCTGCTTCTTCGACTTTTTTTCGAATTTTTCTATGGCTTCTGCCTCTTCTACATTTTCTTCGATTTTTTTCTATGGCTTCTGCCTCTTCGACTTTTTCTTCGACTTCTACTTCTTTGACTTTTTCTATGGCTTCTGCTTCTTCGACTTTATTTCGACTTTTTCTATTGCTTCTGCCTCTTCGACTTTTACTTCGATTTTTTTCTATGGCTTCTGCCTCTTCGACTTTTTCTTCGATTTTTTTCGATGACTTCTGCCCTTTCGACTTTTTCTTCGACTTCTACTTGTTTGACTTTTTCTATGGCTTCTGCCTCTTCGACTTTTTCTTCGACTTCTACTTCTTCGACTTTTTCCTATGGCTTCTGCCTCTTCGAATTTTTCTTCGGCTTCTACTTCTTCGACTTTTTCTATGGCCTCTGCCTCTTTGACTTCTACTTCTTCGACTTTTTCTATGGCTTCTACTTCTTCGACTTTTTCTTCGAATTCTACTTCTTCGACTTTTTCTTTTCAAATTTTTCTATGACTTCTGCCTCTTCCAATTTTTCTTTGATTTTTTATATGGCTTTTGCCTCTTCAACTTTTTCTTCAACTTCTACTTCTTCGACTTTTTCTATGGCTTCTGCCTCTTTGACTTTTTTTAAATTTTTTTTCTATGGCTTCTGCCTCTTCGACTTTTTCTTCCACTTCTACTTCTTCGACTTTTTCCATGGCTTCTGTCTCTTCGACTTTTTCTTCGACTGTTTCTATGGCTTCTGCCTCTTCGACTTTTACTTCGATTTTTTTCTATGGCTTCTGCCTCTTTGACTTCTACTTCTTCGACTTTTTCTATGGCGTCTGCCTCTTCGACTTTTTTTTTTTTTTTTTTTTCATTTTTCTATGACTTCTCCATCTTTGACTTTTTCTTCGAATTCTACTTCGACTTTTTCTATGGCCTCTGCTTCTTCGACTTTTTTTCGAATTTTTCTATGGCTTCTGCCTCTTCGACATTTTCTTCGATTTTTTTCTATAGCTTCTGCCGCTTCTACTTTTTCTTCGACTTCTGCTTCTTCGACTTTTTCTTCGACTTCTACTTCTTCGACTTTTTCCATGGCTTCTGTCTCTTCGACTTCTCCTTCTTAGACTTTTTCTATGGCTTCTGCCCCTTCGACTTTTTCTTCGACTTCTGCTTCTTCGACTTTTTCTATGGCTTCTGCCTCTTCGACTTTTTCTTCGACTTCTACTTCTTCGACTTTTTCTATGGCTTCTGCATCTTCGACTTTTTCTTCGACTTCGACTTCTAATTCTTCGACTTTTTCTATGGCTTCTGCCTCTTCTAATTTTTCCTCAATTTTTTTCTATGGCTTCTGCCACTTCGACTTTTACTTAGATTTTTTTCTATGGCTTCTGCCTCTTTGACTTGTTTTTTCTTTTCATTTTTCTGTGACTTCTGCATCTTTGAATTTTTCTTCGAATTCTACTTCTTCGACTTTTTCTATGGCTTCTGCTTCTTCGACTTTTTTTCGAATTGTTCTTTGGCTTCTGCCTCTTCGACATTTCCTTCGATTTTTTTCTATGGCTTCTGCCTCTTCGAATTCTCCTTCTTAGACTTTTTCTATGGCTTCTGCCTCTTCGACTTTTTCTTCGACTTCTACTTCTTCGACTTTTTCCATGGCTTCTGTCTCTTCGACTTCTCCTTCTGAGACTTTTTCTATGGTTTCTGTCTCTTCGACTTTTTCTTCGACTGTTTCTATGGCTTCTGCCTCTTCGACTTTTACTTCGATTTTTTTCTATGGCTTCTGCCTCTTCGACTTCTACTTCTTCGACTTTTTCTATGGCTTCTGCCTCTTCGACTTCTGCATCTTCGACTTTTTCTTCGACTTCTACTTCTTCGACTTTTTCTTTTCTAATTTTTCTATGACTTCTGCATCTTCGACTTCTGCTTCTTCGACTTTTTCTATGGCTTCTGCCTCTTCGACTTTTTCTTCGACTTCTACTTCTTCGACTTTTTCTATGGATTCTGCCTCTTCGACTTCTACTTCTTCGACTTTTTCTTTTCGAATTTTTCTATGACTTCTGCATCTCCGACTTTTTCTTTGACTTCTGCTTCTTGGACTTTTTGTATGGCTTCTGCCTCTTCGACTTTTTCTTCGATTTTTTTCTATGGCTTCTGCCCTTTGGACTTTTTCTTCGACTTGTACTTCTTCGACTTTTTCTATGGCTTCTGCCTCTTTGACATTTTCTTCGATTTTTTTCTATGGCTTCTGCCTCTTCGACTTTTTCCTATGGCTTCTGCCTCTTTGACTTTTTCTTCGACTTCTACTTCTTCAAGTTTTTCTGTGGCTTCTACTTCTTCGACTTTTTCTATGGCCTCTGCCTCTTCGACTTCTACTACTTCAACTTTTTCTATGGCCTCTGCCTCTTCAAGTTTTTTTTTTTCAAATTTTTCTATAACTTCTTCATCTTCGACTTTTTTTTCGACTTCTACTTCTTCGACTTTTTCTATGGCTTCTGCCTCTTCGACTTCTACTTCTTCGACTTTTTCTATGGCTTCTACTTCTTCGACTTTTTCTATGGCTCCTGCCTCTTCGACATTTTCTTCGATTTTTTTCTATGGCTTCTGCCTCTTCGACATTTTCTTCGACTTCTACTTCTTCGACTTTTTCTATGGCTTCTGCCTCTTCTACATTTTCTTCGATGTTTTTCTATGGCTTCTGCCTCTTCGACTTTTTCTTTGACTTTTTCTATGGATTCTGCCCCTTCGACTTTTTTTTCGAATTTTTCTATAACTTCTGCATCTTCGACTTTTTCTTCGACTTCTAGTTCTTCCATTTTTTTTATGGCTTCTGCCTGTTCGACTTTTTCCTCAATTTTTTTCTGTGGCTTCTGCCTCTTCGACTTCTACTACTTCGAATTTTTTCTATGGCTTCTGCCTTTTCGACTTCTACTACTTCGAGTTTTTTCTATGGCTTCTGCTTCTTCGACTTTATTTCGACTTTTTCTATTGCTTCTGCCTCTTCGACTTTTACTTCGATTTTTTTCTATGGCTTCTGCCTCTTCGACTTTTTCTTCGACTTCTACTTCTTCGACTTATTCTATGGCTTCTGCTCCTTCGACTTTTTCTTCGACTTCTTCGTCTTCGACTTTTTCTATGGCCTCTGCCTCTTCTACTTTTTTTTTCAAATTTTTCTATAACTTCTGCATCTTCGACTTTTTCTTCGATTTCAACTTCTAGTTCTTCAAGTTGTTTCTATGGCTTCTGCCTTTTCGACTTCTACTTCTTTGAGTTTTTCTATGGCTTCTGCCTCTTCGAATTTTTCTTCGATTTTTTTCTATGGCTTCTGCCGCTTCTACTTTTTCTTCGACTTCTACTTCTTCGACTTTTTCTATGCCTTCTGCCGGTTCGACTTTTACTTCGATTTTTTTCTATGGCTTCTGCCTCTTCGACTTTTTCTTCGACTTCTACTTCTTTGACTTTTTCTATGGCTTCTGCCTCTTCTACATTTTCTTCGATTTTTTTCTATGGCTTCTGCCTCTTCGACTTTTTCTTCGACTTCTACTTCTTTGACTTTTTTTTTTTGAATTTTTCTATGGCTTCTGCCGGTTCAACGTTTTCTTTGATTTTTTTCTATGGCATCTGCCTTTTCGACTTCTACTTTTTTGAGTTTTTCTATGGCTTCTGCCTCTTCGACTTCTACTTCTTTGAGTTTTTCTATGGCTTCTGCCTCTTCGACTTTTTCTTCGACTTCTACTTCTTTGACATTTTCTATGGCTTCTGCCTCTTCGACTTCTACTTAGACTTTTTCTATGGCTTCTGCTTCTTCGACTTTTTTTTCAAATTTTTCTATGGCTTCTCCGTCTTCGACTTCTGCTTCTTCGACTTTTTCTGTGACTTCTACATCTTCGACTTCTACTTCTTAGGCTTTTTCCTATGGCTACTGCGTCTTCGACTTCTACTTCTTTGACTTTTTCCTATGGCTTCTGCTTCTTCGACTTGTTCTTCGACTGCTTCTATGGCTTCTGCCTCTTCGACTTCTACTTCTTTGACTTTATCTGTGGCTTCTGCCGGTTCGACTTTTTCTTCGACTTCTACTTCTTCGACTTTTTCTTTTCAAATTTTTCTGTGACTTATGCCTCTTCCACTTTTTCTTTGATTTTTTTCTATGGCTTCTGCCTCTTCAACTTTTTCTTCGTCTTCTACTTCTTCGACTTTTTCTATGGCTTCTGCCTCTTTGACTTTTTTTCGATTTTTTTTTATGGCTTCTCCCTCTTCGACTTTTACTTAGATTTTTTTCTATGGCTTCTGCCTCTTCGACTTCTACTTCCACTTTTTCTATGGCGTCTGCCTCTTTGACTATTTTTTTCTTTTCATTTTTCTGTGACTTCTGCATCTTTCACTTTTTCTTCGAATTCTACTTCTTCGACTTTTTCTATGGCTTCTGCTTCTTCGACTTTTTTTCGAATTGTTTTTTGGCTTCTGCCTCTTCGACATTTCCTTCGATTTTTTTTTATGGCTTCTGCCTCTTCGACTTCTCCTTCTTAGACTTTTTCTATGGCTTCTGCCTCTTCGACTTTTTCTTCGACTTCTACTTCTTCGACTTTTTCCATAGCTTCTGTCTCTTCGACTTCTCCTTCTTAGACTTTTTCTATGGCTTCTGTCTCTTCGACTTTTTCTTCGACTGTTTCTATGGCTTCTGCCTCTTCGACTTTTACTTCGATTTTTTTCTATGGCTTCTGCCTCTTCGACTTCTACTTCTTCGACTTTTTCTATGGCTTCTGCCTCTTCGACTTCTACTTCTTCGACTTTTTCTATGGCTTCTGCCTCTTCGACTTTTTTTTTTTTTCGACTTTTTCTATGACTTCTGCATCTTCGACTTCTGCATCTTCGACTTTTTCTTCGACTTCTACTTCTTCGACTTTTTCTTTTCTAATTTTTCTATGACTTCTGCATCTTCGACTTCTGCTTCTTCGACTTTTTCTATGGCTTCTGCCTCTTCGACTTTTTCTTCGACTTCTACTTCTTCGACTTTTTCTATGGATTCTGCCTCTTCGACTTCTACTTCTTCGACTTTTTCTTTTCGAATTTTTCTATGACTTCTGCATCTCCGACTTTTTCTTTGACTTCTGCTTCTTGGACTTTTTGTATGGCTTCTGCCTCTTCGACTTTTTCTTCGATTTTTTTCTATGGCTTCTGCCCTTTGGACTTTTTCTTCGACTTGTACTTCTTCGACTTTTTCTATGGCTTCTGCCTCTTTGACATTTTCTTCGATTTTTTTCTATGGCTTCTGCCTCTTCGACTTTTTCCTATGGCTTCTGCCTCTTTGACTTTTTCTTCGACTTCTACTTCTTCAAGTTTTTCTGTGGCTTCTACTTCTTCGACTTTTTCTATGGCCTCTGCCTCTTCGACTTCTACTACTTCAACTTTTTCTATGGCCTCTGCCTCTTCAAGTTTTTTTTTTTCAAATTTTTCTATAACTTCTTCATCTTCGACTTTTTTTTCGACTTCTACTTCTTCGACTTTTTCTATGGCTTCTGCCTCTTCGACTTCTACTTCTTCGACTTTTTCTATGGCTTCTACTTCTTCGACTTTTTCTATGGCTCCTGCCTCTTCGACATTTTCTTCGATTTTTTTCTATGGCTTCTGCCTCTTCGACATTTTCTTCGACTTCTACTTCTTCGACTTTTTCTATGGCTTCTGCCTCTTCTACATTTTCTTCGATGTTTTTCTATGGCTTCTGCCTCTTCGACTTTTTCTTTGACTTTTTCTATGGATTCTGCCCCTTCGACTTTTTTTTTGAATTTTTCTATAACTTCTGCATCTTCGACTTTTTCTTCGACTTCTAGTTCTTCCATTTTTTTTATGGCTTCTGCCTGTTCGACTTTTTCCTCAATTTTTTTCTGTGGCTTCTGCCTCTTCGACTTCTACTACTTCGAATTTTTTCTATGGCTTCTGCCTTTTCGACTTCTACTACTTCGAGTTTTTTCTATGGCTTCTGCTTCTTCGACTTTATTTCGACTTTTTCTATTGCTTCTGCCTCTTCGACTTTTACTTCGATTTTTTTCTATGGCTTCTGCCTCTTCGACTTTTTCTTCGACTTCTACTTCTTCGACTTATTCTATGGCTTCTGCTCCTTCGACTTTTTCTTCGACTTCTTCGTCTTCGACTTTTTCTATGGCCTCTGCCTCTTCGACTTTTTTTTCAAATTTTTCTATAACTTCTGCATCTTCGACTTTTTCTTCGATTTCAACTTCTAGTTCTTCAAGTTGTTTCTATGGCTTCTGCCTTTTCGACTTCTACTTCTTTGAGTTTTTCTATGGCTTCTGCCTCTTCGAATTTTTCTTCGATTTTTTTCTATGGCTTCTGCCGCTTCTACTTTTTCTTCGACTTCTACTTCTTCGACTTTTTCTATGCCTTCTGCCGGTTCGACTTTTACTTCGATTTTTTTCTATGGCTTCTGCCTCTTCGACTTTTTCTTCGACTTCTACTTCTTTGACTTTTTCTATGGCTTCTGCCTCTTCTACATTTTCTTCGATTTTTTTCTATGGCTTCTGCCTCTTCGACTTTTTCTTCGACTTCTACTTCTTTGACTTTTTTTTTTTGAATTTTTCTATGGCTTCTGCCGGTTCAACGTTTTCTTTGATTTTTTTCTATGGCATCTGCCTTTTCGACTTCTACTTTTTTGAGTTTTTCTATGGCTTCTGCCTCTTCGACTTCTACTTCTTTGAGTTTTTCTATGGCTTCTGCCTCTTCGACTTTTTCTTCGACTTCTACTTCTTTGACATTTTCTATGGCTTCTGCCTCTTCGACTTCTACTTAGACTTTTTCTATGGCTTCTGCTTCTTCGACTTTTTTTTCAAATTTTTCTATGGCTTCTCCGTCTTCGACTTCTGCTTCTTCGACTTTTTCTGTGACTTCTACATCTTCGACTTCTACTTCTTAGGCTTTTTCCTATGGCTACTGCGTCTTCGACTTCTACTTCTTTGACTTTTTCCTATGGCTTCTGCTTCTTCGACTTGTTCTTCGACTGCTTCTATGGCTTCTGCCTCTTCGACTTCTACTTCTTTGACTTTATCTGTGGCTTCTGCCGGTTCGACTTTTTCTTCGACTTCTACTTCTTCGACTTTTTCTTTTCAAATTTTTCTGTGACTTATGCCTCTTCCACTTTTTCTTTGATTTTTTTCTATGGCTTCTGCCTCTTCAACTTTTTCTTCGTCTTCTACTTCTTCGACTTTTTCTATGGCTTCTGCCTCTTTGACTTTTTTTCGATTTTTTTTTATGGCTTCTCCCTCTTCGACTTTTACTTAGATTTTTTTTCTATGGCTTCTGCCTCTTCGACTTCTACTTCCACTTTTTCTATGGCGTCTGCCTCTTTGACTATTTTTTTCTTTTCATTTTTCTGTGACTTCTGCATCTTTCACTTTTTCTTCGAATTCTACTTCTTCGACTTTTTCTATGGCTTCTGCTTCTTCGACTTTTTTTCGAATTGTTCTTTGGCTTCTGCCTCTTCGACATTTCCTTCGATTTTTTTTTATGGCTTCTGCCTCTTCGACTTCTCCTTCTTAGACTTTTTCTATGGCTTCTGCCTCTTCGACTTTTTCTTCGACTTCTACTTCTTCGACTTTTTCCATAGCTTCTGTCTCTTCGACTTCTCCTTCTTAGACTTTTTCTATGGCTTCTGTCTCTTCGACTTTTTCTTCGACTGTTTCTATGGCTTCTGCCTCTTCGACTTTTACTTCGATTTTTTTCTATGGCTTCTGCCTCTTCGACTTCTACTTCTTCGACTTTTTCTATGGCTTCTGCCTCTTCGACTTCTACTTCTTCGACTTTTTCTATGGCTTCTGCCTCTTCGACTTTTTTTTTTTTTCGACTTTTTCTATGACTTCTGCATCTTCGACTTCTACTTCTTCGACTTTTTCTTTTCAAATTTTTCTATGACTTCTGCATCATCGACTTTTCCTATGGCTTCTGCCTCTTCGACTTCTGCTTCTTCGACTTTTTCTATGACTTCTACATCTTCGACTTTAGTTCGACTTCTACTTCTTTGACTTTTTCCTATGGCTTCTGCTTCTTCGACTTTTTCTTCGACTGCTTCTATGGCTTCTGCCTCTTCGACTTCTACTTCTTCGATTTTTTTTTTCGAATTTTTCTATGGCTTCTGCCTCTTCGACATTTTCTTCTATTTTTTTCTATGGCTTCTGCCGCTTCTACTTCTTCTTCGACTTCTTCGTCTTCGACTTTTTCTATGGCCTCTGCCTCTTCGACTTTTTTTTCTAATTTTTCTATAACTTCTGCATCTTCGACTTTTTCTTCGATTTCGACTTCTAGTTCTTCAAGTTGTTTCTATGGCTTCTGCCTTTTCCACTTCTACTTCTTTGAGTTTTTCTATGGCTTCTGCCTCTTCGAATTTTTCTTTGATTTTTTTCTATGGCTTCTGCCGCTTCTACTTTTTCTTCAACTTCTACTTCTTCGACTTTTTCTATGGCTTCTGCCGGTTCGACTTTTACTTCGATTTTTTTCTATGGCTTCTGCCTCTTCGACTTTTTCTTCGACTTCTACTTCTTCGACTTTTTCTATGGCTTCTGCCTCTTCGACTTCTACTTAGACTTTTTCTATGGCTTCTGCTTCTTCGACTTTTTTTCGAATTTTTCTATGGCTTCTGTCTCTTCTACATTTTCTTCGATTTTTTTGTATGGCTTTTGCCTCTTCGACTTTTTCTTCGACTTCTACTTCTTCGACTTTTACTTTTCAAATTTTTCTATAACTTCTGCCTCTTCGACTTTTTCTTTGATTTTTTTCTATGGCTTCTGCCTTTTCAACTTTTTCTTCGACTTCTACCTCTTCGACTTTTTCTATGGCTTCTGCCTCTTCAACTTTTTCTTCGACTTCTACTGCTTCGACTTTTTCTATGGCTTCTGCCTCTTTGACTTTTTCTTCGATTTTTTTCTATGCCTTCTGCCTCTTCGACTTCTACTTCTTCGAGTTTTTTGTATGACTTCTCCCTGTTCGACTTCTACTTCTTCGACTTTTTCTTTTCGAATTTTTCTATGACTTCTGCATCTTCGACTTTTTCTTCGACTTCTACTTCTTCGACTTTTTCTTTTCAAATTTTTCTATGACTTCTGCCTCTTCCAATTTTTCTTTGATTTTTTTCTATGGCTTTTGCCTCTTCAACTTTTTCTTCGACTTCTACTTCTTCGACTTTTTCTTTTCAAATTTTTCTATGACTTCTGCCTCTTCCAATTTTTCTTTGATTTTTTTCTATGGCTTTTGCCTCTTCGACTTTTTCTTCAACTTCTGCTTCTTCAACCTTTTCTATGGCTTCTGCCTCTTCGACTTTTTCTTCGACTTCTACTTCTTTGACTTTTTATATGGCTTCTGCTTCTTCGACTTTATTTCGACTTTTTCTATTGCTTCTGCCTCTTCGACTTTTACTTCGATTTTTTTCTATGGCTTCTGCCTCTTCGACTTTTTCTTCGATTTTTTTTCGATGGCTTCTGCCCTTTCGACTTTTTCTTCGACTTCTACTTCTTCGACTTTTTCTATGGCTTCTGCCTCTTTGACATTTTCTTCGATTTTTTTCTATGGCTTCTGCCTCTTCGACTTTTTCTTCGACTTCTACTTCTTCGACTTTTTCCTATGGCTTCTGCCTCTTCGAATTTTTCTTCGGCTTCTACTTCTTCGACTTTTTCTATGGCCTCTGCCTCTTTGACTTCTACTACTTCAACTTTTTCTATGGCCTCTGCCTCTTCGACTTTTTTTTTTTTTTCAAATTTTTCTATAACTTCTTTATCTTCGACTTCTATTTCTTCGAATTTTTCTATGGCTTCTGCCTCTTCGACTTCTACTTCTTCGACGTTTTCTATGGCTTCTGCCTCTTCTACATTTTCTTCGAATTTTTTCTATGGCTTCTGCCTCTTCGACTTTTTCTTCAACTTCTACTTCTTCGACTTTTTCTTTTCGAATTTTTCTATGACTTCTGCCTCTTCGACTTTTTCTTCGACTTCTACTTCTTCGAATTTTTCTATGGCTTCTGCCTCTTCGACTTCTACTTCTTCGACTTTTTCTATGGCTTCTACTTCTTTGACTTTTTCTTCGAATTCTACTTCTTCGACTTTTTCTTTTAAAATTTTTCTATGACTTCTGCCTCTTCCAATTTTTCTTTGATTTTTTTTATGGCTTTTGCCTCTTCAACTTTTTCTTCGACTTCTACTTCTTCGACTTTTTCTATGGCTTCTGCCTCTTTGACTTTTTTGTAAATTTTTTTCTATGGCTTCTGCCTCTTCGACTTTTTTTTCCACTTCTGCTTCTTCAACCTTTTCTATGGCTTCTGCCTCTTCGACTTTTTCTTCGACTTCTACTTCTTCGACTTTTTCTATGGCTTCTGCCTCTTCGACTTCTACTTCGACTTTTTCTATGGCTCCTGCTTCTTCGACTTTTTTTCGAATTTTTCTATGGCTTCTGCCTCTTCTACATTTTCTTCGATTTTTTTCTATGGCTTCTGCCTCTTCGACTTTTTCTTCGACTTCTACTTCTTTGACTTTTTCTATGGCTTCTGCTTCTTCGACTTTATTTCGACTTTTTCTATTGCTTCTGCCTCTTCGACTTTTACTTCGATTTTTTTCTATGGCTTCTGCCTCTTCGACTTTTTCTTCGATTTTTTTCGATGACTTCTGCCCTTTCGACTTTTTCTTCGACTTCTACTTGTTTGACTTTTTCTATGGCTTCTGCCTCTTCGACTTTTTCTTCGACTTCTACTTCTTCGACTTTTTCCTATGGCTTCTGCCTCTTCGAATTTTTCTTCGGCTTCTACTTCTTCGACTTTTTCTATGGCCTCTGCCTCTTTGACTTCTACTTCTTCGACTTTTTCTATGGCTTCTACTTCTTCGACTTTTTCTTCGAATTCTACTTCTTCGACTTTTTCTTTTCAAATTTTTCTATGACTTCTGCCTCTTCCAATTTTTCTTTGATTTTTTATATGGCTTTTGCCTCTTCAACTTTTTCTTCGACTTCTACTTCTTCGACTTTTTCTATGGCTTCTGCCTCTTTGACTTTTTTTAAATTTTTTTTCTATGGCTTCTGCCTCTTCGACTTTTTCTTCCACTTCTACTTCTTCGACTTTTTCCATGGCTTCTGTCTCTTCGACTTTTTCTTCGACTGTTTCTATGGCTTCTGCCTCTTCGACTTTTACTTCGATTTTTTTCTATGGCTTCTGCCTCTTTGACTTCTACTTCTTCGACTTTTTCTATGGCGTCTGCCTCTTCGACTTTTTTTTTTTTTTTTTTTTTCATTTTTCTATGACTTCTCCATCTTTGACTTTTTCTTCGAATTCTACTTCGACTTTTTCTATGGCCTCTGCTTCTTCGACTTTTTTTCGAATTTTTCTATGGCTTCTGCCTCTTCGACATTTTCTTCGATTTTTTTCTATAGCTTCTGCCGCTTCTACTTTTTCTTCGACTTCTGCTTCTTCGACTTTTTCTATGGCTTCTGCTTCTTCGACTTTTTCTTCGACTTCTACTTCTTCGACTTTTTCCATGGCTTCTGTCTCTTCGACTTCTACTTCTTCGACTTTTTCTATGGCTTCTACTTCTTTGACTTTTTCTTCGAATTCTACTTCTTCGACTTTTTCTTTTAAAATTTTTCTATGACTTCTGCCTCTTCCAATTTTTCTTTGATTTTTTTTATGGCTTTTGCCTCTTCAACTTTTTCTTCGACTTCTACTTCTTCGACTTTTTCTATGGCTTCTGCCTCTTTGACTTTTTTGTAAATTTTTTTCTATGGCTTCTGCCTCTTCGACTTTTTTTTCCACTTCTGCTTCTTCAACCTTTTCTATGGCTTCTGCCTCTTCGACTTTTTCTTCGACTTCTACTTCTTCGACTTTTTCTATGGCTTCTGCCTCTTCGACTTCTACTTCGACTTTTTCTATGGCTCCTGCTTCTTCGACTTTTTTTCGAATTTTTCTATGGCTTCTGCCTCTTCTACATTTTCTTCGATTTTTTTCTATGGCTTCTGCCTCTTCGACTTTTTCTTCGACTTCTACTTCTTTGACTTTTTCTATGGCTTCTGCTTCTTCGACTTTATTTCGACTTTTTCTATTGCTTCTGCCTCTTCGACTTTTACTTCGATTTTTTTCTATGGCTTCTGCCTCTTCGACTTTTTCTTCGATTTTTTTCGATGACTTCTGCCCTTTCGACTTTTTCTTCGACTTCTACTTGTTTGACTTTTTCTATGGCTTCTGCCTCTTCGACTTTTTCTTCGACTTCTACTTCTTCGACTTTTTCCTATGGCTTCTGCCTCTTCGAATTTTTCTTCGGCTTCTACTTCTTCGACTTTTTCTATGGCCTCTGCCTCTTTGACTTCTACTTCTTCGACTTTTTCTATGGCTTCTACTTCTTCGACTTTTTCTTCGAATTCTACTTCTTCGACTTTTTCTTTTCAAATTTTTCTATGACTTCTGCCTCTTCCAATTTTTCTTTGATTTTTTATATGGCTTTTGCCTCTTCAACTTTTTCTTCGACTTCTACTTCTTCGACTTTTTCTATGGCTTCTGCCTCTTTGACTTTTTTTAAATTTTTTTTCTATGGCTTCTGCCTCTTCGACTTTTTCTTCCACTTCTACTTCTTCGACTTTTTCCATGGCTTCTGTCTCTTCGACTTTTTCTTCGACTGTTTCTATGGCTTCTGCCTCTTCGACTTTTACTTCGATTTTTTTCTATGGCTTCTGCCTCTTCGACTTCTACTTCTTCGACTTTTTCTATGGTGTCTGCCTCTTCGACTTTTTTTTTTTTTTTTTTTTTCATTTTTCTATGACTTCTCCATCTTTGACTTTTTCTTCGAATTCTACTTCGACTTTTTCTATGGCCTCTGCTTCTTCGACTTTTTTTCGAATTTTTCTATGGCTTCTGCCTCTTCGACATTTTCTTCGATTTTTTTCTATAGCTTCTGCCGCTTCTACTTTTTCTTCGACTTCTGCTTCTTCGACTTTTTCTATGGCTTCTGCTTCTTCGACTTTTTCTTCGACTTCTACTTCTTCGACTTTTTCCATGGCTTCTGTCTCTTCGACTTCTCCTTCTTAGACTTTTTCTATGGCTTCTGCCCCTTCGACTTTTTCTTCGACTTCTGCTTCTTCGACTTTTTCTATGGCTTCTGCCTCTTCGACTTTTTCTTCGACTTCTACTTCTTCGACTTTTTCTATGGCTTCTGCATCTTCGACTTTTTCTTCGACTTCGACTTCTAATTCTTCGACTTTTTCTATGGCTTCTGCCTCTTCTAATTTTTCCTCAATTTTTTTCTATGGCTTCTGCCACTTCGACTTTTACTTAGATTTTTTTCTATGGCTTCTGCCTCTTCGACTTCTACTTCCACTTTTTCTATGGCGTCTGCCTCTTTGACTTGTTTTTTCTTTTCATTTTTCTGTGACTTCTGCATCTTTGAATTTTTCTTCGAATTCTACTTCTTCGACTTTTTCTATGGCTTCTGCTTCTTCGACTTTTTTTCGAATTGTTCTTTGGCTTCTGCCTCTTCGACATTTCCTTCGATTTTTTTCTATGGCTTCTGCCTCTTCGACTTCTCCTTCTTAGACTGTTTCTATGGCTTCTGCCTCTTCGACTTTTTCTTCGACTTCTACTTCTTCGACTTTTTCCATGGCTTCTGTCTCTTCGACTTCTCCTTCTGAGACTTTTTCTATGGTTTCTGTCTCTTCGACTTTTTCTTCGACTGTTTCTATGGCTTCTGCCTCTTCGACTTTTACTTCGATTTTTTTCTATGGCTTCTGCCTCTTCGACTTCTACTTCTTCGACTTTTTCTATGGCTTCTGCCTCTTCGACTTCTGCATCTTCGACTTTTTCTTCGACTTCTACTTCTTCGACTTTTTCTTTTCTAATTTTTCTATGACTTCTGCATCTTCGACTTCTGCTTCTTCGACTTTTTCTATGGCTTCTGCCTCTTCGACTTTTTCTTCGACTTCTACTTCTTCGACTTTTTCTATGGATTCTGCCTCTTCGACTTCTACTTCTTCGACTTTTTCTTTTCGAATTTTTCTATGACTTCTGCATCTCCGACTTTTTCTTTGACTTCTGCTTCTTGGACTTTTTGTATGGCTTCTGCCTCTTCGACTTTTTCTTCGATTTTTTTCTATGGCTTCTGCCCTTTGGACTTTTTCTTCGACTTGTACTTCTTCGACTTTTTCTATGGCTTCTGCCTCTTTGACATTTTCTTCGATTTTTTTTCTATGGCTTCTGCCTCTTCGACTTTTTCCTATGGCTTCTGCCTCTTTGACTTTTTCTTCGACTTCTACTTCTTCAAGTTTTTCTGTGGCTTCTACTTCTTCGACTTTTTCTATGGCCTCTGCCTCTTCGACTTCTACTACTTCAACTTTTTCTATGGCCTCTGCCTCTTCAAGTTTTTTTTTTTCAAATTTTTCTATAACTTCTTCATCTTCGACTTTTTTTTCGACTTCTACTTCTTCGACTTTTTCTATGGCTTCTGCCTCTTCGACTTCTACTTCTTCGACTTTTTCTATGGCTTCTACTTCTTCGACTTTTTCTATGGCTCCTGCCTCTTCGACATTTTCTTCGATTTTTTTCTATGGCTTCTGCCTCTTCGACATTTTCTTCGACTTCTACTTCTTCGACTTTTTCTATGGCTTCTGCCTCTTCTACATTTTCTTCGATGTTTTTCTATGGCTTCTGCCTCTTCGACTTTTTCTTTGACTTTTTCTATGGATTCTGCCCCTTCGACTTTTTTTTTCGAATTTTTCTATAACTTCTGCATCTTCGACTTTTTCTTCGACTTCTAGTTCTTCCATTTTTTTTATGGCTTCTGCCTGTTCGACTTTTTCCTCAATTTTTTTCTGTGGCTTCTGCCTCTTCGACTTCTACTACTTCGAATTTTTTCTATGGCTTCTGCCTTTTCGACTTCTACTACTTCGAGTTTTTTCTATGGCTTCTGCTTCTTCGACTTTATTTCGACTTTTTCTATTGCTTCTGCCTCTTCGACTTTTACTTCGATTTTTTTCTATGGCTTCTGCCTCTTCGACTTTTTCTTCGACTTCTACTTCTTCGACTTTTTCTATGGCTTCTGCTCCTTTGACTTTTTCTTCGACTTCTTCGTCTTCGACTTTTTCTATGGCCTCTGCCTCTTCGACTTTTTTTTCAAATTTTTCTATAACTTCTGCATCTTCGACTTTTTCTTCGATTTCAACTTCTAGTTCTTCAAGTTGTTTCTATGGCTTCTGCCTTTTCGACTTCTACTTCTTTGAGTTTTTCTATGGCTTCTGCCTCTTCGAATTTTTCTTCGATTTTTTTCTATGGCTTCTGCCGCTTCTACTTTTTCTTCGACTTCTACTTCTTCGACTTTTTCTATGCCTTCTGCCGGTTCGACTTTTACTTCGATTTTTTTCTATGGCTTCTGCCTCTTCGACTTTTTCTTCGACTTCTACTTCTTTGACTTTTTCTATGGCTTCTGCCTCTTCTACATTTTCTACGATTTTTTTCTATGGCTTCTGCCTCTTCGACTTTTTCTTCGACTTCTACTTCTTTGACTTTTTTTTTTTTGAATTTTTTATGGCTTCTGCCGGTTCAACGTTTTCTTTGATTTTTTTCTATGGCATCTGCCTTTTCGACTTCTACTTTTTTGAGTTTTTCTATGGCTTCTGCCTCTTCGACTTCTACTTCTTTGAGTTTTTCTATGGCTTCTGCCTCTTCGACTTTTTCTTCGACTTCTACTTCTTTGACATTTTCTATGGCTTCTGCCTCTTCGACTTCTACTTAGACTTTTTCTATGGCTTCTGCTTCTTCGACTTTTTTTTCAAATTTTTCTATGGCTTCTGCCTTTTCAACTTTTTCCTATGGCTTCTCCGTCTTCGACTTCTGCTTCTTCGACTTTTTCTGTGACTTCTACATCTTCGACTTCTACTTCTTCGACTTTTTCTATGGCTTCTGCCTCTTTGACTTTTTTTCGATTTTTTTTTATGGCTTCTCCCTCTTCGACTTTTACTTAGATTTTTTTCTATGGCTTCTGCCTCTTCGACTTCTACTTCCACTTTTTCTATGGCGTCTGCCTCTTTGACTATTTTTTTCTTTTCATTTTTCTGTGACTTCTGCATCTTTCACTTTTTCTTCGAATTCTACTTCTTCGACTTTTTCTATGGCTTCTGCTTCTTCAACTTTTTTTCGAATTGTTCTTTGGCTTCTGCCTCTTCGACATTTCCTTCGATTTTTTTTTATGGCTTCTGCCTCTTCGACTTCTCCTTCTTAGACTTTTTCTATGGCTTCTGCCTCTTCGACTTTTTCTTCGACTTCTACTTCTTCGACTTTTTCCATAGCTTCTGTCTCTTCGACTTCTCCTTCTTAGACTTTTTCTATGGCTTCTGTCTCTTCGACTTTTTCTTCGACTGTTTCTATGGCTTCTGCCTCTTCGACTTTTACTTCGATTTTTTTCTATGGCTTCTGCCTCTTCGACTTCTACTTCTTCGACTTTTTCTATGGCTTCTGCCTCTTCGACTTTTTTTTTTTTTTTCGACTTTTTCTACGACTTCTGCATCTTCGACTTCTACTTCTTCGACTTTTTCTTTTCAAATTTTTCTATGACTTCTGCATCATCGACTTTTCCTATGGCTTCTGCCTCTTCGACTTCTGCTTCTTCGACTTTTTCTATGACTTCTACATCTTCGACTTTAGTTCGACTTCTACTTCTTTGACTTTTTCCTATGGCTTCTGCTTCTTCGACTTTTTCTTCGACTGCTTCTATGGCTTCTGCCTCTTCGACTTCTACTTCTTCGATTTTTTTTTTCGAATTTTTCTATGGCTTCTGCCTCTTCGACATTTTCTTCTATTTTTTTCTATGGCTTCTGCCGCTTCTACTTCTTCTTCGACTTCTTCGTCTTCGACTTTTTCTATGGCCTCTGCCTCTTCGACTTTTTTTTCTAATTTTTCTATAACTTCTGCATCTTCGACTTTTTCTTCGATTTCGACTTCTAGTTCTTCAAGTTGTTTCTATGGCTTCTGCCTTTTCCACTTCTACTTCTTTGAGTTTTTCTATGGCTTCTGCCTCTTCGAATTTTTCTTCGATTTTTTTTATGGCTTCTGCCGCTTCTACTTTTTCTTCAACTTCTACTTCTTCGACTTTTTCTATGGCTTCTGCCGGTTCGACTTTTACTTCGATTTTTTTCTATGGCTTCTGCCTCTTCGACTTTTTCTTCGACTTCTACTTCTTCGACTTTTTCTATGGCTTCTGCCTCTTCGACTTCTACTTAGACTTTTTCTATGGCTTCTGCTTCTTCGACTTTTTTTCGAATTTTTCTATGCCTTCTGTCTCTTCTACATTTTCTTCGATTTTTTTGTATGGCTTTTGCCTCTTCGACTTTTTCTTCGACTTCTACTTCTTCGACTTTTACTTTTCAAATTTTTCTATAACTTCTGCCTCTTCGACTTTTTCTTTGATTTTTTTCTATGGCTTCTGCCTTTTCAACTTTTTCTTCGACTTCTACCTCTTCGACTTTTTCTATGGCTTCTGCCTCTTCAACTTTTTCTTCGACTTCTACTTCTTCGACTTTTTCTATGGCTTCTGCCTCTTTGACTTTTTCTTCGATTTTTTTCTATGCCTTCTGCCTCTTCGACTTCTACTTCTTCGAGTTTTTTGTATGACTTCTCCCTGTTCGACTTCTACTTCTTCGACTTTTTCTTTTCAAATTTTTCTATTACTTCTGCATCTTCGACTTTTTCTTCGACTTCTACTTCTTCGACTTTTTCTTTTCAAATTTTTCTATGACTTCTGCCTCTTCCAATTTTTCTTTGATTTTTTTCTATGGCTTTTGCCTCTTCAACTTTTTCTTCGACTTCTACTTCTTCGACTTTTTCTTTTCAAATTTTTCTATGACTTCTGCCTCTTCCAATTTTTCTTTGATTTTTTTCTATGGCTTTTGCCTCTTCGACTTTTTCTTCAACTTCTGCTTCTTCAACCTTTTCTATGGCTTCTGCCTCTTCGACTTTTTCTTCGACTTCTACTTCTTTGACTTTTTATATGGCTTCTGCTTCTTCGACTTTATTTCGACTTTTTCTATTGCTTCTGCCTCTTCGACTTTTACTTCGATTTTTTTCGATGGCTTCTGCCCTTTCGACTTTTTCTTCGACTTCTACTTCTTCGACTTTTTCTATGGCTTCTGCCTCTTTGACATTTTCTTCGATTTTTTTCTATGGCTTCTGCCTCTTCGACTTTTTCTTCGACTTCTACTTCTTCGACTTTTTCCTATGGCTTCTGCCTCTTCGAATTTTTCTTCGGCTTCTACTTCTTCGACTTTTTCTATGGCCTCTGCCTCTTTGACTTCTACTACTTCAACTTTTTCTATGGCCTCTGCCTCTTCGACTTTTTTTTTTTTTCAAATTTTTCTATAACTTCTTTATCTTCGACTTCTATTTCTTCGAATTTTTCTATGGCTTCTGCCTCTTCGACTTCTACTTCTTCGACTTTTTCTATGGCTTCTGCCTCTTCTACATTTTCTTCGATTTTTTTCTATGGCTTCTGCCTCTTCGACTTTTTCTTCGACTTCTACTTCTTCGACTTTTTCTTTTCAAATTTTTCTATGACTTCTGCCTCTTCGACTTTTTCTTCGACTTCTACTTCTTCGAATTTTTCTATGGCTTCTGCCTCTTCGACTTCTACTTCTTCGACTTTTTCTATGGCTTCTACTTCTTTGACTTTTTCTTCGAATTCTACTTCTTCGACTTTTTCTTTTCAAATTTTTCTATGACTTCTGCCTCTTCCAATTTTTCTTTGATTTTTTTTATGGCTTTTGCCTCTTCAACTTTTTCTTCGACTTCTACTTCTTCGACTTTTTCTATGGCTTCTGCCTCTTTGACTTTTTTGTAAATTTTTTTCTATGGCTTCTGCCTCTTCGACTTTTTTTTCCACTTCTGCTTCTTCAACCTTTTCTATGGCTTCTGCCTCTTCGACTTTTTCTTCGACTTCTACTTCTTCGACTTTTTCTATGGCTTCTGCCTCTTCGACTTCTACTTCGACTTTTTCTATGGCTCCTGCTTCTTCGACTTTTTTTCGAATTTTTCTATGGCTTCTGCCTCTTCTACATTTTCTTCGATTTTTTTCTATGGCTTCTGCCTCTTCGACTTTTTCTTCGACTTCTACTTCTTTGACTTTTTCTATGGCTTCTGCTTCTTCGACTTTATTTCGACTTTTTCTATTGCTTCTGCCTCTTCGACTTTTACTTCGATTTTTTTCTATGGCTTCTGCCTCTTCGACTTTTTCTTCGATTTTTTTCGATGACTTCTGCCCTTTCGACTTTTTCTTCGACTTCTACTTGTTTGACTTTTTCTATGGCTTCTGCCTCTTCGACTTTTTCTTCGACTTCTACTTCTTCGACTTTTTCCTATGGCTTCTGCCTCTTCGAATTTTTCTTCGGCTTCTACTTCTTCGACTTTTTCTATGGCCTCTGCCTCTTTGACTTCTACTTCTTCGACTTTTTCTATGGCTTCTACTTCTTCGACTTTTTCTTCGAATTCTACTTCTTCGACTTTTTCTTTTCAAATTTTTCTATGATTTCTGCCTCTTCCAATTTTTCTTTGATTTTTTATATGGCTTTTGCCTCTTCGACTTTTTCTTCGACTTCTACTTCTTCGACTTTTTCTATGGCTTCTGCCTCTTTGACTTTTTTTAAATTTTTTTTCTATGGCTTCTGCCTCTTCGACTTTTTCTTCCACTTCTACTTCTTCGACTTTTTCCATGGCTTCTGTCTCTTCGACTTTTTCTTCGACTGTTTCTATGGCTTCTGCCTCTTCGACTTTTACTTCGATTTTTTTCTATGGCTTCTGCCTCTTTGACTTCTACTTCTTCGACTTTTTCTATGGCGTCTGCCTCTTCGACTTTTTTTTTTTTTTTTTTTTTCATTTTTCTATGACTTCTCCATCTTTGACTTTTTCTTCGAATTCTACTTCGACTTTTTCTATGGCCTCTGCT
>JAMKFB010000794.1:0-25348 GCA_036247105.1 Cirrhinus mrigala
CATTTCCAAAAAGGAATTAAAAAAATAAATACTTACACTGTGTGCACAATTATTAGGCAAGTTGTATTTTTGAGAATAAATTTTGTTATTGTACAACTACAGCGCTCTTGGTCAATCCAAAATGTTAACAAACCCTCAAACCTGAACATTTAAGTAGTAAAAGTGAAGTTTTGGCTCTCTTAAGAGAATATCTACATGAACACCAGTATTAGGCAACTATTAGTGTGCAGAATTATTATGCAACCAAATGACAAACAAAGATTTTCCCATCTCACTTGTTTATTTTCACCTGTTAAAGTGAAAATAATAAACTCAATTTACAAATAAACATTTCTGAAATTTCAAAAAGAAAACTTCATTGACCAATATAACCACCCTTTTCGATAACAGTCACAAGCCTTCCATTCACAGAGTCAGTCAGTTTCTTGATCTGCTCAGAATCAACTTTTTGTGCAGCCGCAACCACAGCCTCCCAGACACCGTTCAAAGAGGTGTACTGTTTACCTTCACTGTAAATTTCCTGCTTAAGAAGGGCCCAAAAGTTCTCAATAGGGTTTAAGTCAGGTGAAGAAGGGGGCCCATGTCATTAGTTTTTCATCTTTAAGGCCTTTACTGGCCAGCCACGCAGTGGAGTACTTTGATGCATGTGATGGAGCGTTGTCTTGCATAAAAATCAAAGTCTTCTTGAAAGATGCAGACTTTTTCCTGCACCACTGCTTGAAGAAAGAGTTTTCTAAAAATTGGCAGTAGGTCTGAGAGTTGATTTTGAGTCCATTTTCAACCCAAAAAGGTCCAACTAGCTCATCTTTAATAATACCTGCCCATACCAGTACCCCACCTCCACCTTGCTGGCGTCTGAGTCGAAGCGGAGTTCTGTGTCCGTTACTGATCCAACCACAGGCCCATCCATCTGGTCTGTCAAGAGTCACTCTCATCTCATCAGTCCACAAAACCTTTGGAAAATCTGTCTTCAGATATTTCTTGGCCCGTTCTTGACGTTTCAACTTGTGTGTCTTGTTCAGAGGTGGTCGGGTTTCAGCCTTTCTTACCTTGGCCATGTCTCTGAGAAGTGAACACCTCGTACTTCTTGACACTCCAGGTAGGTTGCAGTTGTGGAATATGGCAGCACTGGAGGATAATGGGTTCCTGGTAGCTTCATGTTTGATTCTTTTCAAATCTTTGGCGGTTAATTTGCATCTTTTCTTCTCGACACGTTTCTTGCGACCCTGTTGACTATTTGCTACAAAAAGTTTGATGGTTCTGTGATCACACCCCAATATCTTAGATATTTCAAGAGTGCTGCATCCCTGTGAAAGACTTTTTACAATTTTTGACTTTTCAGAGTCAGTTAAATCTCTTTTTTGGCCCATTTTTCCTGAGGAGAAGAATCTGCCTAATAATTATGCACACCTTGATATAGGGTGTTGATCTCCTTAGGCCACACCCTCCCTCGTTACACAAATACACATCACCTGATATGCATTAAATCTAATAAGCATTCAAGTTTATACAGCTTGGAGTTGGAAATTATGGATAAAATGATGATATGGTCAAAATACTCACTTGCCTAATAATTGTGCACACAGTGTATTTTAGTATTCCTTATCGATTGATTGAATGAATGAATGAATGAATGAATGGATAACTAATTTTACAGTTGTCCCCTTCAACCTTAAACTATAGCAGGTTACAATTTATTTTGGCTACATGCAGCCTGTCAACTTTGTGTCGTAAGCCTTAACCACAGACTCTCACCAATGTTACAAAAGTCTCCTGACAGCTACACACAATGCACAAATGCACTTTCAAATTCATGTTTAAATTGTGCAATTAATGTTTCATTTAGACTACTGGTAGAGTAACTGAAATTTTTATAATATATTGGTGTGTGCAAATTCAAAATGAATCCTAAATGTCCTACCTTCTTATAAGTACCACAGCTGCAATGATGAAAACAAGTGAGACTAAAGACACTACAATAATCAGAACTATTGAGGACCCGGTGACATCTATTGAGGACAACAAAAAGATATCATTTACTTTGAATTATGCACAATAAATATAGCATTTTCCAAATATGAATATGGCTGTGTAGATATGAAAATGTTCATATGTTTTTCAGTTCAACCAACCTTCAATGTAAATGGTAAATTCCTCAGATTCAGTTGTTTTAACGTTTTTCAAAGAACAAGAGTAATTCCCAGAGTCTTTAGCAGTTACTCTGCTGAAGGTGAGGACGGGCTCTGACTGCTGAATCGGATCACCATTCTTAAACCACTGAACCTCAGCTAAATCACCAGGACAGTTGAGTGTGCATGTCAAATTCAAAGAGTCTCCAACTATTGTGCTTCCATTTTCTCTTGACCTGTTCATGGACACTATTAAATCTATCAAAAACAAGAAAAATACACCATAATGAAACTAGGATTTCTTTTGGTAAAACAAAACAACAAATAGCGACAACAAAAGTGTTAAGTATAATTCAACAATAAATCATTTATATGTACCGTGTACTACAATTTTTACTCCAGGTTCACCTGTCCATCGTCCACCTTGGCCATTGGTTATAAATCTGAATTTATACTGTTCAGAATGTGTTTGATTAATATTACTGATCAAAAGAGAACAATCTGAAGTTTTGTTTCCAATGTATTGAAAGTTGTTGTGATTACTGTTGGCTTCACTATCATAAACATACGGCTCATTCTGACACTTGTCACGGTTTGATCTCATTGAACACCATAGTACTCGCTGTACTTGTTGCTCCTGTGGATATATAAAGTTACAGTCAATAGTGACATTGGATCCCCTCGCAGCACAGATAGAAGGAGGATATTTCACATCCCACTGAACACTGACAACACCTGAGGAGCACAGAACACTTTATTTATTTACAGTATTTGTTACTATAGATAGCTAAATATATAGAGACAATATCTGTTTTAGTTATTGTCTAAAATATTTACACTCTTAAAAATTAAGGTGCTTCACGATGCCACAGAAGAACCTTTTTTTGTCTAAATGGTTCCATAAAGAACCTTTAACATCTGAAGAACCTTTCTGTTTTGCAAAATGTTCTTTGTGGCGAAAGAAGGTTCTTCAAATTATAAAAAGGTAGGAAAGAGATGGTTCTTTAAAGAACCTTTGACTAAATGGTTCTTTGTGAAACTAAAAATGGTTCTTCTATGGCAACACTGTGAAGAAGCTTTTAAAGCACCTTTATTTTTAAAAGTGTATTGTAACAGTTTTTAAGAACTTATTTACATAATGAATCAATAAGCAATAACAAAGATACAATGGGATCCAAAAGAGTCCACATAAAATGCACTTTTTAAAAGTACAGAGAGATATTCAAGATTCTGTAATACTTATGTCACTAATAAAATAAGCAGATGCGAGGGATATCCCAGACATTTTTTAAAATGAATTGCAAATTACATTTGCAATTGCATTTTCCATATGTGGACGCATAAAGTGCGACATAATCCAAATGCAACTGCAAATTTTGCATTACCGTTTGCTTTTTTCGCTTTCGCGAATGCACAGTGACTGCCAAATTTCAAATGAAAAAGCAAAGTCCATTTGCAGTTGCATTTCCCATGTCTTACAAGTTATGAGCCTGCCATATTTAAATAGCAAAATCAATTACCACTTCTGCTTTTTCACTCTCTCTGCGCAGTGCATGTAACCTGCCAAAATTCAAATGGCATCGCAATTCCTTTTGCATTTGAATTTCCGATGTCAGCACAGAAAGTTGTCAAACAAAGTGAGCGGCAGGACTACACTGTGGGGCGTGTTTGCATTGGGAGGTGACGTCACTCACACATGACTGTCCCGAAGGCTTTAATCAATGGAGATTTTTGGTAAATAATTCTGTCCTTTTTTTTTTTTACCCCAAATGCAGGCTTGACATTGGACCGTCTCTAAAGTTACATGTGACATTAATATACAATTTTCTAACTTTAATAGCATTTGAAGAGAATGACTTACAGTCATGAAACCAACTGTAAAGTGTCCATGTAGGTGTCAGTTATAAATCGTTTGTAAATATTGTTATTTTTTCTGTACAGAATGGACTCAAACACTAAGTCAAAAGTTTACATACACCTTGCAGCAGTGGCAGAGCCAGGATGTTTTCATAGGGGTGGCAAGGGAGGGGCCTGCAACCAGTCTGGGGTGGCAATTAATACAATTGATTTTTACTTAATTGTAATTAAGATATTTTTATATACGTAATACTGAGTGAATATGATCATTTTTGTAGTGGCTTACTATTGCACAGTCAGCTTGGTTATGGTTCTCAAAACCCCCAAAAACTTGTTCTCCAACATTGCACACTCATGGATGAGACATGCAAATAGTGATATGAATGTGAAAAAGGCCGTGAGCACAGAGAAATGGTTGACAGGACAGGAAAGTTTGTGTTACTGACATATAACCACAGTTCACTGTTGTTCTTTCTACTGAAGTACATTTGGCTCCTGTACCTTTTTCGTGCTCGTTTGACTCATGCGTTTGACTGGTGCTGAAGCGAGTTGAAGTAGGCGTCTCAAAAGTCACCCATTTGATGTGGTCGTAAAGAGATGTGGCGGTTTCGCATCTTAAAAAAAGCACTTCTTGTTAAGAAAAAAAAAGGGACAAAAACTGCAGTTTTGAGTAGGGTGGCCAAAGGGTTGGCCAAGCTTAGGTCAGTGGTGGCCATGATCACCCCCTGGCTCCGCCACTGCCTTGCAGAATCTGCAAAATGTTAATTATTTTACCAGAGTCCTAATACTGTGTTGTTTCCTGAATGATCCACAGCTATTTTTTTGTTATTTTGTTATTTTTTGTTTTTTTAGTGATAGTTGTTCATGAGTCCCTTGTTCGTTCTGAACAGTTAAACTGCCCGCTGTTCTTCAGAAAAAATCCTTCAGGTCCCAGAAATTCTTAGTTTTTCAGCATTTCACACAACAGAATGAAGAATGAAAATCATATTTTTCCATTTATTACTGCCCTTCAGAAGCTACAGAAAATGCATGTTTCCCAGAATACAAAATAAGTTAAATTTACCCTGATCTTCAAATTCAAAAAGTTTTCACCCTCCGGCTCTTAATGCATTGTTTTTGCTGTTAATCATTCAGGTAACAACACAGTATTAGGACTCAATTCAAGGTAATTTTTAAAAACTCAACTATTATTTTCTCTTGTGGATTATATGTAAATGTCTTTTATGTGAAATATCTTATTCAAGTAAGTACTAAATAAACAATAACATGCATTTTGTATGATCCCTCTAACTTACTTATTATTTTAGTTTATTTCTAACCGACACCTACATGGACACTTTACAGTTGGTTTCATGACTGTAAGTCATTCTCTTCAAATGCTATTGAAGTTAGAAAAGTGTATACTAATGTTGTATGTAACTTTAGAGACTGTCCATACATTTGCAAATCTCGAACGTCTAACGTCAACCATCTTTATTCCAGTAAAAGATCTTGAGGCAGGCACGACATGCTCTCTATTATATACGAATTAAAAGTGAGGAATACAATATACAGGAAAAAGTGTAGAATTGCACTGTCTGTTTACTCACTTGAGTGAGAGTTGTTGAGACAGGTGAAAATCGTTTGGTTAATAGTGAATATTGACCTATTGTGCGTAGTGTTGTGGCTCATAACCACTGTTAACAGAGGATAATCGCTGCATTTGGGGTAAAAAAAAAAAAAAAAAAGACAGAATTATTTATTGTGTAAGGTCCCAAGAAGGTTGCACTGTCTGTTCGTTCACACAGGCACAGCTGATTGGCAGCTGCCTTTAGTGGAGACTTTACCGAATACCTCCATTGATCAAAGTCTTCGGCAAAGTCTTTGTGTGTGAGTAACGTCACCAAAATGAAAAAACCTCAAAATGAAAAATGAAAAAACCTCAAAATGAAATGTGGAGGCAATAAATAAATGCTGAAATAAATGTGTAAATCATAAATAAATAAATATTTAAATAAATAAATAAGTATTTGTATAAATAAATATTTATACATTTATTTATGCTTTCAATAATTAAATTATGCATTTAATGATTTATTTATATATTTCAACATTTATTTAATTATTTAATTTTGAGTAATTTAGCCCTCCATAGGTTACATGCACGACGCAGAAAGAGTAAAAAAGCAGACGTGGTAATTGATACTGCTATTTAAATATGGCAGGCTCATGACTTGTAAGACATGGGAAATGCAACTGCAAATGGGCTTTGCTTTTTCATTTGAAATTTGGCAGTCAGTGTTCGTTCGTGAAAGCGAAAAAGCAAACGGTAATGCAAAATTTGCAATTGCATTTGAATTATGTCACATATGGACATGCAATTCCTTTTGATAAATGTCCAGGATATCCCTCCATACTTTATACACCAGGTATTAATAAAATCTAAACTGTTCATTAGAAAATAAAAGAACACAAAATAGCAACATTTTTACTAGTGGCTCAGAATTTGATCTCTGTTGTATATATACAATACATTTTAAGTTTAAAATTTGACAGAAATTAATTAGAGAAAAATTGGACAACAAAGTAAATTGACAAAATACATAAGAAAAGCTTTTCTTACCAGGCAGCAGAAACAGAAAAATGTGCAGCATTTCAATCCACTGTTCCACTTGTTTAGCTCACACAAGAAGTGTTCTGTAGAGTGTCAGACAAAGCACAAAAAGAAAAAATGAAGGAAAGAAGAAGTTGCTCAAATGGCTGATTTCCATTTCCTTCCTAATATCATTAGCACTCACAGGCTCCAAAGTTTGTAACATTATTTCCCCATCTACAGATGTAAAATATGTTCCAAAGCTATAACAGATTACATTTTTGACAGAAGTATCCTTTTAAGCAAGGTGTAATTTCTTTGTACTTTTCTACACCTCTAGATACAATGCAATATAGCTCCAGTGCATCTCTTTATGGAATATGCCATATATAGCTTTGTGTGAGAAATCTACAGAGACATTTAACCTTTAATTCAATAAACATCTTACTTGGAAACTTTGGTCACCATTCACTCAACTGTATTAAATGAACAGACATACTGCTACAAATGTATTTTTATAAGTTCCACTGAAAAAGTCACATGGGTTTTGGAACTTTAAACACTTTATGGTGAGTAAATTAGCAATTTGGCCTACTTTTATTTGAGCAAAATAGTGCAGAAAAAGCTTTCTGAAAAAATAAATAAATAAATAAATAAACAATTTACCTTTCAGAGTTAGATTCATGTGAAAATGTGAATTCATTTAACTAGTCAAATATGAAATATCCAAACCTATTTGTTTATTTGGTCACTCACTAACATAGAAGTTGTGCTTCTCCAGATTTTCAGTGTGTCTTTAATGTTAAATGATTTGAGCTGTTTATGAATTATTATTTTTTTTTTATATCGTATTGAATGGTCTTCTTACTAGACAAAGAGATCAGAACACCTCTTTTTATTTCTTTTGGTCACCATTGCTTCAAATTGGATTTTTATCCTTGAAATAAAAAGAGTGCAAGGATTTAAAATGGCATAAAATAAAAAAGAAATATTTAAGTTTTTTTTCTCTTTTAAATGGTGCTAATGTGCAATCTTAACTGTCAACTAAAAGTTTTATTTTCTAGATTTTGAATATCAGTAGATTCAATCAGTTGGTGCATTATGAGATCAAATTATTGGATCATGTGGGCTTATAAAGATAATAATTAGATTAAGAATAAGAATCGCAAACACAATATGTATATTTGGTTTATAACAATATATAGTTGCACATTCATTAAAGTCCTTAAAGGCACAATATGTAATATTTTTGTAATGAAATGTCCAAAGACCACTTGCACAGTGTTATATATTTCATATATATATATATATACAGTGGGTACGGAAAGTATTCAGACCCCCTTAAATTTTTCACTCTTTGTTATATTGCAGCCATTTGTAAAATCATTTAAGTCCAGCTGTGTTTGATTATACTGATTGGACTTGATTAGGAAAGCCACACACCTGTCTATATAAGACCTTACAGCTCACAGTGCATGTCAGAGCAAATGAGAATCATGAGGTCAAAGGAACTGCCTGAAGAGCTCAGAGACAGAATTGTGGCAAGGCACAGATCTGGCCAAGGTTACAAAAAAATTTCTGCTGCACTTAAGGTGCACAGTGGCCTCCATAATCCTTAAATGGAAGACGTTTGGGACGACCAGAACCCTTCCTAGAGCTGGCCGTCCGGCCAAACTGAGCTATCGGGGGAGAAGAGCCTTGGTGAGAGAGGTAAAGAAGAACCCAAAGATCACTATGGCTGAGCTCCAGAGATGCAGTCGGGAGATGGGAGAAAGTTGTAGAAAGTCAACCATCACTGCAGCCCTCCACCAGTCGAGGCTTTATGGCAGAGTGGCCCGACGGAAGCCTCTCCTCAGTGCAAGACACATGAAAACCCGCATGGAGTTTGCTAAAAAACACCTAAAGGACTCCAAGATGGTGAGAAATAAGATTCTCTGGTCTGATGAGACCAACTTTTTGGCCTTAATTCTAAGCGGTATGTGTGGAGAAAACCAGGCACTGCTCATCACCTGTCCAATACAGTCCCAACAGTGAAGCATGGTGGTGGCAGCATCATGCTGTGGGGGTGTTTTTCAGCTGCAGGGACAGGACGACTGGTTGCAATCGAGGGAAAGATGAATGCGGCCAAGTACAGGGATATCCTGGACGAAAACCTTCTCCAGAGTGCTCAGGACCTCAGACTGGGCCGAAGGTTTACCTTCCAACAAGACAATGACCCTAAGCACACAGCTAAAATAACGAAGGAGTGGCTTCACAACAACTCCGTGATTGTTCTTGAATGGTCCAGCCAGAGCCCTGACTTAAACCCAACTGAGCATCTCTGGAGAGACCTAAAAATGGCTGTCCACCAACGTTTACCATCCAACCTGACAGAACTGGAGAGGATCTGCAAGGAGGAATGGCAGAGGATCCCCAAATCCAGGTGTGAAAAACTTGTTGCATCTTTCCCAAAAAGACTCATGGCTGTATTAGATCAAAAGGGTGCTTCTACTAAATACTGAGCAAAGGGTCTGAATACTTGTGATTACCATGTGATATTTCAGTTTTTCTTTTTTAATAAATCTGCAAAAATGTCAACAATTGTGTTTTTCTTTCAGTATGGGGTGCTGTGTGTACATTAATGAGGAAAAAAATGAACTTAAATGATTTTAGCAAATGGCTGCAATATAACAAAGAGTTTTTTTAATTTTTATCAAGTCTGGTGAGCAAACCTATGGTAATGTTAAATACAGTGTGTGCTGCACAAAAACATTTAGCCATGCTCGCAAATACGGTGGGTTCGTTCAAATTTACTTTTAGAACGTCTGTTTTACACGTAAAAATGCGCAACGTTTACCCGCCAAATCATGACAAATAGTGACATATCAGTAAAAGGCTAATATTGAATCAAATTTCATGTTCTTTGCAGATTATTCATTACGATGACATAAAATACTGTTATTACATGTACAGGTAAGTTAATAATAAAGTAATACATTACCTCATCCGTGAGTATGATTTGTGAAAACGACATCTCCCAACGTTCCATGCTCCGTCATTGCCTTATCCAGCTTCGCCTCTGTTATTGTTTTGAAAATGCGACCTCTAGCGGCGAAAACCTACATATTGTGCCTTTAAAAACTTAATTAAATTAAAAATGCATTGAAAGCAATACATACAAAAGAACACCACACAACTGCTTGAGCTACAGGGTCAAATGCCATGTACACAAATGTTAAAATTACATACAAAACAAATTCATAACTAGACACAGTAGCATGTGTACCGATATAAGACCTGTAAACTACTGAATGTACTTGGGTAGCCTACTTATTTATATTATAGCTACAATGTCACTGTTATATTTACATTTTTTCTTAGAATGTTTCTTAATTTAATGAATTAATTATTGTAATTTTAATTTATTTAATGTTTTTTTTTTTTTTTTTTTTTCTCAGTACTCTGCAGTTCTTATGTTTTTTTAGGACCAAAGTTGCCCAGTCCTGTAATACTTACTGGTTAGTAGTTATAACAGAGATTTTCTTACAATAGAGAGGTGAGAGGGTCTGTATTAATTACTATTGGAGAAAGCGTAACAGCTAACTTGGATCACGTGTCCCTTAATAACCAGTCACATTACAGCATTGACGTCATTGAATTTGAGCGTTGTGCGACACTTGCCGTTTAGGGATACCATAGGAATAAATGAGAAATGCCGTAAACTGAATCCCACCTGCCGCAAAAAGTCAGTAACTTCTGTTATAACACTGATTTTTTTCATGGTAAACTCTAAAATAGTTCAATCCAGAAGTATTGTTTAGTGTAAAACATGTTGAAGATTAGCAGATAGGCTGTTGATTCATTAAATGATAAGCCGTTTCCTCTAAAAAAGCTGTTTATTCAGCGTAGTGAAGCCTCTCTTGGATTAACATCCATTCAAAAAAACAGCCTCTGGTCTCCCTCCCACATACTGCCAGACCGGAAGCGTTAGCTTTATCCGTTATGCTTTTTCAGCTAATGGTTGCAGGCTTGCCATCTAGTGGCTTTGGTTATAAAGGCCAGTGCTGCTCCCAGGTGGCTGAACAGAGAAGTGAATTTTAAAGAAGTGAATTTTGTGCACATGTGTGGGTGTGTGCACCCTGCTGAAAAAAACAGCTTAGGCTGGTTGGCTGGTTTAAGCTGGAAGTAGCTGGTTTTAGCTGGTCTTCCAGCCTGACCAGCTAAGACAAGCCTGGAAGTGGCCAAAACCCTTCTAAAACCGGCCTTCTGACCAGCTGAAACCAGCCAACCAGCTTAGGCTGGTTTTAGCTGTTTTTTTTTTTGTTTTGTTTTGTTTTGTTTTGTTTTCAGCAGGGTATGGCTGTGTGCTTATGATAGGGGTCGTGTATGTAGTTATTGGAAGGTTGCTGAAGTACATGCAGTCTTTCCTCTATTCTTCAAACATCTTGGAAACTGATACAAACTGTAATACTTTCCCCTTGAATTACAAGAGATTCTATGACAGTATGTTATAGCATATTCTTTGCTTGCCCATAAATTACCCTGCCTTGGCTAATTTTGTAGGCTAAGCCTAGAAGCATGGTGGACAAAGAAGATCAGCAAAAACAATCTTAAATCCAGCAAGCAAGGGCAACTCAGCAAAACATAATATCACAGAGACAAAAATGGACAAATGAACTGAGGAAACACAGGGGTTTAAATACACAGGGCATCATTACTAGAACAGAAACAGGTGTGTGCAACTAATTAGAAACCAAGGAGACTAACTAGGGCAAAACAGGATAGAACACAGTAACTCAACCAAAATGGAACATAATCCTGACAGCTATTTTATTCCCCAACACCCTCACGCTAATATTTCATAATCAAACAATATAATATTTCATAATTTCATCTGTATCATCACAGATTAACCACTTACCACTGCGCTGTATTTGGTTGATGTCGCATCATCACCATAACTACTTGTCAGATTAAATAAAGCAATTAGAATAGAAATATTTGACCATAGTGACGTGTCTTGAATGCTCACACTTCAAGGATATTACACTTTTTGCAGTCCATCTTCGGCTTAATGGCAGTATGTGATGGTTGAGTAGACTGCGTCTGTCTAACAGCAAACAGATGAACAGAACATGTCTTTACATACTGTCATCTTTTGTATCTTTTAATGTCTACCCTGCTGAAAAGACCAGCTTAGCTCAGCATAACAAGTGTGAAGTTGGTTGACCGAACGAGACTTGCTGGTTAAGTTGGTTTAGAAGCCTGGTGCAAACACCAACAGCAGCATCGAAAAGAGCAGTGCTGGTCCTTTCAAAAGCGTAGTTACGTGCATCTTACACACAAATATATTTACCTTTGTTTGAAGACTGCAGTAAAGTGAAACCTCAGCTTCTCTCTTCTCCATTGGTTTACCTTGAGTTTTTGCTTTCCTTCTAGGAATAAAAGGATAATTACATTATAAAATATAATTTATTTCATTATTCCTTATTAAATACAAAATTAAAATAAATAAAAACAGGTTTGTGAACCGATTTGATGCAGTTTAGATATTTATTTATTTTGGCTACATGCAGTGTGGCAACTTTGTGTTGTAAGCCTTAACCATTGACCCTTACCAACATTACAAAACTTTCCTGGCAGCTATACAAAACGCATAGATGCACCAAATCATTTGTAATATTTTTCAGCATATACTATTTTTTAAGTTTCAAATAGCAACATTTTCACTATAGTGGCCTCAGAATTTGATCTCTGTTGTATATATACAATACATTTTCAGTTTATTAAAATCTGATAGAAATTATTAGAGGAAAATTGGACAACAAACAAAATGCACAAAATACATAAGAAAATATTTTCTTACCAGGCAGCAGAAGCAGAAAAATGTGCAGCATTTCAATTCACGGTTTCACCTGTTCAGCTTACACAAGATGTGTTATGTGGAGTGTCAGACAAAACACAAGAAGCAAAAATGAAGGAAAGAAGAAGTTGCTCAAACGATGGCTGATTTCCATTTCCTTCCTGATATCATTAGCACTAACAGTCTCCAAAGTTTTTTAACATTATTTCGTAAATAATGTTAAAATATGCTCCAAAGCTATAACAGATTACAGATTACATTTTTGACAGAAGTATCCTTTCTGTCAAGGTGTAATTTCTTTGTACTTTTTTACACCTTTAGATACAATGCAATATACGATACAAATATACAATATGCAATATGCAGTATACGATACGACAGATACAATGCTGGAATACGCCATATATATCTTTGTGTGAGAAATCTACAGAGACCTTTAAACTTTAATTCAATAAACATCTAACTTGACAACTTTGGTCACCATTCACTCCATTTCACACAAGTACTGAAAACTGACAAAGAGAACCCAATCGAACAAATGAGACAAAAAATACACTTTGTCATTTCATTACTGAGAAACATGATCCAGTGTTAAATATTTGTGAGTTGCAAAAGTATGTAAATCTTTGCTTTCAGTATCTGTTGTGACCCCTTTTTGAAGCAATAACCGCATGTAACATATTTTGTAACCGCTGATCAGTCCTGCACAACAGCTTGTAGGAATTTCAGCCCATTCTTCAGTACAGAAACACTTGAACCCTGTGATATTGGCGGGTTTCCTCCAATAAACTGCTTGCTTCAGGTCCTTCCACAACATTTCACATGGATTAAGGTCCGGACTTTGACTCAGGCATTCCAAATCATTAAGTTGGCTTGAGAAAGCCAACTTACTGAAATGCTATTTAAATTTACAGTTATTATTATTCTTCAGAGACTAAAATTATCAACTCTATCTCCTCCTAGAGATTTAAGTCTACAAACTCTAAACTCAGCCCAGATCTTCAAACTGATCTGACGTTAGTTGCTGTATCTTTTCTAACTGATCAGACTTATTTTCCTAAAAATGACGATTAAATTTGGGAAAAATCCCACAGACATACAATGACGGAATGTTTAAATGAGCCAACATTTTTCAAACTCCAACTGTCAAAACTCCCAGAATCCCTTGAGACTCAATCAAACTGTAACGATCAGCTGGATGTGCCAGCCCAGGCCACTGGAGGGCACTCCAGCGCCCAGCTAACTCTGAACTCTGAACTCCTGTGTATTTACTTCTGTTTTCAGGTCCGGACTTATCCCCATGAACTCATGTCTCCGCCCCGCTCATCAGTTATCATGGTGTTTCATTACAAGTCTCCACCCTCTGACCTAGTTTTCAGTGTATAAAGCCTCCTTGTGTTTGATTGTTGGGTACGGATCATTGTTTCAATGTATAGCCGTCAACCTAGCGTGTTCATTGGTGTTCTCGTGCCCTGTTTTCATCTTCTGGATTTATCGTTGTTGATCTTTGCTCGTGTTTGGAGTATTGACTTTGCCTTGCCCCTCGGACTCTGTTTTCTCCTCGCCCGACCCCCGCACGGACTGTGACTACTCTTTTGCTCTGTCTCCTCCATTCCTGTCTGCCGGTAACTACCCTTAAGCCTGTCTGTTTAGCTCGTTGTATCTAATAAACAGTTTGCACATGAACCCGTACGTCTTCACGTCTCTCAGCTCGTGACAGAATGATCCGTCCACGAGGGTTCAGCGACTGCTTTGTTTCTTCGGAATTCAGAGACTTTTCTATGCCTCGCAGGCAGGATTATAAACAGGTACCAGAGACTTTTTTATGTTCACTGTTTCAGCGCGGACGCCACATTGATGAGTATGTCACGGATTTCATTACTGTGTCTCATCATGTGCGTGTCTGTGAGGAGAGGATTAAACAGTACTTTCTTTCGGGTTTGGACCTTGAAGTGCTGCGAGACCTGCCCGATGAGGACCCAGACTGCTCTCTGGAACAGTTAATAGACTTTGTATTGTTGTATTGTGGTTCTCATTTCACCGTGGGAGAGGTGGATGAGGACGTTCACGGCTCGGCTCTCGCATGGCGATACGGCGGATGCTGCCCTCGCGCAAAATGGCTGCCGATCGCGAAGTTCAGCCAAAAATGGCGGTCGATCGTGAGACTCCGTCTGCTATGTGGGAGGATTTACCCAGCCTACTGCATCCTGACTCCGTACAGCCAGGCCAGGTCCAGTCAGTTCCTGTTGTGCAGCCTGGAGAGCTGCTCTCAGCAAACCCAGTCTCTAATCTGCCAATAACGGGTCCTAGTCCCGCCTCACAGTGTGGCAAGCCGTATAAAGCGTTGTTGGTCCCGGTTTTACAGCCAGAGAGGCTGTTTCAAACTCTGTCAGTCCCAGTTATGCAGCCAGGAGTGCTATATGATGTTCAGTCGGTCCCAGTCACACAGCCTGACGAGCTGTTGAAGGCCCTCATGGTGTCCAGCCAGTCAGTAACGGGTTCCAGCCCCGTAGCACGATACGAGGGGTCGTGTCATTTCCGGTCTGTCCCGGTTACACAGCCTGACGAGCTGTTGAAGGCCATGAGGGCCTCCAGCCTCCAGCCACTCAGTGATGGGTTCCACTCCCGTTGCACGGTACGAGGAGCCGTGTGCAGTCGTGTCGGTTTGCGATTTGGGTTTCGTGTGGCCGGATCCGCCAGATCCCGTCTGTGATCCCGATCCAGTGTGGCCGGATCCACCAGACCCGGTTGGTGATCCGGACCCCTGGTGGCCAGACCCGCCTGCACCAGCGGGTGAGCCGTCAGAGATCCTTGCAGTTTCCAGTCCGCATCTGTCGGGTCCAAGCCCCAAATCACGGTCCGAGGAGCCGTGTTATGTCCTGTCGGTCCCGGTTTCACAGCCAGGAGAGCTGTCAGAAATCCTCGCGGTTTCCAGTCCGCATCTGTCGGGTCCAAGCCCTAAATCACGGTCCGAGGAGCCGTGTTATGTCTTGTTGGTCCTGGTTTCACAGCCAGGAGAGCTGTCAGAAATCCTCGCGGTTCCCAGTCCGTACCTGTCGGGTCCTAGCCCCGAATCACGGTCTGAGGAACCATCAGAAACGTTGGTCTCGACCCCTGAGGTTCTGCCAGTGGCTGCACATCCTCCGGAGAGGTCAGATAACTCTCCAGAGGTCCCGCTGGTGGCTGCACAACCCTCAGACCCAGTTCCCCAAGCCTCATGGCTTTTGTACTGTCCGGACCCGACTATGGAGGGCCTATCAGTGGCTGCACGACTCCCGGGGATGTTGACGTTGGTCATGGAATCCCCAGGGGCTCCGCTGATGGCTGCACCGCCTCCAAGTCGGTCCGGTCAGACCCTTAATGTCTCTCTGCTCTTCTGTGCAGTTCTGCCATCTGGTCCGCCCTGGTGGGCGTCTCCGCCGTCTGGTCCGCTCAAGTGGGCTTCTCCGCAGCCCGGTCCGCCCTGGTGGGCATCTCCGCTGCCTGCTCCGCTTGAGTGGGCATCTCCGCTGCCTGCTCCACTCTGGTGGATGTCTCCTTCACCTCCGTCATCCAAGTGGGCGTCTCCGCAGCCTGGTCCGCCCTGGTGGGCATCTCCGCTGCCTGCTCCACTTGAGTGGGCATCTCCGCTGCCTGCTCCGCTCTGGTGGATGTCTCCTTCACCTCCGTCATCCAGATGGGCTTCTCCGCCGCCTGCTCCGCCCTGGTGGGCGTTTCCGCCGTCTGCTCCGCCCCGGTGGGCGTCTCCGCCGTCTGCTCCGCCCCGGTGGGCTTCTCCGCCGTCTGCTCCGCCCCGGTGGGCTTCTCTGCCGCCTGCTCCGCCCCGGTGGGCTTCTCCGCCGTCTGCTCCGCCCCGGTGGGCTTCTCTGCCGCCTGCTCCGCCTCGGTGGGCGTCTCCGCCGTCTGCTCTGCCCAAGTGGACTTCTCCGCCGTCTGCCCCGCCCTGGTGGGCGTTCCCGCCGGCTCCTAAGTTTGGGGCGTCTGGAAGCCGCCCCTTTGAGGGGGGGCTATGTAACGATCAGCTGGATGTGCCAGCCCAGGCCACTGGAGGGCACTCCAGCGCCCAGCTAACTCTGAACTCTGAACTCCTGTGTATTTACTTCTGTTTTCAGGTCCGGACTTATCCCCATGAACTCATGTCTCCGCCCCGCTCATCAGTTATCATGGTGTTTCATTACAAGTCTCCACCCTCTGACCTAGTTTTCAGTGTATAAAGCCTCCTTGTGTTTGATTGTTGGGTACGGATCATTGTTTCAATGTATAGCCGTCAACCTAGCGTGTTCATTGGTGTTCTCGTGCCCTGTTTTCATCTTCTGGATTTATCGTTGTTGATCTTTGCTCGTGTTTGGAGTATTGACTTTGCCTTGCCCCTCGGACTCTGTTTTCTCCTCGCCCGACCCCCGCACGGACTGTGACTACTCTTTTGCTCTGTCTCCTCCATTCCTGTCTGCCGGTAACTACCCTTAAGCCTGTCTGTTTAGCTCGTTGTATCTAATAAACAGTTTGCACATGAACCCGTACGTCTTCACGTCTCTCAGCTCGTGACAGAATGATCCGTCCACGAGGGTTCAGCGACTGCTTTGTTTCTTCGGAATTCAGAGACTTTTCTATGCCTCGCAGGCAGGATTATAAACAGGTACCAGAGACTTTTTTATGTTCACTGTTTCAGCGCGGACGCCACATTGATGAGTATGTCACGGATTTCATTACTGTGTCTCATCATGTGCGTGTCTGTGAGGAGAGGATTAAACAGTACTTTCTTTCGGGTTTGGACCTTGAAGTGCTGCGAGACCTGCCCGATGAGGACCCAGACTGCTCTCTGGAACAGTTAATAGACTTTGTATTGTTGTATTGTGGTTCTCATTTCACCGTGGGAGAGGTGGATGAGGACGTTCACGGCTCGGCTCTCGCATGGCGATACGGCGGATGCTGCCCTCGCGCAAAATGGCTGCCGATCGCGAAGTTCAGCCAAAAATGGCGGTCGATCGTGAGACTCCGTCTGCTATGTGGGAGGATTTACCCAGCCTACTGCATCCTGACTCCGTACAGCCAGGCCAGGTCCAGTCAGTTCCTGTTGTGCAGCCTGGAGAGCTGCTCTCAGCAAACCCAGTCTCTAATCTGCCAATAACGGGTCCTAGTCCCGCCTCACAGTGTGGCAAGCCGTATAAAGCGTTGTTGGTCCCGGTTTTACAGCCAGAGAGGCTGTTTCAAACTCTGTCAGTCCCAGTTATGCAGCCAGGAGTGCTATATGATGTTCAGTCGGTCCCAGTCACACAGCCTGACGAGCTGTTGAAGGCCCTCATGGTGTCCAGCCAGTCAGTAACGGGTTCCAGCCCCGTAGCACGATACGAGGGGTCGTGTCATTTCCGGTCTGTCCCGGTTACACAGCCTGACGAGCTGTTGAAGGCCATGAGGGCCTCCAGCCTCCAGCCACTCAGTGATGGGTTCCACTCCCGTTGCACGGTACGAGGAGCCGTGTGCAGTCGTGTCGGTTTGCGATTTGGGTTTCGTGTGGCCGGATCCGCCAGATCCCGTCTGTGATCCCGATCCAGTGTGGCCGGATCCACCAGACCCGGTTGGTGATCCGGACCCCTGGTGGCCAGACCCGCCTGCACCAGCGGGTGAGCCGTCAGAGATCCTTGCAGTTTCCAGTCCGCATCTGTCGGGTCCAAGCCCCAAATCACGGTCCGAGGAGCCGTGTTATGTCCTGTCGGTCCCGGTTTCACAGCCAGGAGAGCTGTCAGAAATCCTCGCGGTTTCCAGTCCGCATCTGTCGGGTCCAAGCCCTAAATCACGGTCCGAGGAGCCGTGTTATGTCTTGTTGGTCCTGGTTTCACAGCCAGGAGAGCTGTCAGAAATCCTCGCGGTTCCCAGTCCGTACCTGTCGGGTCCTAGCCCCGAATCACGGTCTGAGGAACCATCAGAAACGTTGGTCTCGACCCCTGAGGTTCTGCCAGTGGCTGCACATCCTCCGGAGAGGTCAGATAACTCTCCAGAGGTCCCGCTGGTGGCTGCACAACCCTCAGACCCAGTTCCCCAAGCCTCATGGCTTTTGTACTGTCCGGACCCGACTATGGAGGGCCTATCAGTGGCTGCACGACTCCCGGGGATGTTGACGTTGGTCATGGAATCCCCAGGGGCTCCGCTGATGGCTGCACCGCCTCCAAGTCGGTCCGGTCAGACCCTTAATGTCTCTCTGCTCTTCTGTGCAGTTCTGCCATCTGGTCCGCCCTGGTGGGCGTCTCCGCCGTCTGGTCCGCTCAAGTGGGCTTCTCCGCAGCCCGGTCCGCCCTGGTGGGCATCTCCGCTGCCTGCTCCGCTTGAGTGGGCATCTCCGCTGCCTGCTCCACTCTGGTGGATGTCTCCTTCACCTCCGTCATCCAAGTGGGCGTCTCCGCAGCCTGGTCCGCCCTGGTGGGCATCTCCGCTGCCTGCTCCACTTGAGTGGGCATCTCCGCTGCCTGCTCCGCTCTGGTGGATGTCTCCTTCACCTCCGTCATCCAGATGGGCTTCTCCGCCGCCTGCTCCGCCCTGGTGGGCGTTTCCGCCGTCTGCTCCGCCCCGGTGGGCGTCTCCGCCGTCTGCTCCGCCCCGGTGGGCTTCTCCGCCGTCTGCTCCGCCCCGGTGGGCTTCTCTGCCGCCTGCTCCGCCCCGGTGGGCTTCTCCGCCGTCTGCTCCGCCCCGGTGGGCTTCTCTGCCGCCTGCTCCGCCTCGGTGGGCGTCTCCGCCGTCTGCTCTGCCCAAGTGGACTTCTCCGCCGTCTGCCCCGCCCTGGTGGGCGTTCCCGCCGGCTCCTAAGTTTGGGGCGTCTGGAAGCCGCCCCTTTGAGGGGGGGCTATGTAACGATCAGCTGGATGTGCCAGCCCAGGCCACTGGAGGGCACTCCAGCGCCCAGCTAACTCTGAACTCTGAACTCCTGTGTATTTACTTCTGTTTTCAGGTCCGGACTTATCCCCATGAACTCATGTCTCCGCCCCGCTCATCAGTTATCATGGTGTTTCATTACAAGTCTCCACCCTCTGACCTAGTTTTCAGTGTATAAAGCCTCCTTGTGTTTGATTGTTGGGTACGGATCATTGTTTCAATGTATAGCCGTCAACCTAGCGTGTTCATTGGTGTTCTCGTGCCCTGTTTTCATCTTCTGGATTTATCGTTGTTGATCTTTGCTCGTGTTTGGAGTATTGACTTTGCCTTGCCCCTCGGACTCTGTTTTCTCCTCGCCCGACCCCCGCACAGACTTTGACTACTCTTTTGCTCTGTCTCCTCCATTCCTGTCTGTCTCCTCCATTCCTGTCTCCATTCCTGTAACTACCCTTAAGCCTGTCTGTTTAGCTCGTTGTATCTAATAAACAGTTTGCACATGAACCCGTACGTCTTCACGTCTCTCAGCTCGTGACACAAACTTCCCTTCTATGTACTATATTTCTAATCCTATCTATCTATCTATCTATCTATCTATGGCTAGCAATCAGAATCATGCTAGCAACTTGCTAATCATGCTAGAAACATGCTAGCAACTAGCTAATCATGTTCGACACATGCTAGCAACTTAACAACTTGCTAATCGTGCTAGGAACATGCTAGCAACTTGCTAATCATGTTAGAAACATGCTAGCAACTTGCTAATCATGCTAGAAACATGCTAGCAACTTGCTAACAACTTGCTAATCATGCTAGAAACATGCTAGCAACTTGCTAATCATGTTAGAAACATGCTAGCAACTTGTTAACAACTTGCTAATCATGCTAGAAACATGCTAGCAACTTGTTAATCATGTTAGAAAAATGCTAGCAACTTGTTAACAACTTGCTAATCATGTTAGAAACATGCTAGCAACTTGCTAATCATGTTAGAAACATGCTAACAACTTGCTAATCATGTTAGAAACATGCTAGTAACTTGCTAATCATGTTAAAAACATGCTAGTAACATGCTAGTAACTTGCTAATTATGCTAACAACATGCTAGTAACTTGCTAATCATGCTAACAGGCTAGTAACATGCGAATCATGCTAGAAACATGCTAGTAACTTGCTAATCATGCTAACAATATTATCTATCTACCTATCTATTCTTTAAAACCACTTCAAACTGAAAACCTTCTAACTTCTAGCTTTTAAAACTTTTTAAACTTCCTGCTTAGCTTTCTCAAGTCAACTTCAAAGTTTGTCTTGACAAACTTTATCTAGTTAACCTTGTTCTTCTTTAACCATTTTTTAGTATAATGACTTGTGTGCTTGTGGTCGTTGTCTTGCTACATGACCCGCTTCCTTCTAATATTCAGTTCTCGGGCAGATGTCAGAACATTTTTTTTTAGAATTTGCTGGTATAATTCAGAATTCATTGTTCCATCAATGATGGCAAGCCGTTCTGGCCAAGATGCAGCAAAGCAGGCCCCAAACCATGATACTACCACCACCATGTTTCACAGACGGGATAAGGTTCTTATGCTGGAATGAAGTGTTTTTCTTTTTCAAGACATAACACTTTTCATTTAAACCCAAAAAGATTTGTTTTGGTCACATCCGTCCAGCTTGCAACTCTGTCATTCACACCATGGTTGTTTAGTGTTCTCCTGATGATGGACTCGTGAACATTAATATTAACCAATGTGAGAAAGGCCTTTATGTGCTTAAAAGTTACCCTGAGGTCCTTTGCAAAGTCTTGCTTTGGAGTGATCTTTGTTGGTCAACCACTTCTAGGGAGGGTCTGTCTGACTGTGGGTTTGTGGAGTCCAAACTCTTTAGAGATGGTTTTGTAACCTTTTCTAGCCGGATGAGCAACAACAACTCTTTTTCTGAGGTTCTCAAGATCTACTTTGTTCAATTCCCTGATTCACTTCCACAAACATGATCAGACTTTGATAGATTCCTGTTCTTTAATTAAAACAGGGCATACACTGGCACCTGATAGTTATCCTATTGATTGATAACACGTCTGAACAAATAGACTCTAATTTCACCTTAAAATTAACTCCTAATCCTGGAGATTCACATACTTTTGCAACTCACAAATGTTAACGATTCACACACATACAGATCTGATTTCCCAAATTGCATTGACTGGTCTAGACTAAAATATGAGACACCAATGTTTCAGGAGTTTAGGACACAGAACAGGAGTAATCAAATGTAATCAGTTACATTACTTTTAAAACGCTTAAAATAGTTACACTACTTATTACATTTTAAATCAAGTAACTTGTTATCTGTAACCTATTACATTTCCAAAATAACCCTCCCAACAATGTTGATACGTTTGAATTTTTTAAATATATAAAACAATTATAAATTTGTCTTTTATCAGATTTACCCAGGGTGCGATTTGTGAAAAAAGCAGAGGGGGGATTGCTTTTGAAATTTTTTTTCTCTCTCCATAGGCAGAGGTTGAACCAACTCCAATAAAGAATAAATTATATAGAGAAAGCGAGCAAAGAACACAGTATCAACGGAGCTTTTTGAAACTCCGAATCAGCAAAACACTGTGTTGCAAAATGATTTCGAAGCGCTCCAGTCAGATCGCGAATCATTTGATTCAGAACGGGACTTCAAAGCGCGTAACGCGAATCATTTGATTAAAAACGGGACTTTAGAGCGGCTATCATGAATTACTTGATTTAGATCGGTACTTTGGATGCGGGTTCTATGCGATGTTTTTATCCCCACAGGGGATAAAAATGATTCAGCAGAGGCAGGGATGCATAGACCAGAGTGGGAGAAATAGAGCGGGAAAAGTTATCCTTTTCTCAGCGTGAGAAATACAAGGTGTGGCGTGAGAGCGTGTGAACTGGTTGAAATGCGTGTGTCTCACGGTGAATGCGTGAGACTTGAGAGCTCTGCAGTAGATACTTGTTTGCCGTTCAACTTTGGTCCTAGAGGGTCACTGTCTTACAGAGTTTAGCTCCAGTCCTAATTAAACAAGCTAATCATTATCTTCAAGATCACTACAAAGCTACAGGCAAGTTTTTGACTAGGGTTAGAGCTTAACTGTGCAGCACAGTGGCCTTTCGGGACCAAAGTTGCCCAGTCCTATAATACTGACTGGTTAGTAGTTATAAAGACCAATGCTGCTCCCAGGTGACTGAACAGAGAAGTGCATTTTAAAGGAGTAAATTTTGTGTACATCTGTGAGTGTGTATGTGACAGTGCACTTATGATGAGGGGTTGTGTATGTGGTTAGTGGAAGGTTGCCTAAGTACATGCAGTCTTTCCTCTATTCTTCAAACACCTTGAAAACTGACGCAATCTGATATTTTCCACTTGAATTATAAGAGATTCTATGACAGTATGTTATAGCATATTCTTTGCTTGTCCATAAATTACCCTGCCTTGACAATTACAGGCTAACCCTAAATGCATGGTGGAAAAAGGAGATCAGCAAAAAAAATCTTTAATCCAATAAGTCCAGCAGGCAAGGAAAACTCAGGAAAACATAATATCCCAACCACATAACACAGACAAAAATGGACAAAAGAACAGAAGCAGGTACGTGCTACAAATTAGAAACCAAGGAGACTAACTAGGGCAAAACAGGATGAAACACAGTAACTCAACCAAAATAAAATATAACCTGGACAGCTATTTTATTCCTCAACACCCCCACCCTATTATTTCATAATCAAATAATATAATATTTCATCATTTCATCTGTATCATCACAGATTAACCACTCATCACTGTGCTGTAGATGGCTGAATTATTCTGTTGCTCTGTGTTTACAGACTTAGAAATAAAGAAGATCATTACAGATGGACCAAATATAATAAACCATGTCGCATCATCACCATAACTACTTGTCAGATTAAATAAAGCAATTAGAATAGAAATGTTTGACCATAGTGACTGAATGTTCACACTTCAGGGATATTAAACTTCTTGCAGTCCATCTTCGGCTTAATGGCGGTATGTGATGGTTGAGTAGACTGCATCTGTCTAACAGCAAACAGATGAACAGAACATGTCTTTACATACTGTCATCTTTTGTTTCTTATAATGTCTACCCTGTTGAAAAGACCAGCTTAGCTCAGCATAACAAGTGTGAAGTTGGTTGACCGAACGAGACTTGCTGGTTAAGTTGGTTTAGAAGCCTGGTGCAAATACCAACAGCAGCATCGAAAAGAGCAGTGCTGGTCCTTTCAAAAGAGTAGTTACGTGCATCTTACACACTTATAATTTTCTGTTTTCTTAGCACAGTGCTAAACATGATAACACTGGTTGTGATTCTCATCATTTTACATGTCATGTTTAACCCCTGATAAGGATAAATATTTTTTGTTTGTTTTTACATGTTTAGCTTTTACAAATATATTTACCTTTGTTTGAAGAGTGCAGTAAAGTGAACCATCAGCTTCTTCTCTCTTCTCCATTGGTTTTCCTTGCGTTTTTGCTTTCCTTTTGAAATAAAATATAATTTATTTCATTATTCCTTATTAAATACAAAATTAAAGTAAATAAAAACAGGTTTGTGAACTGATTTGATGCAGTTTAGATATCAATTTATTTTGGCTACATGCAGTTTGGCAACTTTGTGTTGTAAGCCTTAACCATTGACCCTCACCAACATTACAAAACTTTCCTGGCGGCTATACAAAGTACATAGATGCACCAAATAATTTTTACTATTTTTCACCATATACTATTTTCTAGGTTTCAACCACTGGACAGAGTACAGCTCTTCCTTCCCACCTAATCCTGGTGTGACACATCCCATAAGTTAATGTTTCATTCAGACTAACTGAGACATTTATAATATACTGGTGTTTGCAAGCACAGACAAATCAAAAATGTCTTACCTTCTTATAAGCATCACAGCTGCAGTGATGAAAACTGTTCTGAGTTTGCATATCTAGAAATAAAGAAGAAGATCATTACAATGAAATGCTCACATTTACTCCTAATCCTAATATTCACTATCAATATAACGTCAAGACATGTGATGTCAGCTCTGAACTGTGTTGCATCATCTCTGCTGGTCAGATTAAACAAAGCAATAACAGTATGTAGAAATATTTGACCACACTGATACGTGTCTATGTATGCTCACATTGGAAGCAGTTCTCTGGGTTTAATGATGACAGATGAATATTCTACTTCATCTTCCTGCTGTGCATTGTCAGCTTTCAGTAGGTTTGTATCAGCCTAAGAGCAAACAGATGCACAAAACTTGTTACTTTACATGTAACTGTCATCCTTTGTTCCATTTTATGTCGCCTGCTGAAAAGACCAGCTTAGCTCAGCATAACCTGTGTGGTGTGGTGTGATGCTGGTTGTTTAAACCAGACTTGCTCGTTAATAGTAATAATAATAAGTTATGTTGGTTAAGAAGCCTGGCGGTCCTTTCAAAAGGGTAGTTATGTACATATTATACATTTTTTGTTCGTTTTTATATGTTAAGGTTTTACAAATATATTTACAGTTTTTTGAGGAGTGCTGTATAGAGAATCCTGGGCTTCTTTTTCTTCCATCGGTTTTCTTTGAGTTCTTGCTTTCCTTCTAAGAGTAAATTTGACAGAAATGCACTATAAATGGCACAGTTTAGCTGATAAATCAAACATCTTTGATGATTTCAAAAAGGATTTTTTTTAAATTACTTATTTCAATATTCTCTATCAATTGATTGAATGAGTGAATGGATAATTAAGTTTACAGTTGTCCCCTTCAACCTTAAAATATAGCAGGTTACAATTTATTTTGGCTACATGCAGCTTGTCAAATTTGTGTCATAAGCCTTAACCACAGACTCTCACCAATGTTACAAAACTCTCCTGACAGCTACACACAATGCACAAGTGCACTTTCAAATTCATGTTTAAATTGTGCAATTAATGTTTCATTTAGACTACTGGTAGAGTATCTGAAATTTTTATAATATATTGGTGTGTGCAAATTCAAAAGGAATCCTAAATGTCCAACCTTCTTATAAGTATCACAGCTGCAATGATGAAAACA
>JAMKFB010000795.1:0-34105 GCA_036247105.1 Cirrhinus mrigala
TGTTCAGCTGGTACTCGATCCCACAATCCATTAGGCCGCCGGGGCTGACGCAAGACACAATCACTCACTCGGACTCTTTTGGATGAACGACAGCTATGAGGTTTACAGCTTTAGGTTTTCACGAACAGGCTCTGAGCACTTCCCTTTTTCTTAGGGATCTGTCACATATGCAAGTTCAAAAGCCTTAGCAGAGGATGGTTTCAATCCATCGATCTCTGGGTTATGGACCCAGCACGCTTCTGCTGCCTGTCTGTTCAGCTGGTACTCGATCCCACAATCCATTAGGCCGCCGGGGCTGACGCAAGACACAACCACTCACTCGGACTCTTTTGGATGAATGACAGTTATGAGGTTTACAGCTTCAGGTTTTCATGAACAGGCTCTGAACACTTCCCTTTTTCTTAGGGATCTGTCACATATGCAAGTTCAAAAGCCTTAGCAGAGGATGGTTTCGATCCATCGACCTCTGGGTTATGGGCCCAGCACGCTTCCGCTGCGCCACTCTGCTGTCTGTCACCCCAGATGGGACTCGAACCCACAATCCCTGGCTTAGGATGGGACTCAAACCTAACATACCTGGCTTAGGAGGCCTGCGCCTTATTTATTGGGCCACTGGGTCTGTCGTTGAGCGTTTTACTTGTCGTTAGTTCTTAAACTTATTCAGCTGGCCTTTTAAAGAAAGGCACAAACACTCATTCAGACTGTTTTGGATGAATGACAGCTATGAGAAGACTAATTGTCCTTAGGTTTTCACGAACAGGCTCTGAACACTTCCCTTTTTCTTAGGGATCTGTCACATATGCAAGTTCAAAAGCCTTAGCAGAGGATGGTTTCGATCCATCGATCTCTGGGTTATGGGCCCAGCACGCTTCTGCGCCCGCCTGTCTGTCCAGCTGGGACTCGATCCCACAATCCATTAGGCCGCCGGGGCTGACGCAAGACACAATCACTCACTCGGACTCTTTTGGATGAACGACAGCTATGAGGTTTACAGCTTTAGGTTTTCACGAACAGGCTCTGAACACTTCCCTTTTTCTTAGGGATCTGTCACATATGCAAGTTCAAAAGCCTTAGCAGAGGATGGTTTCGATCCATCGATCTCTGAGTTATGGGCCCAGCACGCTTCTGCCGCCTGGGACTCGATCCCACCATCCATTAGGCCGCGGGGGCTGACGTAAGACACCATCACTCACTCGGACTCTTTTGGATGAACGACAGCTATGAGGTTTACAGCTTTAGGTTTTCACGAACAGGCTCTGAGCACTTCCCTTTTTCTTAGGGATCTGTCACATATGCAAGTTCAAAAGCCTTAGCAGAGGATGGTTTCAATCCATCGATCTCTGGGTTATGGACCCAGCACGCTTCTGCTGCGCCACTCTGCTGTCTGTCTGTTCAGCTGGTACTCGATCCCACAATCCATTAGGCCGCCGGGGCTGACGCAAGACACAACCACTCACTCGGACTCTTTTGGATGAATGACAGTTATGAGGTTTACAGCTTCAGGTTTTCATGAACAGGCTCTGAACACTTCCCTTTTTCTTAGGGATCTGTCACATATGCAAGTTCAAAAGCCTTAGCAGAGGATGGTTTCGATCCATCGACCTCTGGGTTATGGGCCCAGCACGCTTCCGCTGCGCCACTCTGCTGTCTGTCACCCCAGATGGGACTCGAACCCACAATCCCTGGCTTAGGATGGGACTCAAACCTAACATACCTGGCTTAGGAGGCCTCCGCCTTATTTATTGGGCCACTGGGTCTGTCGTTGAGCGTTTTACTTGTCGTTAGTTCTTAAACTTATTCAGCTGGCCTTTTAAAGAAAGGCACAAACACTCATTCAGACTGTTTTGGATGAATGACAGCTATGAGAAGACTAATTGTCCTTAGGTTTTCACAAACAGGATCTGAACGCTTCCCTTTTTCTTGGGGCTCTGTCACGTATGCAAGTTCAAAAGCCTTAGCAGAGGATGGTTTCAATCCATCGATCTCTGGGTTATGGACCCAGCACGCTTCTGCTGTGCCACTCTGCTGTCTGTCTGTTCAGCTGGGACTCGATCCCACAATCCATTAGGCCACCGGGGCTGACGTGAGACACAATCACTCACTCAGACTCTTTTGGATGGATGACAGTTATGAGGTTTACACGAACAGGCTCTGAACACTTCCCTTTTTTTTAGGGATCTGTCACTTATGCAAGTTCAAAAGCCTTAGCAGAGGATGGTTTCGATCCATCGACCTCTGGGTTATGGGCCCAGCACGCTTCCGCTGCGCCACTCTGCTGTCTGTCGCCCTAGATGGGACTCGAACCCACAATCCCTGGCTTAGGATGGGACTCAAACCTAACATACCTGGCTTAGGAGGCCTGCGCCTTATTTATTGGGCCACTGGGTCTGTCGTTGAGCGTTTTACTTGTCGTTAGTTCTTAAACTTATTCAGCTGGCCTTTTAAAGAAAGGCACAAACACTCACTCAGACTGTTTTGGATGAATGACAGCTATGAGAAGACTAATTGTCCTTAGGTTTTCACAAACAGGCTCTGAACGCTTCCCTTTTTCTTGGGGCTCTGTCACGTATGCAAGTTCAAAAGCCTTAGCAGAGGATGGTTTCGATCCATCGATCTCTGAGTTATGGGCCCAGCACGCTTCTGCCGAGCTGGTACTCGATCCCACAATCCATTAGGCCGCCGGGGCTGACGCAAGACACAATCACTCACTCGGACTCTTTTGGATGAACGACAGCTATGAGGTTTACAGCTTTAGGTTTTCACGAACAGGCTCTGAGCACTTCCCTTTTTCTTAGGGATCTGTCACATATGCAAGTTCAAAAGCCTTAGCAGAGGATGGTTTCAATCCATCGATCTCTGGGTTATGGACCCAGCACGCTTCTGCTGCCTGTCTGTTCAGCTGGTACTCGATCCCACAATCCATTAGGCCGCCGGGGCTGACGCAAGACACAATCACTCACTCGGACTCTTTTGGATGAACGACAGCTATGAGGTTTACAGCTTTAGGTTTTCACGAACAGGCTCTGAGCACTTCCCTTTTTCTTAGGGATCTGTCACATATGCAAGTTCAAAAGCCTTAGCAGAGGATGGTTTCAATCCATCGATCTCTGGGTTATGGACCCAGCACGCTTCTGCTGCCTGTCTGTTCAGCTGGTACTCGATCCCACAATCCATTAGGCCGCCGGGGCTGACGCAAGACACAACCACTCACTCGGACTCTTTTGGATGAATGACAGTTATGAGGTTTACAGCTTCAGGTTTTCATGAACAGGCTCTGAACACTTCCCTTTTTCTTAGGGATCTGTCACATATGCAAGTTCAAAAGCCTTAGCAGAGGATGGTTTCGATCCATCGACCTCTGGGTTATGGGCCCAGCACGCTTCCGCTGCGCCACTCTGCTGTCTGTCACCCCAGATGGGACTCGAACCCACAATCCCTGGCTTAGGATGGGACTCAAACCTAACATACCTGGCTTAGGAGGCCTGCGCCTTATTTATTGGGCCACTGGGTCTGTCGTTGAGCGTTTTACTTGTCGTTAGTTCTTAAACTTATTCAGCTGGCCTTTTAAAGAAAGGCACAAACACTCATTCAGACTGTTTTGGATGAATGACAGCTATGAGAAGACTAATTGTCCTTAGGTTTTCACAAACAGGATCTGAACGCTTCCCTTTTTCTTGGGGCTCTGTCACGTATGCAAGTTCAAAAGCCTTAGCAGAGGATGGTTTCAATCCATCGATCTCTGGGTTATGGACCCAGCACGCTTCTGCTGTGCCACTCTGCTGTCTGTCTGTTCAGCTGGGACTCGATCCCACAATCCATTAGGCCACCGGGGCTGACGTGAGACACAATCACTCACTCAGACTCTTTTGGATGGATGACAGTTATGAGGTTTACACGAACAGGCTCTGAACACTTCCCTTTTTTTTAGGGATCTGTCACTTATGCAAGTTCAAAAGCCTTAGCAGAGGATGGTTTCGATCCATCGACCTCTGGGTTATGGGCCCAGCACGCTTCCGCTGCGCCACTCTGCTGTCTGTCGCCCTAGATGGGACTCGAACCCACAATCCCTGGCTTAGGATGGGACTCAAACCTAACATACCTGGCTTAGGAGGCCTGCGCCTTATTTATTGGGCCACTGGGTCTGTCGTTGAGCGTTTTACTTGTCGTTAGTTCTTAAACTTATTCAGCTGGCCTTTTAAAGAAAGGCACAAACACTCACTCAGACTGTTTTGGATGAATGACAGCTATGAGAAGACTAATTGTCCTTAGGTTTTCACAAACAGGCTCTGAACGCTTCCCTTTTTCTTGGGGCTCTGTCACGTATGCAAGTTCAAAAGCCTTAGCAGAGGATGGTTTCGATCCATCGATCTCTGAGTTATGGGCCCAGCACGCTTCTGCCGAGCTGGTACTCGATCCCACAATCCATTAGGCCGCCGGGGCTGACGCAAGACACAATCACTCACTCGGACTCTTTTGGATGAACGACAGCTATGAGGTTTACAGCTTTAGGTTTTCACGAACAGGCTCTGAACACTTCCCTTTTTCTTAGGGATCTGTCACATATGCAAGTTCAAAAGCCTTAGCAGAGGATGGTTTCGATCCATCGATCTCTGAGTTATGGGCCCAGCACGCTTCTGCCGCCTGTCTGTCCAGCTGGGACTCGATCCCACAATCCATTAGGCCGCCGGGGCTGACGCAAGACACAATCACTCACTCGGACTCTTTTGGATGAACGACAGCTATGAGGTTTACAGCTTTAGGTTTTCACAAACAGGCTCTGAACACTTCCCTTTTTCTTAGGGATCTGTCACATATGCAAGTTCAAAAGCCTTAGCAGAGGATGGTTTCAATCCATCGATCTCTGGGTTATGGACCCAGCACGCTTCTGCTGTGCCACTCTGCTGTCTGTCTGTTCAGCTGGGACTCGATCCCACAATCCATTAGGCCACCGGGGCTGACGTGAGACACAATCACTCACTCAGACTCTTTTGGATGGATGACAGTTATGAGGTTTACACGAACAGGCTCTGAACACTTCCCTTTTTTTTAGGGATCTGTCACTTATGCAAGTTCAAAAGCCTTAGCAGAGGATGGTTTCGATCCATCGACCTCTGGGTTATGGGCCCAGCACGCTTCCGCTGCGCCACTCTGCTGTCTGTCGCCCTAGATGGGACTCGAACCCACAATCCCTGGCTTAGGATGGGACTCAAACCTAACATACCTGGCTTAGGAGGCCTGCGCCTTATTTATTGGGCCACTGGGTCTGTCGTTGAGCGTTTTACTTGTCGTTAGTTCTTAAACTTATTCAGCTGGCCTTTTAAAGAAAGGCACAAACACTCACTCAGACTGTTTTGGATGAATGACAGCTATGAGAAGACTAATTGTCCTTAGGTTTTCACAAACAGGCTCTGAACGCTTCCCTTTTTCTTGGGGCTCTGTCACGTATGCAAGTTCAAAAGCCTTAGCAGAGGATGGTTTCGATCCATCGATCTCTGAGTTATGGGCCCAGCACGCTTCTGCCGAGCTGGTACTCGATCCCACAATCCATTAGGCCGCCGGGGCTGACGCAAGACACAATCACTCACTCGGACTCTTTTGGATGAACGACAGCTATGAGGTTTACAGCTTTAGGTTTTCACGAACAGGCTCTGAGCACTTCCCTTTTTCTTAGGGATCTGTCACATATGCAAGTTCAAAAGCCTTAGCAGAGGATGGTTTCAATCCATCGATCTCTGGGTTATGGACCCAGCACGCTTCTGCTGCCTGTCTGTTCAGCTGGTACTCGATCCCACAATCCATTAGGCCGCCGGGGCTGACGCAAGACACAATCACTCACTCGGACTCTTTTGGATGAACGACAGCTATGAGGTTTACAGCTTTAGGTTTTCACGAACAGGCTCTGAGCACTTCCCTTTTTCTTAGGGATCTGTCACATATGCAAGTTCAAAAGCCTTAGCAGAGGATGGTTTCAATCCATCGATCTCTGGGTTATGGACCCAGCACGCTTCTGCTGCGCCACTCTGCTGTCTGTCGCCCCAGATGGGACTCGAACCCACAATCCCTGGCTTAGGATGGGACTCAAACCTAACATACCTGGCTTAGGAGGCCTGCGCCTTATTTATTGGGCCACTGGGTCTGTCGTTGAGCGTTTTACTTGTCGTTAGTTCTTAAACTTATTCAGCTGGCCTTTTAAAGAAAGGCACAAACACTCATTCAGACTGTTTTGGATGAATGACAGCTATGAGAAGACTAATTGTCCTTAGGTTTTCACAAACAGGATCTGAATGCTTCCCTTTTTCTTGGGGCTCTGTCACGTATGCAAGTTCAAAAGCCTTAGCAGAGGATGGTTTCAATCCATCGATCTCTGGGTTATGGACCCAGCACGCTTCTGCTGTGCCACTCTGCTGTCTGTCTGTTCAGCTGGGACTCGATCCCACAATCCATTAGGCCACCGGGGCTGACGTGAGACACAATCACTCACTCAGACTCTTTTGGATGGATGACAGTTATGAGGTTTACACGAACAGGCTCTGAACACTTCCCTTTTTCTTAGGGATCTGTCACTTATGCAAGTTCAAAAGCCTTAGCAGAGGATGGTTTCGATCCATCGACCTCTGGGTTATGGGCCCAGCACGCTTCCGCTGCGCCACTCTGCTGTCTGTCTGTCCAGCTGGGACTTGATCCCACAATCCATGAGGCCACCGGGGCTGACGTGAGACACAATCACTCACTCGGATTCTTTTGGATGAATGACAGTTATGAGGTTTACAGCTTTAGGTTTTCACGAACAGGCTCTGAACACTTCCCTTTTTCTTAGGGATCTGTCACATATGCAAGTTCAAAAGCCTTAGCAGAGGATGGTTTCGATCCATCGATCTCTGAGTTATGGGCCCAGCACGCTTCTGCCGCCTGGGACTCGATCCCACCATCCATTAGGCCGCGGGGGCTGACGTAAGACACCATCACTCACTCGGACTCTTTTGGATGAACGACAGCTATGAGGTTTACAGCTTTAGGTTTTCACGAACAGGCTCTGAGCACTTCCCTTTTTCTTAGGGATCTGTCACATATGCAAGTTCAAAAGCCTTAGCAGAGGATGGTTTCAATCCATCGATCTCTGGGTTATGGACCCAGCACGCTTCTGCTGCGCCACTCTGCTGTCTGTCTGTTCAGCTGGTACTCGATCCCACAATCCATTAGGCCGCCGGGGCTGACGCAAGACACAACCACTCACTCTGACTCTTTTGGATGAATGACAGTTATGAGGTTTACAGCTTCAGGTTTTCATGAACAGGCTCTGAACACTTCCCTTTTTCTTAGGGATCTGTCACATATGCAAGTTCAAAAGCCTTAGCAGAGGATGGTTTCGATCCATCGACCTCTGGGTTATGGGCCCAGCACGCTTCCGCTGCGCCACTCTGCTGTCTGTCACCCCAGATGGGACTCGAACCCACAATCCCTGGCTTAGGATGGGACTCAAACCTAACATACCTGGCTTAGGAGGCCTCCGCCTTATTTATTGGGCCACTGGGTCTGTCGTTGAGCGTTTTACTTGTCGTTAGTTCTTAAACTTATTCAGCTGGCCTTTTAAAGAAAGGCACAAACACTCATTCAGACTGTTTTGGATGAATGACAGCTATGAGAAGACTAATTGTCCTTAGGTTTTCACAAACAGGATCTGAACGCTTCCCTTTTTCTTGGGGCTCTGTCACGTATGCAAGTTCAAAAGCCTTAGCAGAGGATGGTTTCAATCCATCGATCTCTGGGTTATGGACCCAGCACGCTTCTGCTGTGCCACTCTGCTGTCTGTCTGTTCAGCTGGGACTCGATCCCACAATCCATTAGGCCACCGGGGCTGACGTGAGACACAATCACTCACTCAGACTCTTTTGGATGGATGACAGTTATGAGGTTTACACGAACAGGCTCTGAACACTTCCCTTTTTTTTAGGGATCTGTCACTTATGCAAGTTCAAAAGCCTTAGCAGAGGATGGTTTCGATCCATCGACCTCTGGGTTATGGGCCCAGCACGCTTCCGCTGCGCCACTCTGCTGTCTGTCGCCCTAGATGGGACTCGAACCCACAATCCCTGGCTTAGGATGGGACTCAAACCTAACATACCTGGCTTAGGAGGCCTGCGCCTTATTTATTGGGCCACTGGGTCTGTCGTTGAGCGTTTTACTTGTCGTTAGTTCTTAAACTTATTCAGCTGGCCTTTTAAAGAAAGGCACAAACACTCACTCAGACTGTTTTGGATGAATGACAGCTATGAGAAGACTAATTGTCCTTAGGTTTTCACAAACAGGCTCTGAACGCTTCCCTTTTTCTTGGGGCTCTGTCACGTATGCAAGTTCAAAAGCCTTAGCAGAGGATGGTTTCGATCCATCGATCTCTGAGTTATGGGCCCAGCACGCTTCTGCCGAGCTGGTACTCGATCCCACAATCCATTAGGCCGCCGGGGCTGACGCAAGACACAATCACTCACTCGGACTCTTTTGGATGAACGACAGCTATGAGGTTTACAGCTTTAGGTTTTCACGAACAGGCTCTGAGCACTTCCCTTTTTCTTAGGGATCTGTCACATATGCAAGTTCAAAAGCCTTAGCAGAGGATGGTTTCAATCCATCGATCTCTGGGTTATGGACCCAGCACGCTTCTGCTGCCTGTCTGTTCAGCTGGTACTCGATCCCACAATCCATTAGGCCGCCGGGGCTGACGCAAGACACAATCACTCACTCGGACTCTTTTGGATGAACGACAGCTATGAGGTTTACAGCTTTAGGTTTTCACGAACAGGCTCTGAGCACTTCCCTTTTTCTTAGGGATCTGTCACATATGCAAGTTCAAAAGCCTTAGCAGAGGATGGTTTCAATCCATCGATCTCTGGGTTATGGACCCAGCACGCTTCTGCTGCGCCACTCTGCTGTCTGTCGCCCCAGATGGGACTCGAACCCACAATCCCTGGCTTAGGATGGGACTCAAACCTAACATACCTGGCTTAGGAGGCCTGCGCCTTATTTATTGGGCCACTGGGTCTGTCGTTGAGCGTTTTACTTGTCGTTAGTTCTTAAACTTATTCAGCTGGCCTTTTAAAGAAAGGCACAAACACTCATTCAGACTGTTTTGGATGAATGACAGCTATGAGAAGACTAATTGTCCTTAGGTTTTCACAAACAGGATCTGAATGCTTCCCTTTTTCTTGGGGCTCTGTCACGTATGCAAGTTCAAAAGCCTTAGCAGAGGATGGTTTCAATCCATCGATCTCTGGGTTATGGACCCAGCACGCTTCTGCTGTGCCACTCTGCTGTCTGTCTGTTCAGCTGGGACTCGATCCCACAATCCATTAGGCCACCGGGGCTGACGTGAGACACAATCACTCACTCAGACTCTTTTGGATGGATGACAGTTATGAGGTTTACACGAACAGGCTCTGAACACTTCCCTTTTTCTTAGGGATCTGTCACTTATGCAAGTTCAAAAGCCTTAGCAGAGGATGGTTTCGATCCATCGACCTCTGGGTTATGGGCCCAGCACGCTTCCGCTGCGCCACTCTGCTGTCTGTCTGTCCAGCTGGGACTTGATCCCACAATCCATGAGGCCACCGGGGCTGACGTGAGACACAATCACTCACTCGGATTCTTTTGGATGAATGACAGTTATGAGGTTTACAGCTTTAGGTTTTCACGAACAGGCTCTGAACACTTCCCTTTTTCTTAGGGATCTGTCACATATGCAAGTTCAAAAGCCTTAGCAGAGGATGGTTTCGATCCATCGATCTCTGAGTTATGGGCCCAGCACGCTTCTGCCGCCTGGGACTCGATCCCACCATCCATTAGGCCGCGGGGGCTGACGTAAGACACCATCACTCACTCGGACTCTTTTGGATGAACGACAGCTATGAGGTTTACAGCTTTAGGTTTTCACGAACAGGCTCTGAGCACTTCCCTTTTTCTTAGGGATCTGTCACATATGCAAGTTCAAAAGCCTTAGCAGAGGATGGTTTCAATCCATCGATCTCTGGGTTATGGACCCAGCACGCTTCTGCTGCGCCACTCTGCTGTCTGTCTGTTCAGCTGGTACTCGATCCCACAATCCATTAGGCCGCCGGGGCTGACGCAAGACACAACCACTCACTCTGACTCTTTTGGATGAATGACAGTTATGAGGTTTACAGCTTCAGGTTTTCATGAACAGGCTCTGAACACTTCCCTTTTTCTTAGGGATCTGTCACATATGCAAGTTCAAAAGCCTTAGCAGAGGATGGTTTCGATCCATCGACCTCTGGGTTATGGGCCCAGCACGCTTCCGCTGCGCCACTCTGCTGTCTGTCACCCCAGATGGGACTCGAACCCACAATCCCTGGCTTAGGATGGGACTCAAACCTAACATACCTGGCTTAGGAGGCCTCCGCCTTATTTATTGGGCCACTGGGTCTGTCGTTGAGCGTTTTACTTGTCGTTAGTTCTTAAACTTATTCAGCTGGCCTTTTAAAGAAAGGCACAAACACTCATTCAGACTGTTTTGGATGAATGACAGCTATGAGAAGACTAATTGTCCTTAGGTTTTCACAAACAGGATCTGAACGCTTCCCTTTTTCTTGGGGCTCTGTCACGTATGCAAGTTCAAAAGCCTTAGCAGAGGATGGTTTCAATCCATCGATCTCTGGGTTATGGACCCAGCACGCTTCTGCTGTGCCACTCTGCTGTCTGTCTGTTCAGCTGGGACTCGATCCCACAATCCATTAGGCCACCGGGGCTGACGTGAGACACAATCACTCACTCAGACTCTTTTGGACGGATGACAGTTATGAGGTTTACACGAACAGGCTCTGAACACTTCCCTTTTTTTTAGGGATCTGTCACTTATGCAAGTTCAAAAGCCTTAGCAGAGGATGGTTTCGATCCATCGACCTCTGGGTTATGGGCCCAGCACGCTTCCGCTGCGCCACTCTGCTGTCTGTCGCCCTAGATGGGACTCGAACCCACAATCCCTGGCTTAGGATGGGACTCAAACCTAACATACCTGGCTTAGGAGGCCTGCGCCTTATTTATTGGGCCACTGGGTCTGTCGTTGAGCGTTTTACTTGTCGTTAGTTCTTAAACTTATTCAGCTGGCCTTTTAAAGAAAGGCACAAACACTCACTCAGACTGTTTTGGATGAATGACAGCTATGAGAAGACTAATTGTCCTTAGGTTTTCACAAACAGGCTCTGAACGCTTCCCTTTTTCTTGGGGCTCTGTCACGTATGCAAGTTCAAAAGCCTTAGCAGAGGATGGTTTCGATCCATCGATCTCTGAGTTATGGGCCCAGCACGCTTCTGCCGAGCTGGTACTCGATCCCACAATCCATTAGGCCGCCGGGGCTGACGCAAGACACAATCACTCACTCGGACTCTTTTGGATGAACGACAGCTATGAGGTTTACAGCTTTAGGTTTTCACGAACAGGCTCTGAGCACTTCCCTTTTTCTTAGGGATCTGTCACATATGCAAGTTCAAAAGCCTTAGCAGAGGATGGTTTCAATCCATCGATCTCTGGGTTATGGACCCAGCACGCTTCTGCTGCCTGTCTGTTCAGCTGGTACTCGATCCCACAATCCATTAGGCCGCCGGGGCTGACGCAAGACACAATCACTCACTCGGACTCTTTTGGATGAACGACAGCTATGAGGTTTACAGCTTTAGGTTTTCACGAACAGGCTCTGAGCACTTCCCTTTTTCTTAGGGATCTGTCACATATGCAAGTTCAAAAGCCTTAGCAGAGGATGGTTTCAATCCATCGATCTCTGGGTTATGGACCCAGCACGCTTCTGCTGCGCCACTCTGCTGTCTGTCGCCCCAGATGGGACTCGAACCCACAATCCCTGGCTTAGGATGGGACTCAAACCTAACATACCTGGCTTAGGAGGCCTGCGCCTTATTTATTGGGCCACTGGGTCTGTCGTTGAGCGTTTTACTTGTCGTTAGTTCTTAAACTTATTCAGCTGGCCTTTTAAAGAAAGGCACAAACACTCATTCAGACTGTTTTGGATGAATGACAGCTATGAGAAGACTAATTGTCCTTAGGTTTTCACAAACAGGATCTGAATGCTTCCCTTTTTCTTGGGGCTCTGTCACGTATGCAAGTTCAAAAGCCTTAGCAGAGGATGGTTTCAATCCATCGATCTCTGGGTTATGGACCCAGCACGCTTCTGCTGTGCCACTCTGCTGTCTGTCTGTTCAGCTGGGACTCGATCCCACAATCCATTAGGCCACCGGGGCTGACGTGAGACACAATCACTCACTCAGACTCTTTTGGATGGATGACAGTTATGAGGTTTACACGAACAGGCTCTGAACACTTCCCTTTTTCTTAGGGATCTGTCACTTATGCAAGTTCAAAAGCCTTAGCAGAGGATGGTTTCGATCCATCGACCTCTGGGTTATGGGCCCAGCACGCTTCCGCTGCGCCACTCTGCTGTCTGTCTGTCCAGCTGGGACTTGATCCCACAATCCATGAGGCCACCGGGGCTGACGTGAGACACAATCACTCACTCGGATTCTTTTGGATGAATGACAGTTATGAGGTTTACAGCTTTAGGTTTTCACGAACAGGCTCTGAACACTTCCCTTTTTCTTAGGGATCTGTCACATATGCAAGTTCAAAAGCCTTAGCAGAGGATGGTTTCGATCCATCGATCTCTGAGTTATGGGCCCAGCACGCTTCTGCCGCCTGGGACTCGATCCCACCATCCATTAGGCCGCGGGGGCTGACGTAAGACACCATCACTCACTCGGACTCTTTTGGATGAACGACAGCTATGAGGTTTACAGCTTTAGGTTTTCACGAACAGGCTCTGAGCACTTCCCTTTTTCTTAGGGATCTGTCACATATGCAAGTTCAAAAGCCTTAGCAGAGGATGGTTTCAATCCATCGATCTCTGGGTTATGGACCCAGCACGCTTCTGCTGCGCCACTCTGCTGTCTGTCTGTTCAGCTGGTACTCGATCCCACAATCCATTAGGCCGCCGGGGCTGACGCAAGACACAACCACTCACTCTGACTCTTTTGGATGAATGACAGTTATGAGGTTTACAGCTTCAGGTTTTCATGAACAGGCTCTGAACACTTCCCTTTTTCTTAGGGATCTGTCACATATGCAAGTTCAAAAGCCTTAGCAGAGGATGGTTTCGATCCATCGACCTCTGGGTTATGGGCCCAGCACGCTTCCGCTGCGCCACTCTGCTGTCTGTCACCCCAGATGGGACTCGAACCCACAATCCCTGGCTTAGGATGGGACTCAAACCTAACATACCTGGCTTAGGAGGCCTCCGCCTTATTTATTGGGCCACTGGGTCTGTCGTTGAGCGTTTTACTTGTCGTTAGTTCTTAAACTTATTCAGCTGGCCTTTTAAAGAAAGGCACAAACACTCATTCAGACTGTTTTGGATGAATGACAGCTATGAGAAGACTAATTGTCCTTAGGTTTTCACAAACAGGATCTGAACGCTTCCCTTTTTCTTGGGGCTCTGTCACGTATGCAAGTTCAAAAGCCTTAGCAGAGGATGGTTTCAATCCATCGATCTCTGGGTTATGGACCCAGCACGCTTCTGCTGTGCCACTCTGCTGTCTGTCTGTTCAGCTGGGACTCGATCCCACAATCCATTAGGCCACCGGGGCTGACGTGAGACACAATCACTCACTCAGACTCTTTTGGACGGATGACAGTTATGAGGTTTACACGAACAGGCTCTGAACACTTCCCTTTTTTTTAGGGATCTGTCACTTATGCAAGTTCAAAAGCCTTAGCAGAGGATGGTTTCGATCCATCGACCTCTGGGTTATGGGCCCAGCACGCTTCCGCTGCGCCACTCTGCTGTCTGTCGCCCTAGATGGGACTCGAACCCACAATCCCTGGCTTAGGATGGGACTCAAACCTAACATACCTGGCTTAGGAGGCCTGCGCCTTATTTATTGGGCCACTGGGTCTGTCGTTGAGCGTTTTACTTGTCGTTAGTTCTTAAACTTATTCAGCTGGCCTTTTAAAGAAAGGCACAAACACTCACTCAGACTGTTTTGGATGAATGACAGCTATGAGAAGACTAATTGTCCTTAGGTTTTCACAAACAGGCTCTGAACGCTTCCCTTTTTCTTGGGGCTCTGTCACGTATGCAAGTTCAAAAGCCTTAGCAGAGGATGGTTTCGATCCATCGATCTCTGAGTTATGGGCCCAGCACGCTTCTGCCGAGCTGGTACTCGATCCCACAATCCATTAGGCCGCCGGGGCTGACGCAAGACACAATCACTCACTCGGACTCTTTTGGATGAACGACAGCTATGAGGTTTACAGCTTTAGGTTTTCACGAACAGGCTCTGAGCACTTCCCTTTTTCTTAGGGATCTGTCACATATGCAAGTTCAAAAGCCTTAGCAGAGGATGGTTTCAATCCATCGATCTCTGGGTTATGGACCCAGCACGCTTCTGCTGCCTGTCTGTTCAGCTGGTACTCGATCCCACAATCCATTAGGCCGCCGGGGCTGACGCAAGACACAATCACTCACTCGGACTCTTTTGGATGAACGACAGCTATGAGGTTTACAGCTTTAGGTTTTCACGAACAGGCTCTGAGCACTTCCCTTTTTCTTAGGGATCTGTCACATATGCAAGTTCAAAAGCCTTAGCAGAGGATGGTTTCAATCCATCGATCTCTGGGTTATGGACCCAGCACGCTTCTGCTGCGCCACTCTGCTGTCTGTCGCCCCAGATGGGACTCGAACCCACAATCCCTGGCTTAGGATGGGACTCAAACCTAACATACCTGGCTTAGGAGGCCTGCGCCTTATTTATTGGGCCACTGGGTCTGTCGTTGAGCGTTTTACTTGTCGTTAGTTCTTAAACTTATTCAGCTGGCCTTTTAAAGAAAGGCACAAACACTCATTCAGACTGTTTTGGATGAATGACAGCTATGAGAAGACTAATTGTCCTTAGGTTTTCACAAACAGGATCTGAATGCTTCCCTTTTTCTTGGGGCTCTGTCACGTATGCAAGTTCAAAAGCCTTAGCAGAGGATGGTTTCAATCCATCGATCTCTGGGTTATGGACCCAGCACGCTTCTGCTGTGCCACTCTGCTGTCTGTCTGTTCAGCTGGGACTCGATCCCACAATCCATTAGGCCACCGGGGCTGACGTGAGACACAATCACTCACTCAGACTCTTTTGGATGGATGACAGTTATGAGGTTTACACGAACAGGCTCTGAACACTTCCCTTTTTCTTAGGGATCTGTCACTTATGCAAGTTCAAAAGCCTTAGCAGAGGATGGTTTCGATCCATCGACCTCTGGGTTATGGGCCCAGCACGCTTCCGCTGCGCCACTCTGCTGTCTGTCTGTCCAGCTGGGACTTGATCCCACAATCCATGAGGCCACCGGGGCTGACGTGAGACACAATCACTCACTCGGATTCTTTTGGATGAATGACAGTTATGAGGTTTACAGCTTTAGGTTTTCACGAACAGGCTCTGAACACTTCCCTTTTTCTTAGGGATCTGTCACATATGCAAGTTCAAAAGCCTTAGCAGAGGATGGTTTCGATCCATCGATCTCTGAGTTATGGGCCCAGCACGCTTCTGCCGCCTGGGACTCGATCCCACCATCCATTAGGCCGCGGGGGCTGACGTAAGACACCATCACTCACTCGGACTCTTTTGGATGAACGACAGCTATGAGGTTTACAGCTTTAGGTTTTCACGAACAGGCTCTGAGCACTTCCCTTTTTCTTAGGGATCTGTCACATATGCAAGTTCAAAAGCCTTAGCAGAGGATGGTTTCAATCCATCGATCTCTGGGTTATGGACCCAGCACGCTTCTGCTGCGCCACTCTGCTGTCTGTCTGTTCAGCTGGTACTCGATCCCACAATCCATTAGGCCGCCGGGGCTGACGCAAGACACAACCACTCACTCTGACTCTTTTGGATGAATGACAGTTATGAGGTTTACAGCTTCAGGTTTTCATGAACAGGCTCTGAACACTTCCCTTTTTCTTAGGGATCTGTCACATATGCAAGTTCAAAAGCCTTAGCAGAGGATGGTTTCGATCCATCGACCTCTGGGTTATGGGCCCAGCACGCTTCCGCTGCGCCACTCTGCTGTCTGTCACCCCAGATGGGACTCGAACCCACAATCCCTGGCTTAGGATGGGACTCAAACCTAACATACCTGGCTTAGGAGGCCTCCGCCTTATTTATTGGGCCACTGGGTCTGTCGTTGAGCGTTTTACTTGTCGTTAGTTCTTAAACTTATTCAGCTGGCCTTTTAAAGAAAGGCACAAACACTCATTCAGACTGTTTTGGATGAATGACAGCTATGAGAAGACTAATTGTCCTTAGGTTTTCACAAACAGGATCTGAACGCTTCCCTTTTTCTTGGGGCTCTGTCACGTATGCAAGTTCAAAAGCCTTAGCAGAGGATGGTTTCAATCCATCGATCTCTGGGTTATGGACCCAGCACGCTTCTGCTGTGCCACTCTGCTGTCTGTCTGTTCAGCTGGGACTCGATCCCACAATCCATTAGGCCACCGGGGCTGACGTGAGACACAATCACTCACTCAGACTCTTTTGGACGGATGACAGTTATGAGGTTTACACGAACAGGCTCTGAACACTTCCCTTTTTTTTAGGGATCTGTCACTTATGCAAGTTCAAAAGCCTTAGCAGAGGATGGTTTCGATCCATCGACCTCTGGGTTATGGGCCCAGCACGCTTCCGCTGCGCCACTCTGCTGTCTGTCGCCCTAGATGGGACTCGAACCCACAATCCCTGGCTTAGGATGGGACTCAAACCTAACATACCTGGCTTAGGAGGCCTGCGCCTTATTTATTGGGCCACTGGGTCTGTCGTTGAGCGTTTTACTTGTCGTTAGTTCTTAAACTTATTCAGCTGGCCTTTTAAAGAAAGGCACAAACACTCACTCAGACTGTTTTGGATGAATGACAGCTATGAGAAGACTAATTGTCCTTAGGTTTTCACAAACAGGCTCTGAACGCTTCCCTTTTTCTTGGGGCTCTGTCACGTATGCAAGTTCAAAAGCCTTAGCAGAGGATGGTTTCGATCCATCGATCTCTGAGTTATGGGCCCAGCACGCTTCTGCCGAGCTGGTACTCGATCCCACAATCCATTAGGCCGCCGGGGCTGACGCAAGACACAATCACTCACTCGGACTCTTTTGGATGAACGACAGCTATGAGGTTTACAGCTTTAGGTTTTCACGAACAGGCTCTGAGCACTTCCCTTTTTCTTAGGGATCTGTCACATATGCAAGTTCAAAAGCCTTAGCAGAGGATGGTTTCAATCCATCGATCTCTGGGTTATGGACCCAGCACGCTTCTGCTGCCTGTCTGTTCAGCTGGTACTCGATCCCACAATCCATTAGGCCGCCGGGGCTGACGCAAGACACAATCACTCACTCGGACTCTTTTGGATGAACGACAGCTATGAGGTTTACAGCTTTAGGTTTTCACGAACAGGCTCTGAGCACTTCCCTTTTTCTTAGGGATCTGTCACATATGCAAGTTCAAAAGCCTTAGCAGAGGATGGTTTCAATCCATCGATCTCTGGGTTATGGACCCAGCACGCTTCTGCTGCCTGTCTGTTCAGCTGGTACTCGATCCCACAATCCATTAGGCCGCCGGGGCTGACGCAAGACACAACCACTCACTCGGACTCTTTTGGATGAATGACAGTTATGAGGTTTACAGCTTCAGGTTTTCATGAACAGGCTCTGAACACTTCCCTTTTTCTTAGGGATCTGTCACATATGCAAGTTCAAAAGCCTTAGCAGAGGATGGTTTCGATCCATCGACCTCTGGGTTATGGGCCCAGCACGCTTCCGCTGCGCCACTCTGCTGTCTGTCACCCCAGATGGGACTCGAACCCACAATCCCTGGCTTAGGATGGGACTCAAACCTAACATACCTGGCTTAGGAGGCCTGCGCCTTATTTATTGGGCCACTGGGTCTGTCGTTGAGCGTTTTACTTGTCGTTAGTTCTTAAACTTATTCAGCTGGCCTTTTAAAGAAAGGCACAAACACTCATTCAGACTGTTTTGGATGAATGACAGCTATGAGAAGACTAATTGTCCTTAGGTTTTCACAAACAGGATCTGAACGCTTCCCTTTTTCTTGGGGCTCTGTCACGTATGCAAGTTCAAAAGCCTTAGCAGAGGATGGTTTCAATCCATCGATCTCTGGGTTATGGACCCAGCACGCTTCTGCTGTGCCACTCTGCTGTCTGTCTGTTCAGCTGGGACTCGATCCCACAATCCATTAGGCCACCGGGGCTGACGTGAGACACAATCACTCACTCAGACTCTTTTGGATGGATGACAGTTATGAGGTTTACACGAACAGGCTCTGAACACTTCCCTTTTTCTTAGGGATCTGTCACTTATGCAAGTTCAAAAGCCTTAGCAGAGGATGGTTTCGATCCATCGACCTCTGGGTTATGGGCCCAGCACGCTTCCGCTGCGCCACTCTGCTGTCTGTCGCCCTAGATGGGACTCGAACCCACAATCCCTGGCTTAGGATGGGACTCAAACCTAACATACCTGGCTTAGGAGGCCTGCGCCTTATTTATTGGGCCACTGGGTCTGTCGTTGAGCGTTTTACTTGTCGTTAGTTCTTAAACTTATTCAGCTGGCCTTTTAAAGAAAGGCACAAACACTCACTCAGACTGTTTTGGATGAATGACAGCTATGAGAAGACTAATTGTCCTTAGGTTTTCACAAACAGGCTCTGAACGCTTCCCTTTTTCTTGGGGCTCTGTCACGTATGCAAGTTCAAAAGCCTTAGCAGAGGATGGTTTCGATCCATCGATCTCTGAGTTATGGGCCCAGCACGCTTCTGCCGCGCTGGTACTCGATCCCACAATCCATTAGGCCGCCGGGGCTGACGCAAGACACAATCACTCACTCGGACTCTTTTGGATGAACGACAGCTATGAGGTTTACAGCTTTAGGTTTTCACGAACAGGCTCTGAGCACTTCCCTTTTTCTTAGGGATCTGTCACATATGCAAGTTCAAAAGCCTTAGCAGAGGATGGTTTCAATCCATCGATCTCTGGGTTATGGACCCAGCACGCTTCTGCTGCCTGTCTGTTCAGCTGGTACTCGATCCCACAATCCATTAGGCCGCCGGGGCTGACGCAAGACACAATCACTCACTCGGACTCTTTTGGATGAACGACAGCTATGAGGTTTACAGCTTTAGGTTTTCACGAACAGGCTCTGAACACTTCCCTTTTTCTTAGGGATCTGTCACATATGCAAGTTCAAAAGCCTTAGCAGAGGATGGTTTCGATCCATCGATCTCTGGGGTATGGGCCCAGCACGCTTCCGCTGCGCCACTCTGCTGTCTGTCACCCCAGATGGGACTCGAACCCACAATCCCTGGCTTAGGATGGGACTCAAACCTAACATACCTGGCTTAGGAGGCCTGCGCCTTATTTATTGGGCCACTGGGTCTGTCGTTGAGCGTTTTACTTGTCGTTAGTTCTTAAACTTATTCAGCTGGCCTTTTAAAGAAAGGCACAAACACTCATTCAGACTGTTTTGGATGAATGACAGCTATGAGAAGACTAATTGTCCTTAGGTTTTCACAAACAGGATCTGAACGCTTCCCTTTTTCTTGGGGCTCTGTCACGTATGCAAGTTCAAAAGCCTTAGCAGAGGATGGTTTCAATCCATCGATCTCTGGGTTATGGACCCAGCACGCTTCTGCTGTGCCACTCTGCTGTCTGTCTGTTCAGCTGGGACTCGATCCCACAATCCATTAGGCCACCGGGGCTGACGTGAGACACAATCACTCACTCAGACTCTTTTGGATGGATGACAGTTATGAGGTTTACACGAACAGGCTCTGAACACTTCCCTTTTTCTTAGGGATCTGTCACTTATGCAAGTTCAAAAGCCTTAGCAGAGGATGGTTTCGATCCATCGACCTCTGGGTTATGGGCCCAGCACGCTTCCGCTGCGCCACTCTGCTGTCTGTCTGTCCAGCTGGGACTTGATCCCACAATCCATGAGGCCACCGGGGCTGACGTGAGACACAATCACTCACTCGGATTCTTTTGGATGAATGACAGTTATGAGGTTTACAGCTTTAGGTTTTCACGAACAGGCTCTGAACACTTCCCTTTTTCTTAGGGATCTGTCACATATGCAAGTTCAAAAGCCTTAGCAGAGGATGGTTTCGATCCATCGATCTCTGAGTTATGGGCCCAGCACGCTTCTGCCGCCTGGGACTCGATCCCACCATCCATTAGGCCGCGGGGCTGACGTAAGACACCATCACTCACTCGGACTCTTTTGGATGAACGACAGCTATGAGGTTTACAGCTTTAGGTTTTCACGAACAGGCTCTGAGCACTTCCCTTTTTCTTAGGGATCTGTCACATATGCAAGTTCAAAAGCCTTAGCAGAGGATGGTTTCAATCCATCGATCTCTGGGTTATGGACCCAGCACGCTTCTGCTGCGCCACTCTGCTGTCTGTCTGTTCAGCTGGTACTCGATCCCACAATCCATTAGGCCGCCGGGGCTGACGCAAGACACAACCACTCACTCGGACTCTTTTGGATGAATGACAGTTATGAGGTTTACAGCTTCAGGTTTTCATGAACAGGCTCTGAACACTTCCCTTTTTCTTAGGGATCTGTCACATATGCAAGTTCAAAAGCCTTAGCAGAGGATGGTTTCGATCCATCGACCTCTGGGTTATGGGCCCAGCACGCTTCCGCTGCGCCACTCTGCTGTCTGTCACCCCAGATGGGACTCGAACCCACAATCCCTGGCTTAGGATGGGACTCAAACCTAACATACCTGGCTTAGGAGGCCTCCGCCTTATTTATTGGGCCACTGGGTCTGTCGTTGAGCGTTTTACTTGTCGTTAGTTCTTAAACTTATTCAGCTGGCCTTTTAAAGAAAGGCACAAACACTCATTCAGACTGTTTTGGATGAATGACAGCTATGAGAAGACTAATTGTCCTTAGGTTTTCACAAACAGGATCTGAACGCTTCCCTTTTTCTTGGGGCTCTGTCACGTATGCAAGTTCAAAATCCTTAGCAGAGGATGGTTTCGATCCATCGATCTCTGAGTTATGGGCCCAGCACGCTTCTGCCGCCTGTCTGTCCAGCTGGGACTCGATCCCACAATCCATTAGGCCGCCGGGGCTGACGCAAGACACAATCACTCACTCGGACTCTTTTGGATGAACGACAGCTATGAGGTTTACAGCTTTAGGTTTTCACAAACAGGCTCTGAACACTTCCCTTTTTCTTAGGGATCTGTCACATATGCAAGTTCAAAAGCCTTAGCAGAGGATGGTTTCGATCCATCGATCTCTGGGTTATGGACCCAGCACGCTTCTGCTGTGCCACTCTGCTGTCCGTCTGTTCAGCTGGGACTCGATCCCACAATCCATTAGGCCACCGGGGCTGACGTGAGACACAATCACTCACTCAGACTCTTTTGGATGGATGACAGTTAAGAGGTTTACACGAACAGGCTCTGAACACTTCCCTTTTTCTTAGGGATCTGTCACTTATGCAAGTTCAAAAGCCTTAGCAGAGGATGGTTTCGATCCATCGACCTCTGGGTTATGGGCCCAGCACGCTTCCGCTGCGCCACTCTGCTGTCTGTCTGTCCAGCTGGGACTTGATCCCACAATCCATGAGGCCACCGGGGCTGACGTGAGACACAATCACTCACTCGGACTCTTTTGGATGAATGACAGTTATGAGGTTTACAGCTTTAGGTTTTCACGAACAGGCTCTGAACACTTCCCTTTTTCTTAGGGATCTGTCACATATGCAAGTTCAAAAGCCTTAGCAGAGGATGGTTTCGATCCATCGATCTCTGAGTTATGGGCCCAGCACGCTTCTGCCGCCTGGGACTCGATCCCACCATCCATTAGGCCGCGGGGGCTGACGTAAGACACCATCACTCACTCGGACTCTTTTGGATGAACGACAGCTATGAGGTTTACAGCTTTAGGTTTTCACGAACAGGCTCTGAGCACTTCCCTTTTTCTTAGGGATCTGTCACATATGCAAGTTCAAAATCCTTAGCAGAGGATGGTTTCGATCCATCGATCTCTGAGTTATGGGCCCAGCACGCTTCTGCCGCCTGTCTGTCCAGCTGGGACTCGATCCCACAATCCATTAGGCCACCGGGGCTGACGCAAGACACAATCACTCACTCGGACTCTTTTGGATGAACGACAGCTATGAGGTTTACAGCTTTAGGTTTTCACGAACAGGCTCTGAGCACTTCCCTTTTTCTTAGGGATCTGTCACATATGCAAGTTCAAAAGCCTTAGCAGAGGATGGTTTCAATCCATCGATCTCTGGGTTATGGACCCAGCACGCTTCTGCTGTCTGTCTGTTCAGCTGGTACTCGATCCCACAATCCATTAGGCCGCCGGGGCTGACGCAAGACACAACCACTCACTCGGACTCTTTTGGATGAATGACAGTTATGAGGTTTACAGCTTCAGGTTTTCATGAACAGGCTCTGAACACTTCCCTTTTTCTTAGGGATCTGTCACATATGCAAGTTCAAAAGCCTTAGCAGAGGATGGTTTCGATCCATCGATCTCTGGGGTATGGGCCCAGCACGCTTCCGCTGCGCCACTCTGCTGTCTGTCACCCCAGATGGGACTCGAACCCACAATCCCTGGCTTAGGATGGGACTCAAACCTAACATACCTGGCTTAGGAGGCCTGCGCCTTATTTATTGGGCCACTGGGTCTGTCGTTGAGCGTTTTACTTGTCGTTAGTTCTTAAACTTATTCAGCTGGCCTTTTAAAGAAAGGCACAAACACTCATTCAGACTGTTTTGGATGAATGACAGCTATGAGAAGACTAATTGTCCTTAGGTTTTCACAAACAGGATCTGAACGCTTCCCTTTTTCTTGGGGCTCTGTCACGTATGCAAGTTCAAAAGCCTTAGCAGAGGATGGTTTCAATCCATCGATCTCTGGGTTATGGACCCAGCACGCTTCTGCTGTGCCACTCTGCTGTCTGTCTGTTCAGCTGGGACTCGATCCCACAATCCATTAGGCCACCGGGGCTGACGTGAGACACAATCACTCACTCAGACTCTTTTGGATGGATGACAGTTATGAGGTTTACACGAACAGGCTCTGAACACTTCCCTTTTTTTTAGGGATCTGTCACTTATGCAAGTTCAAAAGCCTTAGCAGAGGATGGTTTCGATCCATCGACCTCTGGGTTATGGGCCCAGCACGCTTCCGCTGCGCCACTCTGCTGTCTGTCGCCCTAGATGGGACTCGAACCTACAATCCCTGGCTTAGGATGGGACTCAAACCTAACATACCTGGCTTAGGAGGCCTGCGCCTTATTTATTGGGCCACTGGGTCTGTCGTTGAGCGTTTTACTTGTCGTTAGTTCTTAAACTTATTCAGCTGGCCTTTTAAAGAAAGGCACAAACACTCACTCAGACTGTTTTGGATGAATGACAGCTATGAGAAGACTAATTGTCCTTAGGTTTTCACAAACAGGCTCTGAACGCTTCCCTTTTTCTTGGGGCTCTGTCACGTATGCAAGTTCAAAAGCCTTAGCAGAGGATGGTTTCGATCCATCGATCTCTGAGTTATGGGCCCAGCACGCTTCTGCCGAGCTGGTACTCGATCCCACAATCCATTAGGCCGCCGGGGCTGACGCAAGACACAACCACTCACTCGGACTCTTTTGGATGAACGACAGCTATGAGGTTTACAGCTATAGGTTTTCACGAACAGGCTCTGAACACTTCCCTTTTTCTTAGGGATCTGTCACATATGCAAGTTCAAAATCCTTAGCAGAGGATGGTTTCGATCCATCGATCTCTGAGTTATGGGCCCAGCACGCTTCTGCCGCCTGTCTGTCCAGCTGGGACTCGATCCCACAATCCATTAGGCCGCCGGGGCTGACGCAAGACACAATCACTCACTCGGACTCTTTTGGATGAACGACAGCTATGAGGTTTACAGCTTTAGGTTTTCACAAACAGGCTCTGAACACTTCCCTTTTTCTTAGGGATCTGTCACATATGCAAGTTCAAAAGCCTTAGCAGAGGATGGTTTCGATCCATCGACCTCTGGGTTATGGGCCCAGCACGCTTCTGCCGCCTGGGACTCGATCCCACCATCCATTAGGCCGCGGGGGCTGACGTAAGACACCATCACTCACTCGGACTCTTTTGGATGAACGACAGCTATGAGGTTTACAGCTTTAGGTTTTCACGAACAGGCTCTGAGCACTTCCCTTTTTCTTAGGGATCTGTCACATATGCAAGTTCAAAAGCCTTAGCAGAGGATGGTTTCAATCCATCGATCTCTGGGTTATGGACCCAGCACGCTTCTGCTGCGCCACTCTGCTGTCTGTCTGTTCAGCTGGTACTCGATCCCACAATCCATTAGGCCGCCGGGGCTGACGCAAGACACAACCACTCACTCGGACTCTTTTGGATGAATGACAGTTATGAGGTTTACAGCTTCAGGTTTTCATGAACAGGCTCTGAACACTTCCCTTTTTCTTAGGGATCTGTCACATATGCAAGTTCAAAAGCCTTAGCAGAGGATGGTTTCGATCCATCGACCTCTGGGTTATGGGCCCAGCACGCTTCCGCTGCGCCACTCTGCTGTCTGTCACCCCAGATGGGACTCGAACCCACAATCCCTGGCTTAGGATGGGACTCAAACCTAACATACCTGGCTTAGGAGGCCTGCGCCTTATTTATTGGGCCACTGGGTCTGTCGTTGAGCGTTTTACTTGTCGTTAGTTCTTAAACTTATTCAGCTGGCCTTTTAAAGAAAGGCACAAACACTCATTCAGACTGTTTTGGATGAATGACAGCTATGAGAAGACTAATTGTCCTTAGGTTTTCACAAACAGGCTCTGAACACTTCCCTTTTTCTTAGGGATCTGTCACATATGCAAGTTCAAAATCCTTAGCAGAGGATGGTTTCGATCCATCGATCTCTGAGTTATGGGCCCAGCACGCTTCTGCCGCCTGTCTGTCCAGCTGGGACTCGATCCCACAATCCATTAGGCCGCCGGGGCTGACGCAAGACACAATCACTCACTCGGACTCTTTTGGATGAACGACAGCTATGAGGTTTACAGCTTTAGGTTTTCACAAACAGGCTCTGAACACTTCCCTTTTTCTTAGGGATCTGTCACATATGCAAGTTCAAAAGCCTTAGCAGAGGATGGTTTCGATCCATCGATCTCTGGGTTATGGACCCAGCACGCTTCTGATGTGCCACTCTGCTGTCCGTCTGTTCAGCTGGGACTCGATCCCACAATCCATTAGGCCACCGGGGCTGACGTGAGACACAATCACTCACTCAGACTCTTTTGGATGGATGACAGTTATGAGGTTTACAGCTATAGGTTTTCACGAACAGGCTCTGAACACTTCCCTTTTTCTTAGGGATCTGTCACATATGCAAGTTCAAAATCCTTAGCAGAGGATGGTTTCGATCCATCGATCTCTGAGTTATGGGCCCAGCACGCTTCTGCCGCCTGTCTGTCCAGCTGGGACTCGATCCCACAATCCATTAGGCCGCCGGGGCTGACACAAGACACAACCACTCACTCGGACTCTTTTGGATGAACGACAGCTATGAGGTTTACAGCTATAGGTTTTCACGAACAGGCTCTGAACACTTCCCTTTTTCTTAGGGATCTGTCACATATGCAAGTTCAAAATCCTTAGCAGAGGATGGTTTCGATCCATCGATCTCTGAGTTATGGGCCCAGCACGCTTCTGCCGCCTGTCTGTCCAGCTGGGACTCGATCCCACAATCCATTAGGCCGCCGGGGTTGACGCAAGACACAATCACTCACTCGGACTCTTTTGGATGAACGTCAGCTATGAGGTTTACAGCTTTAGGTTTTCACAAACAGGCTCTGAACACTTCCCTTTTTCTTAGGGATCTGTCACATATGCAAGTTCAAAAGCCTTAGCAGAGGATGGTTTCGATCCATCGACCTCTGGGTTATGGGCCCAGCACGCTTCTGCCGCCTGGGACTCGATCCCACCATCCATTAGGCCGCGGGGGCTGACGTAAGACACCATCACTCACTCGGACTCTTTTGGATGAACGACAGCTATGAGGTTTACAGCTTTAGGTTTTCACGAACAGGCTCTGAGCACTTCCCTTTTTCTTAGGGATCTGTCACATATGCAAGTTCAAAAGCCTTAGCAGAGGATGGTTTCAATCCATCGATCTCTGGGTTATGGACCCAGCACGCTTCCGCTGCGCCTCTCTGCTGTCTGTCACCCCAGATGGGACTCGAACCCACAATCCCTGGCTTAGGATGGGACTCAAACCTAACATACCTGGCTTAGGAGGCCTGCGCCTTATTTATTGGGCCACTGGGTCTGTCGTTGAGCGTTTTACTTGTCGTTAGTTCTTAAACTTATTCAGCTGGCCTTTTAAAGAAAGGCACAAACACTCATTCAGACTGTTTTGGATGAATGACAGCTATGAGAAGACTAATTGTCCTTAGGTTTTCACAAACAGGCTCTGAACGCTTCCCTTTTTCTTGGGGCTCTGTCACGTATGCAAGTTCAAAAGCCTTAGCAGAGGATGGTTTCGATCCATCGATCTCTGAGTTATGGGCCCAGCACGCTTCCGCCGCCTGTCTGTCCAGCTGGGACTCGATCCCACAATCCATTAGGCCGCCGGGGCTGACGCAAGACACAATCACTCACTCGGACTCTTTTGGATGAACGACAGCTATGAGGTTTACAGCTTTAGGTTTTCACAAACAGGCTCTGAACACTTCCCTTTTTCTTAGGGATCTGTCACATATGCAAGTTCAAAAGCCTTAGCAGAGGATGGTTTCAATCCATCGATCTCTGGGTTATAGGTCCAGCACGCATCCGCTGCGCCACTCTGCCCTCTACCACCCCAGACGGGACTCGAACCCACAATCCCCGTTATAGGGGGTCAGCGCCTTATCCATTAGGCCACTGGGGCTGTCGCGCTGTGTTTAGCTTGCCCTGTAGTTGTCCATCTCATTCAGGTGGCCTTTAAATAAGACACACATAGACTCTTCTAGATAAACAACTATTTTGAAAGGATCAAGCGGTTTTAGGTTTTCATGAACAGGCTCTGAATACTTCCCGTTTTCTTGGAGTTCTGTCACGTATGCAAGTTCAAAAGCCTTAGCAGAGGATGGTTTCGATCCATCGACCTCTGGGTTATGGGCCCAGCACGCTTCCGCTGCGCCACTCTGCTGTCTGCCTGTCCAGCTGGGACTTGATCCCACAATCCATGAGGCCACCGGGGCTGACGCAAGACACAATCACTCACTCGGACTCTTTCGGATGAACGACAGTTATGAGGTTTACACGAATAGGCTCTGAACACTTCCCTTTTTCTTAGGGCTCTGTCACATATGCAAGTTCAAAATCCTTAGCAGAGGATGGTTATGGCCCCAGCACGCTTCCACTGAGTCACTCTGCTCTCTGTCACCCCAGATGGGACTCGAACCCACAATCCCTGGCTTAGGAGGCCAGTGCTTTATCCATTAGGCCACTGGAGCAATCGAGGAGTGCTCAGCTTGCCCTGTAGTTGTCCATCTCATTCAGCTGGCCTTTAAATAAGACACATGCATAGACTCTTCTAGATGAACAACTATTTTGAAAGGATCAAGCGGTTTTAGGTTTTCATGAACAGGCTCTGAACACTTCCCGTTTTCTTGGAGTTCTGTCACGTATGCAAGTTCAAAAGCCTTAGCAGAGGATGGTTTCGATCCATACTAGAAGCTTTGAGCACGCGTGCCTTTTTCTTGGGGCTCTGTGACGTATGCGAGTTCAAAAGCCTTAGCAGAGGATGGTTTTAATCCATCGACCTCTGGGTTATGGGCCCAGCACACTTCTGCTGTCTGTCTGTCCAGCTGGGACTCGATCCCACAATCCATTAGGCCACCGGGGCTGACATGAGACTCAGTCACTCAGACTCTTTTGGATGAATGACAGTTATGAGGTTTACAGCTTTAAGTTTTCACGAACAGGATCTGAACACTTCCCTTTTTCTTAGGGCTCTGTCACATATGCAAGTTCAAAATCCTTGGCAGAGGATGCTTTCGATCCATTGACCTCTGGGTTATGGGCCCAGCATGCTTCCGCTGTGCTACTCTGCTGGGACTCGATCTCACAATCCATTAGGCCACCGGGGCTGACATGAGACTCACTCACTGAGACTCTTTTGGATGAATGACAGTTATGAGGTTTACAGCTTTAAGTTTTCACGAACAGGATCTGAACACTTCCCTTTTTCTTAGGGCTCTGTCACATATGCAAGTTCAAAATCCTTAGCAGAGGATGGTTTCGATCCATTGACCTCTGGGTTATGGGCCCAGCATGCTTCCGCTGTGCTACTCTGCTGGGACTCGATCCCACAATCCATTAGGCCACCGGGGCTGACATGAGACTCACTCACTGAGACTCTTTTGGATGAATGACAGTTATGAGGTTTACTGCTTTAGGTTTTCACGAACAGGCTCTGAACACTTCCCTTTTTCTTAGGGATCTGTCACATCTGCAAGTAGCAGAGGATGGTTTCGATCCATCGACCTCTGGGTTATGGGCCCAGCACGCTTCTGCTGCGCCACTCTGCTGTCTGTTTGTCCAGCCGGGACTTGATCCCACAATCCCTTAGGCCACCGGGGCTGACGTGAGACACAGTCACTCACTCGGACTCTTTTGGATGAATGACAGTTATGAGGTTTACAGCTTTAGGTTTTCACGAACGGGTTCTGAACACTTTCCTTTTTCTTAGGGATCTGTCACATATGCAAGTAGCAGAGGATGGTTTCGATCCATTGACCTCTGGGTTATGGGCCCAGCACGCTTCCGCTGCGCCACTCTGCTCTCTGTCACTGCAGATGCGACTCGAACCCACAATCCCTGGCTTAGGAGGCCAGTGTCTTATCCATTAGGCTACTGGGGATGTCGTGGAGTTTTTAGCTTGCCCTGTAGTTGTCCATCTCATTCAGCTGGCCTTTAAAAAAAGACAGACGCATAGACTTTTCTAGATGAAAAACTATTTTGAAAGGATCAAGCGGCTTTAGGTTTTCATGAACAGGCTCTGAACACTTCCCGTTTTCTTGGGGCTCTGTCACGTATGCAAGTTCAAAAGCCTTAGCAGAAGATGGTTTCGATCCATCGACCTCTGGGTTATGGGCCCAGCACGCTTCCGCTGCGCCACTCTGCTCTCTCTCATGTCAGATGGGACTCGAACCCACAATCCCTGGCTTAGGAGGCCAATGCCTCATATTTTAGGCCACTGGGGCTGTTGTGCAGTGTTTAACATGCTGTTAGTTCTCAATCTTATTCAGCTGGCGTTTTAAAGAGACACACAAACACTCACTCAGACTCTTCTGGAGGAGTGACAGATATGAGAAGACTAATTGTCTAAGTTTTCATGAACAGGCTCTGAACGCTTCCCATTTCCTTGCGGCTCTAGCACATATGCAAGTTCGAAAGCCTTAGCAGAGGATGGTTTCGATCCATCGATCTCTGGGTTATAGGTCCAGCACGCATCCGCTGCGCCACTCTGCCCTCTACCACCCCAGACGGGACTCGAACCCACAATCCCCGTTATAGGGGGTCAGTGCCTTATCCATTAGGCCACTGGGGCTGTCGCGCTGTGTTTAGCTTGCCCTGTAGTTGTCCATCTCATTCAGGTGGCCTTTAAAAAAGAGATACGTGCATAGACTCTTCTAGATGAACAACTATTTTGAAAGGATCAAGCGGCTTTAGGTTTTCATGAACAGGCTCTGAACACGTCCCGTTTCCTTGCGGCTCTGTCACATATGCAAGTTCAAAAGCTTTAGCAGACAATGGTTTCAATCCATCGACCTCTGGGTTGTGGGCCCAACACGCTTCCACTGCACCACTTTACTGCTTGATATTGAAATGAACTGAATGAACAGTGAGCTGTTTTTAACTGAACAAAGAGATTTTTGGCAGTTACACTAAATGAAAAAAAAAAAAGCGATATATTCTAGTTACACTAAGTGCAAATAATGGAAAAATCTGTTTACACTGAAATAGCAGCATGTTCTTTATCAACAGGCATGTAAATAGTAGTTAGGTGGAAGATTTTTATACTTCACTTACTTTACAAAGCAGTATGCAGTAAAATATTGAGTGTAAATTATCATATACATATATATATATATATGTATAAATTTTATCAGATGAATGCCACTTTATTGGGACAAAAACCTCCCTAAACCTACAGCTAAGTATACCTAATAACACTGTATTATTAATTAGACATTTTATTTTCACTTTTCAAATATTTACTTTATTTTTTTAAAAAATAAATGCCTTTCTGATCCGGTATGTGTTGGCAAAAGGAGTAGCACAAGTTTGACAAAAGACAGATTCGAACACGGGTCAGTCGCGTCAAAAGCACACATCCAGGGCCGCATTAATACCTCACTGGGCCCCGGGGCTATGACTTCCTGCAGGGCCCCCCCTGCTGAAAAAACCAGCTTAAACCAGCTTAAGCTGGTCAAGCTGGTTTAAGATTGTAACGTTGAGAGACGTGAGGCGAGCGGATCCATATGCAAACCTTTATTAACAGGACGAGACATAAACATGGTCAGGCAGGCAGGGTCAAACAACGGCAGGCAGGTGTATGGACGGCGAGACAAGAGTAATCCTTAATCCAGGCGAGGGTCAATCCAGCGGCGAACGATATCCGTGAAGGGCTAGGCAATAGAATAGTCGATAAACAGGCGGGGGGGTTGAGACAAACCAGACGAGGAGCCAGAATAACAGAAAGACGCAACACGGGAGGAAAACAAAGAAACGCTTCGTATGACTAGATAAACTTGTTCAATACTCGGCGGTGAGTGACAGAAAGGCCGGGGCTTTTATACGGTCTCTGATTGGACGGGGGTGTAGTGCAACAGTCAGAGTGTGTAAACAGAGGGAGAGCGACATCTGGTGGTGAGCGGTCCGCAGATCACCAACCAGATTCGTGACAAAGATGGTCACACATGCTTGTCATAGCTGGTTTTTCAAGCTGGTTTTAGAGGGGTTTTGGCCACTTTTTTTAGCTGGTCAAGCTGGTTTTAGCTGGTTAGCCTGGCTGGTCTTAGCTGGTCAGCCAGGTTGGTCTTAGCTGGTCAGGCTGGTCTTAGCTGGTTTTAGCTGGTCAGGCTGGTCTTAGCTGGTTTAAGCTGGTCAGGCTGGTCTTAGCTGGTTTTAGCTGGTCAGCCAGGCTGGTCTTAGCTGGTTTTAGCTGGTCAGTCTGGTCTTAGCTGGTTTAAGCTGGTCAGGCTGGTCTTAGCTGGTCAAGCTGGTCAGCCAGGCTGGTCTTAGCTGGTCAGGCTGGTTTAAGCTGGTCAGGCTGGTCTTAGCTGGTTTTAGCTGGTCAGTCTGGTCTTAGCTGGTTTAAGCTGGTCAGGCTGGTCTTAGCTGGTCAAGCTGGTCAGCCAGGCTGGTCTTAGCTGGTCAGGCTGGTTTAAGCTGGTCAGGCTGGTCTTAGCTGGTTTAAGCTGGTCAGGCTGGTCTTAGCTGGTCAAGCTGGTCAGCCAGGCTGGTCTTAGCTGGTCAGGCTGGTCTTAGCTGGTCAAAATGTTTGTTTGATGATTGATTGATTACATAGTGTCTGCCCCAATTTTCCTGACAAATAATGCAACAAATAAGTAATATGTTTACTTTTAATAATCTGCAGAACCACAAGGAACCATTAAAACAATTTTTATTTGATCTTACAGCCCCTTTAATAACAAATATTTACAAAATAATTGGAATGATTACAATTCTAAAACTTTATTAAGAATTAATGGTGAAGATGAACAATAACAAAATTCTAAACATACTATGCATTTTCATTTTTCTTTTCTTTTTATTATATCTTGTATTTTTTTGGGATATGTAATGCCCCACTTGTTTCTCCCTCTTCTCTCTCTCTCTCTTCTTTCAGGCTCCTTTTGTTTCCGCCAGTCACTGAAACAGACTTAAAAAAGAAATAATTTAGATTATTAATTTTCAACAAGTAAAACTACTTAAAAAATATAGCTGCAAGCAGCAATTGCGGGGCCAAGCACAAAAGAGGCAGAATGAGGAGTTAAGCACGGCAAGGAGCAGCAGACCGACTACAACAGTGAGTAACTTAAGCCATTTTAGGATAATATCAGTTGAAATGGCTGAAAAATCATAATTACAACCAATCGTAATAAAATTTAATGGCTTATCACTTTTGACCAACAGGTGGTGCTGTTTTCAAATTGATGTGACGTGTTCTGTGTGAAATGACAATGACACACACAAAGTTTGCCGTCATTATGTCAAAGCTTTGCAGAGATACAGCCTCAGATGTAGTTTGGCATCTTTCCAGCAAATTTGTTGATGCGCTAAACGAAAACGGTTTCGTATATCGACACGAAATTCATAACTTTTTGCCAGCATAGTCTGAAGATGATCTGAGTCAAATTTGGTGAAGATCGGACTAACAGTCTGGGAGGAGTTCGAAAAAGTAGGTTTTGTACATTAATCAAAATGGCGGACAGGAAGTTTGGCCAATTTCGGCATAATGGGTATCAATGTTCTCGACTTGACCCAAGGAATCTATTGGCATCAGTTTCATTCCAATAGGCTAATGTAAACAGAAGTTATTAGCATTTTTGTAAATTTCATTATTAATGTTTAGTGAATGGCGTATTACTTCTGACCCATAGGTGGCACTGTTACCAAATTGATGTGGCTTGGTCAGAGTGTGGTGACAATAGCACATATAAAATTTGGTGTCAATATGTCAAAGCTTTGCAGAGATACAGACTCGGATGCAATTTGGCATCTTTCCAGTAAATTCGTTGATGCGCTAAACGAAAACGGTTTCGTGTATCGACACAAAATCCATAACTTTTTGTCAGCATGGTCTGAAGATGATCTGAGTCAAATTTGGTGAAGATCGGACTAACGGTCTAGGAGGAGTTCGAAAAAATAGGTTTTGTACATTAATCAAAATGGCGGACAGGAAGTTTGGCCAATATTGGCATTATGGGTATCAACGTTCTCGGCTTGACCCAAGGAATCTTTTGACATCAGGTTCATGACAATAGGCTAATGTACGCAAAAGTTATTAGCATTTTTCGAAATTTCGTTATAACTTTTGACCACAAGGTGGCGCTGGTCCCAAAATTTTTATGTACATTCAGGGCATGGTGCCGAACATTTTTGTAATTAATGTCGAAACGATACGCTAATCCGTTCTTAAGATACAGCATTTTAAAGCTAAATTCAAAATGGCCGACACCCAAAATGGCTGACATGGGAAAATTGGATATGGTTCGACTTGGTATGACACACCGAATCTAAAGAGACCAGTTTTGTGATTTTTGGACAAATCATTCAGACGTTATAAAGAAAAATAGCCATTTTTCGTATCTCCTGACCACTAGGGGGCACTGCACCGAAACACTGCAGGTAGGCTCAGGTCATGCTTGTTATAACACACACCAAGTTTGGTGTCAATATGACAAACTATTACGGAGATATAGCCTCACATTGATTTTTGCTAGCTTTTCGTAGAATTCTTTCGCGTGTTATTCGTGAACGGCTGGACGAATCGACTTGAATTCCATAACTTTTTGCCAGCATGGTCTGAAGATGATCTGGATCAATTTTTGTGACAATCGGCGCAACGGCCTAGGACAAGTTCGAAAAAGTAGGTTTTACGAACAATTGAGAATAGCGAAAAAGCTAAACCTTACGATTTTTGAATTTTGGTGTCCATTCAACTCGGCATAAGCCAAGGAATCAGAGGAAAAAAGAATTTTTGTTGTGTGACTTACGGTTCAAACGTTATTAGCATAAATCTTTTGAAAGTTTGGACAAGTGGTGGCGCTAGAGAGTTTGAGTTAGAGACTCCAAACTTGCTATGGTTAATGTTGGGACTGTCCTCTATCAGTGTGCAAAATTATACAACTTTCCCGCAAGCGGTTCTATGGGCTGCCATAGACTTGCGGCGGAAGAGGAAGAAGAAGCGGAATAATAATAACGCCAACGGATACAATAGGTGCCACCGCACCTCTGGT